>CM030906.1:22830082-23192582 GCA_018136845.1 Heterotis niloticus
ATATATATATATATATATATATATATATATATATATATATATATATATATATATAATAGTTTTGTGAAAATATGATTTTTGCAAGCTCTGTAAAGTGGAATAATTGAGAAGAGTGAAATCACCTGCAGCATAACGTAGATCTCATAATAAAATGACTTGATGTAACTGAAATATAACGAAATTGATGTATTTTCTCCTGTTTTCATCAACTAGCCCTATTCTGGGTTGCGGTGATCTGGAATCTATTCTGGAATCTATTCTGGAATTACTGGGCATGTAAAAAGATTTGAAAGAAAAACTTAACATGCAGAATTGGGTTCGTGATCATTACAGGTCTTTTCTTATTTACTTTTATACTGTATCTATTTTTTACTTTTTTGCTTTAATGCCTTTAAATTCCTTATGGATTATGTGTTTTGAAAAAAGTGATACAAAGTATATAATATGAATCTACAGTTGTCTGTCCTGCTAAAATCCATTCTTTTATTTTTAAATTTTATCATTCATTTGATATTTGCTCATTTGCTTATTTTTGTTTATTGATATACATTTGTTTTCACAGGATATAACTGATTTCTTCTTGTGAACTTGTTTATTCTTTGGTCATTTGGAGCACAGGTATTGAACACATGCTACTGTACATAGTCCAGTTTGGAGGGTGTCGACATCTAAAGCAGGACAGTGGCGGACGCCACAGTATTTCCAGGTCTTCCACATCACCATGCTTTCACAGGTTGCTTTTTGCAGATTTGTTATGCCAGCTCCAGTGATGAAGTGTGTTCACTGAACCTTTGCTTGGTCTGTTTGTATTTTCACTCATTCTCTGTTTCTATTCTCATGCCTCCTTTCCACTTTGCCTTTTTTTCCTCAATTGCTATATTTGAATCTACAGTACTTGGTTGCCCTTACCCATGATCATCTCAGTCATGTTCCACAAAGTATTTCAGCACTTCTCTTTCAAAGCAGATATGATCTTTTGGGAATATAATTACCAGAGGCTGACTTCAAAGGACCAAAAAATAAATAAATAAATAAATAAATAAATAAATAAAAAAAACAAAAAAAGAGAGTAGTTATGAGACAGTGTCCAAAGTCTGAACAAGGACCCATCTGGAAACCTCATATCATAAATGTTGGTGTTAGCAAAACACAAAAACTGATTAGGACACCAATTTGCTGTCTGTAAGTAAATAAATAGGTAGACTTTATCTCCTGAAAATGGCAGGTTCCATTTATTCTCATCTCATATTTAGCTTATTTATGCTGCTGTTATTTTACATTTTGCTCAACTGTACTTTCTCACATGCAAAGCTATTTAGCAGCACTTCCATATTCCAGAGATTCCAGTGCTTCTGCTGCACTGGGAGTTGTGGTGGTTGTCAGTTTCATAGATAATCAAAATGGATGGATACTAATATTCTAGGAAATTTGAGACTTGGTGACAAAGTGATTTACAATAGACAAGTGTGTAACAGTGGAAACAAATATATATAGACACAGGATTTCTTACAGACACAGAACAAGGGGAAAGGAACGCAAGTGGTGGCAAAGGAAAGAGCAAACCAAAACCAAACTAATTAATGTGATAAAAACTATGCTGACAAATCCAAATGAAATCAACTAAAAAAACAGATCTTTTTTGCTGATGCCCCAAATCTACATTAACCTCCTAACCCAAAATACACACAACACATGTGCCCCTTACCCAGTGCATTTAGACAAAAACAAACCTACATGCGCAAGCATATAACATGTTATGCTCTTATCTGTCCACCTCCACCCCCAAGTCACAGTTAACCATGAGTTAATACACACAGTAACGCAGGTGACAGACATCAGGTTTGGGAGTACAAACAAACTCACAAGCAAACCCACAAACAAGCATGGAAACAGCCAAGTGTCAAATAAACATGAGAAGTCCAAATAAGTGCAGTAAGAACACTAAGCCAAATGCCAGCTGTGTTAAATTTTGTCCCCTTGGTGTTCATTAGCCAGCTGGTTGTTGGTGATGTCATCAGCAATGCATTGTTCTGATTTGAGAAGTCTTCATTACACCCATATTTTTCCGTTTTACATTTTTATTCAGCTTTTTTGTTTTATGTTTGTTGCTTCCTGCTATTCCTAACTCACTATCAATATTCATACTTGTAGTTTTTAAATTGAAAAATGTTTCCATTTCTCAAGGGGATCAAGATGCCTGTTTGACAGTAGAGGTGCAATGTTGGTTCCTTCTACTGCGAGGACTCAAACCAAATAGTGAGTTCTGGCAAAGCCTCCTGTTCACTACATACAAATAGCAACATATTTATATATGAACTAAGAAACCTGAATAAGAGTCAAGTCCAAAACACTGACACAGAGTCTGCCAGATTTTCATTGGTAATGGACTGGAAGTGTGCTGCTAATCTCAGAGTCTAAATTATCATCTGAACTGTTAAAAGCTCATTAAGATCTCAGGTGACAAAAGCCGTATGGCAGCAGGCCTATTTCTGCTGACCTTCCAAACATGCAGTGATACCCAGAACACTCAACATAGCAGCTCCTGATGGTTGCCCCTCTGCAAAGATTAACCAATTACTCCTTGCACTTTGGCCAATTACAATAAATCATTCACACTCATGTTAGATGAATACACACAAATTTACCATATTTTCAAACAAATACAAAGATCTTAGGATAAAAATGTAGATTGTTTTCTTTTTCTTTGCAGAATGGTACAGTGCAGATGAAAATGTAAAAAGTAAAAAAATATAATTACAAAACATAGGAGTAGGATATTGCAGCCAATTGTATACATCGCTGCTCTAATTTTACCATTGGATTATGTCTTAATAGAATTAAAATATTTTAATTAAAATAATTTAAACAAATAAACCTAAAAGTTAGATGAAAGGAGCACACCACTGTCAAAAAGAAGAGAGCTACTAAATGTTAAATACTCAAACACTGTAAAATACTGTATGTAAGGTAATCCTTTGAAGGGTGACCATGCATGCACACACTAGGGGCATTTTAGAATTACCAATTAATCTGAAATACGTCTTTGGACTGTGGGAGTAATCTCACACAGACACAGGAACAAAATGCCTGCAGACTGAAATGGATTCAAACCTACACCCAAGCATCCCAGGTGCTGTGAGACAGCAGCACCACTGTGCTACCTGTTCTAAACACAGAATACTCATAAAGTACACTGTATTTTTTTATTTCAGTGTTTATTTTTCTACTGCAGATTATCTTAAGTGTAATTAATAGTGCAAATACTGCAGTTTAATTGTTTACTGTGTAATAAAGATGGTTTTAGGCCTTGCTCAACATTTAATCCTTAGAGGAATTCTGAAACTAGAAAGGAGAGTTAATGAAAATTATTTTACTGCAGCTTCCCTAAGCAATTCTCATGACTTTTCATTGGTCTCTCTGATGCCTCTAAGATGATTTTAATATTTTGCATTTTGGGAAAACCGGGGGTCGGATTTATAATTGCTACGTTTGAGTGTTCTACTTCGGATGCTTTTTTCATCACATAGTTTATTTTAGCCATAGGAAATTATAAATGACTTGCATGTGGTAAGTTGTCCCTTGTGAAAAAGTAGTATACATAGTATACTAGTAGTATATTTAAATATACTACCCATATGTCATTTTGGCTACCCGTATATTACTTTTTCACAAGGGGTCATTAAACTCAAAGTGTTTTTCAAAGAGTAATCACAAGGAATAGTTTATTGATTTCATTCCTGGTTTCCAAAAAATCCTTAAACATTATAAATGTTTTGGACCAGTAAAAATTAAAAGGAATGGCTATCATTTCTCCCATGGTTAACTACAGATTCTGAAATACAACTGAATTCTTAGAAGTTCCTTCTTACTGTTCTCATAGTCACAGGGAGACTATACTTAAATTGTATAAGTGCTTGAATTGAACTTAGGTGCAGCACTTTCTTACTGTACAAGCAAGGAATGCAATAGTTATATTCAATCTGACAAAGCATTCTTGCTGAGTTTTGGTAACTGATGCCATGCAAGTTTGAAGTCTTGGTTTTGAGGAACAGGGGATATGCAGAACTCAAAGACACAGGGAAATGGGCATGTTTTCTTTTAGATCATGTGGACAGCTGGGTGCATGTGTGTTGTTTACCTGAGGAAGAGATGGCAGCAGGATGCACTATGGGAAGAAGGGAAGCTGGCAGAAGCAGTGTGATATTCTGGGCAATGTTCTGCTGGGAAACCTGGGATCCTGGCATTTATGTGGATGTTACTTTGACACATACCACCTACAAAACATTGTTGCAGATCACATACACCCCTTCATAGCAACAATATTCCCTGATGACAGTGACACTGCAAAAATTCTTCAGGAATGGTTTGAGGAACTTGACAAAGAGTTCAAGGTGTTGTCTTGACCTCCAAATTCCTAAGCTCTCAATCCAATCGAGCATCTGTGGGATGTGCTGGAAAAACAAGTTTAATCCATGGAGGCCCCACCTTGTAACTTACAGGAATTAAAGAATCCGCTGCTAATATCTTGGTGCCAGATACTACAGGGCACCTTCAGAGGTCTTGTGGAGTCCATGCCCAAGAAAAAATGTTCAGATATTTAAAAAACATTCTACATTTACTTTATTGACTTGTTTTTTGGCCAGGACATTGCTGCATAAACCTTCTTGCTGTCAGTTCCTACATATTGTGGTCCAATGACAGTTCCAAGACAGTTCTATCTTCATGCAAATAAAAAAAACATTTCCTCAAAAACAGTTCCTATATTAAACTTAGATGCAGCAGGTCAGGATGATTTCCTATAGAAGCTGATGAGAATGAGGGATGTAAGTTTATCTGTTTTCATTCTCCTGGTGACACTGTTCCTTTTTAACTAGGTGGCTTGTGTTATTGAGTGGTCTTTGAGGATGTGCACTTCCAAGTACTTCCAGTTCCACTGCTGAACCCAACAGAGGAGTGTGATTGACTTGAAACCTTTTCAAGTCAACAAGCATCTCCTTAGTCTTTTTGACATTGACAGGCAGATTGTTTTCCTTACTCGACTTCCCTTCTGTAGGCTGTCTTATTGAGATAAGGCCTACAAGTGTGGTGTCATCAGCATAGTTGATGATATAGTTGCTGCTGTATTTGACGACACAGTTGTGGGTTAGGAGGGCAAACAGCAGTGAGCTGAGCACACAGCCTTGTGGAGCGTGCTTGCTTAAGATGGTGGTGTGGCAGGTGTTGGCATTGATCTTTGCAGCCTGTAACCTGTTGGTCAGGAAGTCCAGGATCCATTTCCACTAAGATCAAAGTCCAGTGAGTTGACCAGCTGCTGGGCGCAATGGTACTAAATGTTGAAATGAAGTCAGTGAAGAGTGTTGTAATGCAATAGTCTTTACCCTCAAGATGAGGCAGAGCCAGGTGTACTGCAATGGTGATGGTATCTTCAGTGGATCTCTTGTCCTGGTAGGCATGCTGGTGTGGGTCTAATGGGCAGAGTGGGATGCAGGCCTTGATGGACAACTTGACTAGTCTCTACAAGCACTTCATGATGACCAGTGTGAGTGTGACAGGATTGGTGAGTTGTTGGGAATAGGGATGATAATGGTGGATTTGAATCCCTTGGAAATGACTGCATCAGCTAGGGAGGTGTTAAAGATGTTAGTGAAGACCTCCACCAGTTCACTGGCAGATTCCACTTGGAAATATCATCTGGTCCTGTAGCCTTCTGTATGTTCAATCTCACTAGAGTTCTTCTACTTGGGATACAGACAGGACCTGATCTCCTGGGGGTCCTGCTTTTTATAACCAGGGTCATGTTCAGAGCCTTGAACTGAGAACAGAAGTCATTCAGCTCAATTTGGCAGGGGTGCATGCCCATCACTGATGCTATTGCTCTTACTCCTGTAGTCAGTGATGAGTTACATGCCCTGCCACAACCTCCCCAGGATGTTGTCCACAAAGTGCTCCTTGATCCTCTGAGCATAAGCTACCTTAGCTTTCCTGATGTTGTAAGTGGGATTGTGCCACACTGTCTTCAGCAGCCTTCTGCAGCATGTGGTCTTCAGAAATAAGCTAAGGCTTTTGATTTGATTGGATGCTGATAAATTTGGTTGTGATTTGGTGGTGGTTGGCAATGTGCACTCGTTCACATCCAGGTGGTCCCCTTAAGTAGCAGCAGTTTTCAATATGTTCAAGTCTATGTGAATAAAACAGTCTGCATTTTTTCTGCTTTCCTCCTCAGGCCATGTTTTTATTTCCTTGGAGACTGGTTTTGCTCTCCTCAGAAGGGGTCTGTAAACAGGCATCAGTATCTGGGAGATGTGATCAGACTGTCCCAGGTGGTGGAGGGATATGACCTTGTAACATCACAGATGTTGGTGTGAACAAGGTCCAAAGTGTTTATATGAGTAGAACAATGGATGTGCTGGTGAAATTGGGGAGATTTGAGATTAGTCTGGTTAAAGTCTCCAACAATAATGAAAAGACCATCTGGGTATGCACTTTGTTGCAGGCTAATGGCAGCATGAAGTTTGCCAAGAGCATCTTTGATGTTGACGCTTTGTGAAATGTACACAGCAATAAGGTCAAGGTCAAGGTTTATTTGTCATGGGTGGACAACACAGCATAGCAGTGTTGTCACCATGAAAAGTTTTGTTTCCAGGCATCCTCAGTAATATAAATATGTACATAAATATGTATATGTATAAATATGGTAGAAGAAGTTAAATAAATACTTAAGTTAGGAAAGGAAAATAAATGGATAAATAATAAATAAAGAGAGTAAATAAATAAGAACAGGGTATGAAAATATACATGGTGGAGGGGGCGGATAAGACACAGCAACCAAACCAACAGTACACAGCAGCGAAACCTACAACAACACAAAACCACCGGTAGTTTTATACAATGGGGGGGGGGGGCATACAGACAGACAGACCCCGATCGACTGTTCCCACTGTCGGAGGGAGGGGTCAGTGGTTTAGCAGTCTTACGGTGTGGGGGAAAAAACTGTCCCGGAACCTTTTCGTCCTTGTCCGAACACTTCTGAAGCATCTTCTGGATGGGAGCAAGGAGAATAGTTTGTGGCTGGAGTGATTGTGGTCCCTCAGGATGTTATGGGCCTTCTTCTTGCACTGCTGGGTGTAGAGGTCCTGCAGGGCTGGCAGATCAGTCCTGGTAATGCCCTGTGCTGTCTTGACCACTCTTTGCAGAGGTTTACGGTCTGACACACTGCAGCTACCATACCAGGCCGTGAAACGACCAGTCAGGATACTTTCAGTGGTAGATCTGTAGAAGTTGACAAGTATCCTGTTGTCCATGCCGAACCTCCTCAGCCGACGGAGGAAGAAGAGGCGTTGCGTTGTCGCCTTGATGATGACGCTGATGTGCCGTGACCAGGACAGGTCCTCAGTGATAGTAACTCCAAGGAACCTGAAGCTGTTCACTCTCTCCACTGGGGCGCCGGCTATCGAGATGGGCGCATGAGCATTCCCCTGCTGTCTCCTGAAGTCCACGATCAGCTCCTTTGTTTTGCTGATGTTGAGATGGAGGTCATTGTCCTGACACCATGCGGTCAGGGTTCTCACCTCCTCTCTATGGTAATAAATAAATGGCGATAAAGAACGTAACATTAAATTCCCTCTGCAGGTTTCATTATTAGAAATTCAGCCACCAGCACAGAGTGACAAGAAATGAGCCAGATGTTTGCTCACAAAAATCTGTTTATGGATGCAGACAAACCGTCTCCCCAGGATTTCCCCGTGACATTTTTTCTGTCCCCCAGATATGATCAAAACCATGTGATAATTTTAAAATGCTTTCAATTTACTTGTACTTATGTCACAGAAACAATTCTTGTAGTTTAATTATTTTCTTATGTTAATTCCAGTATAAAGTAATACAGCTCATATCCATTTCATATGCATATCACATTTTTCCTAGCTCATGTAAAAGATGGTATCTGTATCTGAAGTAAGAAATTCATTTTATGGGGAAAAGAAAAAAGAAATTAAAATATTCAAGGTAATGGCGACATCAAGTTTAAAATTCTAACTTTTTGCTTGTATCAGTAATTTTGCCGTGGTTCACTTGCAATGATGTCAGGAAAATCCAGCAATGAGTGCATTTTCACTGGTGTAAATGATTTGTTTTTGTTAAGTCTACTGTGGTAGCTCTAAGAAATAGTTTTTCTGCTCTACTGCACATAGTGGGAGGCTTCGGCATTTCTAAGCTCAGCTATTCTTGTGGGGAAAATAAGAAATCAAAAGGAAATTGTGGATATTGCAACAATATGTAAACATTTCTCTTTAATTCCCAAAGGTACAAATACAAAACACGTTTCACTTGCTTATATCTTTCCTTCGGTCTTCATATGTGGACAATTTCTTTGCAATCTAAAAAATTCTAGTCTTAACTCTGTCCAAAACACAACAATAAAGTTTGAAGAATTATGTCATAATTAAAAGGTGATCTGTTGTTCTTAGGGCTGCTGAAAGACACAGAGATTGTATTTAGATGTTCAGTATCATATTTGCTGAGATAGTGGCCATCGCAATAAGATTTATATTTGGTGTGTGTATGTACATTGTATATGCTTGTATATGCTATGACATATATGTTTTCTTTTCAGGATATTGGCACTATTGGCTGATATGGTGCACCAGCTGGTATTTGGAAAACCTCCATGAGGAAATTTAAAAAAATATATCTTTTAAAATCTTTCATCCATATTTAGCATGCTGAATAAATAATAAAACTTTTAAAAAATCCTTATATATTTCCAGAGTGTTAAAATGATTGATCTCATGTGGTGTTTCTAAACAGTCTGTAACCAACCTGATGCTGCAACTGTCATGAGGTGTGGTTAAAACTTCTTCTGAGTGGTAATGTGAAACTGGATTGCAGATGAAATGTACAGATGGTCCTCCACTACGATGGGCCAACTTACAATTTTTCGACTTTACGAAAGTGCGATAGTGATGCGCATTAAATAGAAACCGTACTTCAAATTTTGAATTATGATTTTTTCCCGAGCAAGCAATATACATTCGGAACAGTCGCGTCACGTGGTGTCGTCACCGTGTCGCCATGCGTCGGAGAAGCGTCACCGCGTCGCCATGCGACGGGACGCTTCTCCTGACAGCAGTACAATACTTACTAGACTATGTAGGGAGGGCATTCAGGCATCTGATTTCCACTTTCCCCCAACTTTTTTTTTCCTGTAATGACTTTTGTGTGTGTGTGTGCTTATATATTTTTTCCTGTAGATACTTATATTATATAATTAAGTTTAATTCAATTATTTATTTTACCCCTTTTTTGAATTGTGGTACTGAGCATGCTGTTGACATAATTTCCCTATGGATCAATAAAGTTTTATCTTATCTCATGATACTCTCTTGATGCTGGGCAGCGGCACCAATCTACATCTCCCAGTCTGCCATGTGAGCACTAATGTATAGAACTAATACTCTAGAGTGTTGCCAGTGTTTTTTTGATAACCCTCCTCCACAAAACACCCGTCTGTGTCTGTGTCTCCTGAAAGAGGCATAAAAGTGGCAAGCCCGTAATGCCTTTTGAGGTAGGCTAGGCTAGACTATTATTCGGTAGGCATTATGGCATGGGTGGATTGAAGCAATTGCGAGACACTATGGTAATAAGTTTAAGTTCCATTAAACTCTTTACTCTTTAAACTCTGTTTCCAACAAAGAGTGTTGCTGTTAGCTGGGAGCTTGTGGTAGACATTGGCAATAAATAAAAACAGAACATGCTATAATTCAAAATAAACAAAATACAAAGTCTTAGCAAGATAGTGGTTGCACAAGAGTTCTCAACGGGGACTGAGCACTGGTAGAAAGTCTGGGTTCCTACTAAATCCTGTTCACAATTTGTTCCTATGCCAATTGATGCTCAGTCCGAAGATGGGGCCAGAGAAACCGTATACATTCCGTTACTGAAGCAGCCACGGGCGTGACGGTATTTTAGGCATACAGGTATGTGGCGCATAATGACGTGTTGGTCAACAACGGAGGGCATATATGATGGTGGTTTGTAGCTTAGGAGCAATAGGCTGTGCCATATAAAAGTCACAACAGACGTAATGCAGCACATGTACACTCTACAATGAAATGGCCTAATGATGCATTTCGCAGAACATCCCATCATTTAGTGACCCATACCTGCATTAAATACATTTTCGACTTTTGATATTTTCAACTTACAATGGGTTTATCACAACGAAACCCAATCGTAAGTCAGGGACTACCTGTGTTTAACACAGAAAACTCCAGTGGCTTTCACATGAACTTCTGACAGTACAATTGAGAAACTTTACAATGCAACGTTATCCTCAAGCCCTTTCTTAATGTCATCTAAATGGGGTGCTTGTTTCACTTCAATAAATCACGTAAATGAATAATTTATTTTGGAAATAAACAAGCAGAAGAAGTGTTGTCCTTTTACTGGACTGCAGGGATGAGTTCTTTGATCCAAATACCTGTGGTATCTGCCAGAAAAATCTGTAACGT
Organism: Heterotis niloticus; assembly: GCA_018136845.1. Classification (NCBI taxonomy): domain Eukaryota; kingdom Metazoa; phylum Chordata; class Actinopteri; order Osteoglossiformes; family Osteoglossidae; genus Heterotis; species Heterotis niloticus. The sequence goes on from CM030906.1 coordinate 22,840,591, forward strand.
CAAATATTGGCTGCAATGTTATAATTTACGCAAGTATGGATGGACCACCTGACTCGAAAGCCCACATTTATGTCTTCTACACGGCACTGTCATCCATGTGCACATTGCTGGAACATCGCATGCTGCTGAATATCCTTCTTCCTCACAATAACCTTCAAGACATATCATGCCTACAGTCCTGCTTCAGGTTATAAATAAATAAATATTAAAAATTCACTGAGTTTTCTTACTTTGTGTTCATCACTGCCTTTCTGAGGCTAATAATTGTTTAGATTGTTGAGGGAATTACAGCAAATCGTACATTAAACCAAGCCATTTCATTTGTATTCATTAAATACAATGTATAATGCATACACATGCTTTATTCCATGAAGTTTAACATTTCACTGGAAACAAAGGTGGACACAATGACATTTGGTAGTGCAGGTTGTGGCCTCAGCTGAACTGCGACTTCTGGATTGAACTCTGCATTATGCAGGATTGAGGTGCAGCAGGAAGGATAGCACAGTGGTACGGCTTTTTGATGCTGGGAAGCAGAGAATGTGATTGAACGGGCCAAGGTTTGCCTTAAGGGAAAGCCGAGTGGAACTCTGCAAATGCATCCAGGCAGGAAGAGCAGGGGTCCAGCATAGGTTCTGCTCACAACTTTTTACTGCAAAATCTCATAAATGTATTGCCTGAACTTTCTGAAAGTAGCAAACTTTTAATATACATAGGAAATGGGAGACAGCCATCATTTCTGATAACCTATGAGGTGATTGTGCTACTTGAAATGACTATACACATCCAGTCCTCATTAAAAAGTGCCTGTACAGTGCAGGTTTAAGGTGGTCAAGACCCTATTTGGGAAGCAGAAGGCTTGGATAGAATATATCATGCCATTCAATAAGCTTAAAGCATAGATAGTCATGTACCTAATGTGTAAACTTCACAAAGACTGATCCAAATTGAAATTAATAAATCACTTATATAATTAAAAACTTAGAATAACTTCCTCTTTTACTGTGGGAAAGACATGTCTGTCTCTTGGGTGAGAAAGGTATGGGTTTGCATCTTAAACCAGTCAGTACTACTAATCACATTGTCACTTTAAGTACCTGAAGGAAAAAAATAGAATAGAAATAAATGAAGCAGTCTGAATTCTGACCAATTCTATTTATTTATTTTGATAAGCATAAAGATTAAACAATAATTCATCTCTGCATCATTTTTAACATCTTGTTTGTCTTCATAACAGGTAGTGCTACATCAATATTATTTCAGAAACCTTGATCGGTGAGGTTTACTTTAGAAGGCAATACCTAAATGATTTGTACATGCAGAATGTTCTGCAGCCATTTTGGTAATAATACTACATTTTAAGTTTTTGGCTATATTTCAATTTTTGTTCTCATTGACCACCATTTCCTGGATTCATACTAACAAAGCAAAATATACTGCCCAGCCAAAAAAAAGTCACCACCTGGATTAAAGTCTTATGATCTGGGGTTGCTTCACTTGGTTAGGTCTAGGTTCAGCAATGTTATGTGCCCAAAAAATGCATTCAGCTGACTACCTGAATATACTGAATGGCCAGGTTTTCCATTAATGGATTTTTTCTTCCCTGATGGCATGGGCAAATTCCAAGATGACAATGCCAGGATTCATGAGGCTCAAACTGTGAAAGGGTGCTTCAGGGAGCATGAGAGAGACATCATTTTCACACATGGATTGGCCACCACAGAGTCCAGACCTTAACCCTATTGAGAGTCTTTGGGATGTGCTGGAGAAGACTTCACACAGCTGTCCGACTCTCCCATCATCGATACAAGATCTTGGTGAAAAATTAATGCAACTCTGGACGGAAATAAATGTTGTGACATTGCATAAGCTTGTCAAAACGATGCCACAGCAAATGTGTGCCATAATCAAAGCTAAAGGGGGGTCCAACAAAATATTAGCGTGTGCGACTGTTTTTTTGGCCGAGCAGTGTATTTAGATGCAGAAACGTTAAACTTGTAAAACTTCAGTTTCCGTGAGAGCAGAAAGTAGCTTAAAAGTGCATCTTTTTTGTGCAAACATTGGGTATGAAAGCAGTGTGCAGTACAGTCATGCACCCAAGTGTTAAAAAAAGCCCAGATGCCAAAAAAGGTGAACTTCCCCTTTAATTATCTCATGTTACCTGTGAAAGGATAGACTTTTGGTATGATAATCCTATCCAAAAATACAGACCAGATATGTTCTGTGCTGGAATAAATCCAGAACCTGTGTTATTTATTCATTTATTTATTTATTTATTTATTTATTAATACTGCCATTAATAGAGTGAAGGGAAGAGTGTTGTCACTATGACTCATCAATCCTTCTGCACAATAGAACAGCTCTGTCACTGAAAATGGTCAAAATGCACATCTCCCTATTTGCACACTTTAATGAAATAAATATTAAAGCATTATAATATGTCACTAACAGACTGTTGGGAAGTCTACAGCAATTGCATGAGCCACAGATGATTTGTAGCTTCCCAGAATAACAGTTTTTAGCCTCTAGTCACAGCTGCTGATTCTTTGGATGGAGAAATTCTCTTCTCTGCATCTCAAATGGACATTTTATTGTATATTGTTCTTGCTGGCAGCTGGTATGACCTCTGTTTCCTTAAAATGACAGCCCAGTATGTGTAGACATGTGTGCTATTAGTGAAATTAAGCACATTAGACACAACTACTTGAACAAGGGGTCAGCACAGAGGAGGAGAGTTCAAGAATCTCAGTCCTGGGTCTGAAATAAAAACATTGTTCTTACATGAGTGGAATATTTTTGTTGCTTTCTGTACTACATGACAATAGTTGTTTGTCCAGTTCTTTACAGGTGATGAGAACTGTAAAACTGCTCCCACAGCATAATATGCAAGTAATGTGACAAATAATAGAAACACCTTAAAAGGACTCAAAATTAGACTAACACTGTAGCTACAAAGCCAAGTACAAGGCATCAGTCATTAGGCTGAATATCAAATGTTACTATTTATTAACTATTAGGATATTTTGCCACTTAGCATTTTAATACCAGTGTTTAACAAAGTCTGGAAAGATAGTATATATAATTATTACCCAGATTTCCTGATGTATCATTCACACCAATGCTGAAATTATTTACTGTGGAATGTGACAGTGTCAACAATCCTGACACCATACACCAGACAGGGAAAAACTGTGTCAGAAATAGCAGTGACCCCAAATCCTAATAAAAATGAAGAAATTAGCAAAGATTATGTTGGTCCACAAAAAAAAAAAAAAAAAAAAAAAAAAAAACACTAAAAACCATGATCTTAATTAATCATCATTTGGTAACTGCTTGTATTGGAGGACAGTGTATAAACACTCTATGGCCAAAAATATGTGGACACCTAATCATCCCTTTATGTGCTTTCTGAACATTCCATTCCAAACCCATGACCATTAATATGGAGTTTCTCCTAGCCTCCACTCTTCTATGGAATGCTTTCAACCAGGTTTTTGAAATTTGTACCCATTCAGCCACAAAAGCATCAGTAAGGTCGGGCACTGGTGTCAAGTGAGAAAGCCTGGTTTGCAGTCAGCGTTGCATTTCATCCCAAAGATATTCAGTAGGGTTGAGGTCAGAGCTCTGTGCAGTTCTTCAACACCAACCTGGTAAAACCATGTGTTTATGGAGCTCACTTTGTGCACAGGGGTGGGAACAGTTATGCTGGAGCAGGAAAGGAGCTTCCCCAAACTGTGGCCACAAAGCTGGAAGCACACAGTTGTCTACAACGTGTTTATGGGGTCTACATACTTTTGGCCATGCAATTTAGGTACTGTACATTATAATATTGATCCATCCACTATTGGTTGTGGAACTAAGCCCTGGATAGGACTCTAGTCCCATTGCAGGGTGGCCACATACACACACATACACACACTGTGAACGCTTAGGGTGATCAATAAAAATTAAAAGAATGTCTTTGGACTGAAATAAAACTGCAGCGCTCAGAGGAAATCCACATAGATAAGAGGAGAACATGCAAACTCAGACTGAGCAAAATTTGAACCCACACCAAAATAGCCCAGCTAATTGCTGAATCACCATATCATCCTGTAATAGCAAACACAAACTTTACATATAGTGGAAAAAGTGATGCAGTAAAACCTTCTTTTTTCAGTCATCTTGATACGTTTATATCTGCAGAAAGACAAATGATGCCTTTAAGTCATATTGTCTGTATCAACTGTTAAACATGACGCTTGAATTGGTAATAATGCTTACAGCTATTTTGTGAACGTCAGCTGCTGTGATGACAGCTTTGCATGCACAAGTAATGGATAAGAAATAATAAATATGTGGATTAGTTTTTTACGAATACAGTAACCCTGGTACAACAAATGTCTAAACTAATTTTTGTACAGTTTTCTTATACTCGTAAGAAGATAGAAAGGCACCAGGTATCAGAGAGCTCAACTGGTGGACTGGGAAGTGACTATCAGGTATCGTCATCATCACAGGCTCCACCTACCAGTTTGCCTCCTGAACTCAGGTCTCTCTTCCTAATTTATCGAATGTTCTACACTGTACCAAATGCTGAAATAATTAGATTTTTTTAATGTGATGGGTGCATTTTCTCATTTTTCATGATAAGTTAAGAACAACAACAACAACAACAACAACAACAACAACAACAACAACAACAATAATAATAATAATAATAATAATAATAATAATAATAATAATAATAATAATAATAATAATAATAATAATAATAATGACACTTCAAATAACTGAACATTTTCACTGGGATTTGTTTGATTTCCAACAATCCAGTTGCCACACTTTTCATTGCTACTTGTGGTGAATGTGAATGCAATACTAACACCAAATCGAAGGTAATTGAGGAAACTGAATGAATAAAAATATAATATACATCATCATATATGCTAAGGAGTAGCTGAAAGTGATCTTCCAATCTTTTAATCCTCTCTACCAACTTGGAGTTACTTTTATATGAATTACACATACAGTGACAAAGAACAGAAATATATACAGTATTAATAGGGAGCAGATAAGATATATAAGGTAATAGCTGAAAAAAGTGTAGAACTAATCAGGAATATCAAACATGTTTATTTGTAGTTTGTTTTACAGTATGAGATTTACAGCTGTTTGCCAGTGGGGTTGACTGTACTGTCGAGTATGAAATTAAACCTGTGCACAAATGCAGGCAAGTTTTAAGTGATGAAGTCTGTTAAATCAAATGCATTTGCAGTGCTAACCCCATCTTTAAAACAAAGTAACACTACGCAAATTGAACTGCTTGTAGGAGATTGCATTTTTGTGAACTATAAGGCTAAAGGCAACAGACAGTAGGAAAAACTTTTTTTTGACAGAGCCAAATGAAAGAAGTAAAGTTGACGTCAACTTGGGCTTGGGGTCTCAACCTTTACTTCTGGTCTTTCTTACTTTCAACCATGGATAATTGTCCTTAAAAGTAGTAGAGGTTCCCAAAATGAGTAATTATGGCTTAATAGTAATGTCACAATATTTCCGTTTCTATCATATCTCTGCAGTAGAGCCATGTAAATTCCTTGTGATCCTCTTTGCTTGTCAGTAATAGAGATGTTTAATTTTACACTCTGAGCTGTATTTTAATTGGCTTGTATAGTTAGAATGATAATAGTGTGAGCCAGGCATGACAGAGATTCTTGTTATTACATGATAATCTTATGACCTCTGTAGCTTTGCTGGTGCTGGTTGCTCTTATCCCAAACCACTTCTTCTCTCTCTCTCCCCCGCCTAGGAATGGACTATTTGCAATAAGTCGTCAAGAAGCCTTAATCCCAACACTGCTGTCTGCATAAAATTTACTGTCTTAAAAATTCACATATGTAAAATATAGAGGGAGTGAGGGAGCTTACAGAAGCTGTTAGGCTGCTGACAATGACATTTGTAAAAACACCCAAGGCCGTTAACAGCAGTATGTATTTTGTCTTGCGTGTAGTATCTATCTATCTATCTATCTGTCTATCTGTCTAACTATCTATACTGCTATGTTTGCTCGACCTTCTCATATTGCACACACCAAAAAATTACATCACATTTCTATCCTATCTATCTATCTGGTGCTAGAGTGGGCGTGTCTGTGGTGTTTGGCACTGGTCGGCGGGATGCGTGCTCTGTGTGAGTGACTCTCCTTTCTCTTTCTCTCTTGCTTACTTGTTGTTGTCATTGTTGCTCAAAGACTTTTCTGTTGCAAAGAGGGCGTGATAGCGGCTATGCCGCTATGGCAGCATCTAAAAGTCTGTTGGATGGCTTGTCGCCACTTAGCTTTTCAAACCTTTTGAGAAGGCACGGCATGAAGTTGGGGGTCAAATCAGCGGTCTCGGTGGAGGCTTGTGTAATGGCAGTCAGAAGGGTGGTGGGCTGCAAGAACGTGAGGTCAGCATCCTGAATGAATAAAGCAGTCATGGTTTTTTTGGACGATGAAGCACTAGTGCCCCGACTTATCGAGCAGGACTTGGTGAACAATAGCACGCCGGTCTTGGTGTTGCCACTGTTGGCACCTGTGTACAAAGTTATAATTTCAAATGTCCCTCCTTTCTTGAGCAATGAAATCCTGCAACAGAAACTTCACAGGTATGGCGAGATAATGTCTCAAATTACGACGATACCGCTTGGCTGCCGATCTCCTGAACTGAGGCACGTAGTCTCTTTCAGAAGGCAGCTTTATATGATTTTGAACAATCCAAACAAAGAGATTAACATAGCCTTAAAGTTCCGAGTAGAAGGTTCAGAGTATGTGGTGTTTGTGACTATGGAGTCAATGAAATGTTTCACTTCTGGAAGAACAGGCCAGAAGGCTGCTGACTGTAAAAGGGAAAATATTTGTTTAAGTGATGTGAAAGGCAGGGAGAGTGAGGTGGAGACCAAGGAGGAGGATGAGGATGAGGATGAGGATGAGCTGGTTGAGAGTGAGAATGAATTGCATGATAAGGAAACTGAGGAGCAAATAGAGCCTGCTGAGACAAAAACTGCTGCAATTGAACCTAAGCAAGACCATAGAGACAATACTGAAGGTCTGCTGGCTGAGCCTTGTAATGCACCTGTACCTGTGCCCAGTGTCCCAGGTGAAGGAGCTTCTGTCCTTGTGGAAGGACAAACAGCTGAGACAAAGTGAGGTTGCAGATGTCTGCAGTGATCAAACTGACAAAAATATTGTTTTGGTTCCAAATGAAGAGTGCAGCAATGATGCAACAGTAGACGGCACATCTCCTAGTGGTGCAGCACTGCCCACTAATACACTTTAAAGATAAAAATAAAGGTGCCTCTGGTTTGGCGTTGGAATTTAATCAAATTCTCACTAACAGCAGAAAAAAGGGAAAGCAGCAAAGAGAGCAGCAGCGAGTGAGGTGGACATGATGGATGTGAGTATGGGACTGAGTGGTTGTAAGGAGGCCTCACATGGGCCTACTAGGAAAAGAAAGGAGGCAGTGGAATCCACTACAGGAGCAAAGAAAAGTTTACTGTCAGAATGCTTGGTCAAAAACTAAGCCGAATAAAAAGAGGGACTTTGGCGACAGTGACAAAAGCGAGAAGGGCGAAGGGGAAAGTGACTTGGACATATCAGGCAGGAACTTCTCAGTATCAGGTTTGCAGTTTAAAGGAGGGTACAGCATTAGCAGAGTCAGGAAGTTTTTAGACTATATAGAGTGGAAGAGGGGTGGTCAGGTACAAAATTACTTTCCTGACCATGATCTCTTTCTCAGCTCGGCAAGACACATTATGTGCAATGCTGTCAACCTACTGATGAATTCAAAGGAGACGACCAGATTAATGAATGTAATGACCGGCGTTTGGGAAGTCGGACCGCAACGCTGTTTTCTTCGTGCCGGCTTACAAACAGAAGTCTCGTCTTGAGGCTCCGCCCATGAGGGAGGTAAAGCGCTGGTCTGTCCAATCGGAAGCCGCGCTACGGGACGCGCTCGATGATGTCGACTGGGACATGTTCAGGACAAGTTCGGATGATGTGAACGAGTTCGCGGAGGTAGTGGTCAGCTTTGTGAGTGTGCTGGAAGACAACATTGTTCCCACAGTTACAATTAAGAGCTTTGCCAACCAAAAACCGTGGGTCGATGGTACGGTCCGCAAAGCAATGAATGCATGCACTGCTGCGTACAACGCAGCTCTCGCCACCGGCGACATGAGTGCTTACAAAGCGGCTAAATACGGCGTTCGGCATGCAGTGCAGGACGCGAAGCGCCGGTACCGGGAGCGGGTCGAGTCGCTTTTCCACCAGGGTGACACGCACAAATTGTGGCAAGGACTGCGCACCATCACAGATTTCGGAAGGAAATTTTGCGTGGCTATGAGTGCCGATTCTGGATTCGCTAACGAACTCAACGCATTCTATGCCCGCTTCGAGCTCGATTGCGCTAAAGTCACCCGCGACAGCAGCAAGGCCCGCAGCCGGTCGACGGAATGTGGTGACGTCATCACTGTCGCTGAGTCTGATGTGCAGAGGGAGCTGAAGCGCGTCAACATCAGGAAAGCGCCGGGGCCGGACGGCATCTCCGGGCGCCTGCTGCGCTGCTGCACCGACCAGCTGGCTGGAGTTCTCACAACCATCTTTAACGAGTCTCTGGCTCAGTCCACAGTCCCTCGGTGCTTTAAAACATCCACCATTGTCCCGGTACCAAAGAACAATAAGCCCTCATGCCCAAATGACTACCGGCCCGTTGCACTAACCTCGGTAGTCATGAAGGTCTTTGAGAGACTCATCAAAGCCATCATCACAGCATCCATCTCCAGCCTTGTAGACCCACTTCAGTTTGCCTACCGCCCCAATAGATCCACAGATGATGCCTTATCCCACGTCCTGCACACCACCCCAGTCATGTGGACAGGAAACAGGGGAACTATGTGAGACTGCTGTTCATTGATTATAGTTCAGCTTTCAACACCATTGTCCCCCACAGATTGTTCACTAAACTGAGTGACTTGGGTTTGAACCGCCACCTGTGTGCCTGGGTTCTCAGTTTCCTCACAGGCAGACCACAGGTGGTGAGAGTCGGCAGTTGCACCTCCGGCATCATCATACTCAACACAGGAGCTCCACAAGGTTGTGTACTTAGCCCTCTGCTCTATGCCCTCTACACTCACGACTGTGTGGCCACGCACGCCTCCAACTCCATCATCAAATTTGCTGACGACACGGTGGTGCTGGGCCTCATCTCCAACAACGATGAGACAGCATACTTGGAGGAGGTGGAGAACTTGGCATCATGGTGCCAGGAGAACTGCCTCCAACTGAATCTCGGCAAAACTAAAGAGATGGTGGTGGACTTTGGTAGGCGATAGCAGCGGTCCTACACCCCCCTTAAAATCATCGGGACTGCAGTGGAGAGGGTGAGCAGTTACAAATACCTGGGCGTTCATGTCACTGAGGACTTGACATGGACTGTACACATCCAAGCTCAGGCCAGTAGAGCAAAGCAGTGGCTCTACCGCCTCAGGCAGCTGAGGAAGCCATAGGTCTCTCCAGCGATCCTTAAAACGTTCTACTCTGGTGCTGTACAAACTGTTCTGACTCAGAACATCATCTCCTGGTTTGGGAATAGCTGTGCTCGAGACATCAAAGCACTGCAGAGAGTGATCCGGGCAGCGGAACGCTGCACCAGATCTGATCTGCCATCCCTACATCTACACCAGGAGATGCAGGACCAGAGCAACAAGGATCGTCGGTGACCTGTCTCATCCCAGCAACCATCTATTCATCTTGCTGAAATTAGGCAAACACTTCAGAAGCATTATGGCCAGAACGGAGAGGCTCAGGAGCTGCTTTCCACAGGCCATAAGACTTCTGAACCCGGACATGCTATCACAATCCTCACAGACTAGGGTCTTCAATATTCTGTGACCACTCCCCTCACTGTCACTGTCCTTCCAGTGCACCTTAAGGTCTCTTTACCGTTTTATTTATTTATTTATTTATTTATTTATTTATTTATTTATTTTATTTATTTTACTTATTTATCTATTTGCTGTTTGTTTCTTTTCTTCTTGGTGTTTGGTTGTTTGTTTGTTTTATTTTTCATTGTACATTTTCATGCACAGTGTATCCTGGATCAGAGCAAATTTCACTACATGGTATATAACCATGTACGTAACAAATAAACTCTTTTGACTGTTTTGACTCTTTTTTGACTAAGGTGCGCAAAATTCTCAAGGATAAGTCATGATGGGTACTGCAGTCATGAGAGGTAATCTCTTTTATTTCTGGTGTACTTTTTATTTTATTGTTTGCTGTGTAACCATGGCTAACCTACATGTGGCCACAATAAATGTCAATGGGTGTCAGGGCAACATCAAGAGAAGGTTGATTTTTGATGTATTACAACAAAAGCACATAAATGTGGGTTTTCTACAGGAGACCCACTCAGATATGGAGAGCCAGGCTGACTGGGTGCAAGATTAGGAAGGGATAGCATTTTTTAGCTATGGCTTCACTGTGAGTGCAGGGGTGAGTGTGCTGATTAGAAAAAACACTTTGTTACAAGTCAAGAAAGTCACTGAACTCATGGCGGGAAGATTCTTAGTGGTAAAAGCAGAAGATGGCCCACACTCACTGGTGTTTATCAATATTTACACACCTAATAGTAGCACTAACAGAGTGAGTTGCTTTGACTTACTAAAAGGGGTTTTGGGAGGATTCAGTAACAATGAGATCATTGTGTTGGGTGGAGATTTCACTTGTACAGAAGACAGTGCCCTAGATAGGAATGGGGTTGAATCACACTTGGGGTCAGGGTACTTAAAGAAATTGTGATGACATATAGTTTGGTTGATGTATGGCACACTCATTTTCCTTTTGCTAAAAAGTTCACTTGGGTGAAGGGGAGCAAGGGGCAACTTTCTATGGCCCATTCGGACTATTTTTATAGTCCCAGACATCAGCTCATCCTCATAACTGGCACTTGTATCACGCCTGTCTCTTTTTCTGATCACTCTCTGGTTACTGTTGATTTTCTCCATTTCTCCACGTGGTGGCATGTGTCCAAGGTGCAGATCAAGCAGTTCTGTCAGCAGTACACTGAGCATGTCACCAAGGCCTGTGTTTTAAAGATGAGAAAGCTTGAGGAGGAGATGGACAAGAGTCATCAAACACTTCTGCATGGCTGCTCTAAGGATTTATTGCAAAGTGTAAGTTTTCTAAGTATGTAGAAGCAAATGCTGCAAGATTTATTGGAGCTCTGAGCTCATGGAGCATTAATACTCTCACATTTACAACAATTAACTCATCTTGATGCTCAGACAAAATTTTTCTTCCCTTTGGAACAAAAGGAAAGCCAAGGAAAGCTGATTCATGTCCTTCTAGACGATACCAGAGAGGAGCTGAGGGAACCTGAAGACATCCGGAACTTTGGTGTGTCTTATTATGAGACATTATTGCAAAAGAGCAGGTCACTGTGTTCACTTCATCTCCCTTGCTCAAGGGACTGCCTCCTAAGGATTCTGCCCAATTTTTGGACAACAATCTCAAGTATCAAGGACTAACAGTTGCACGAAGGACTTAACATGGGAAAAGCTCCAGGAATTGATGGCTTACTGGTGGAATTTTACAACCATTTCTGGCCCTTGCTGGGGATGGACTTTTTTGAAGTAGTTCAGGAAGGTCTGCAAATATGTGAGCTACCGGTCAGCTGTCGGAGAGCGGTCATCACATTACTTCCCTCAGTATCAAAAGGGAACCTCTGCCTTCTGAAAAACTGGTGGCCAGTATGCCTACTGTGCACAGACTACAAAATAATTTCCAAAAGACTAGTAATGAGATTGAAGAATATTATGGGCAACATAATCAACCCATACCAGTCTTACTGTGTGCCGAGCAGACAAATTCACAATAACATTTTGGTGTTGAGGGACATCATTTCTGCATCAAAAGCATTTAAATTGGATGTTGGAATTCTGTCACTGGACCAAGAAAAACTTTTGACCATGTGGACCATGAATATTTGCTTGCTGTTTTGAGATCCTTTGGCTGTGGTACAATTTTTATAAAATATATCAAAATGCTGTATTCCAGTGTATTTGGGGTCCTAAAAATCAATGGTGTATTAAGCAGGCCTTTTGATGTGAACAGGGGAATACAATAGGGGTGTCCTTTGTCTGGAATGTTATATGCTATCTCTATTGAACGGTTCTTCGGCAACTTGAGAAAAACCTGCAGGAATTGACAATTCCTCTGTGTAAACACCAAAATTTTAAAGTTCTGGCCTATGCAGATGATGTCATTGTGTTTGTTATGTCTACTGCAGATATTGCACTAATGTGGTTTGAAGGAGCATCTTCTGCTAAGATTAACTGGGACAAGGGGAACGGGTACCTACTGGGAGACTGGGCACATTGTCCACTGCCAGTCCTACTGTCTAGGCTAGAGTGGAATAGGAAAGCGTCTCGTTACCTCGGGGATGTGCTGGGTGGTGAGGACCTTGGTAAAGACAACTGGGAGGGCGCTTTGAAACAGATTGAATCAAGGTTACAGAAATGGCACTGGATCACACCCAAACTTTCTTTTCGAAGCAAAGTCCTGATTGTCAACAATTTAGTTGTTTTCCATGCTGGCACAAATTGATGAGTGTTGATCCACCTCCAGGGCTGTTGCACATCATATAAAAAACCTTAGTTGACTTTTTTTGCAAGGGTGTGTATTAGCTTAGGAAAGGGGTCGTCCATTTACCAGTGAAGGAAGGAGGGCAGGGGCTAGTCGATGTCTGCAGCAAAGCAGCGAGCTTCAGATTGCAGCCTTTACAGTGCCTTTGCTTCTCTTTTGAGTCCATAACTTGGAAGAAGTTAGCTTTTTCCTTTTTGCATAAGATTGAAAATGTTGGCATTGACGTGCAGTTATTGGCAATGGATGTGAGAAAACTTGACCTCTCTTCTATACCCAAATTCTGTAGACGACTGTTATTAACCTGGAGTTCCTTTTTTCAAAGGGTGCCATCCAGATCCCCCTCACTAATGTGTGAGCCAATAATTTATAATTCATTATTCACATGTCTCTTGTTGTCTAAGAATAGCTTTGTGAATATGTTGAGAAAAGGTGGCATTCTGCTTTTCTCGCAATTACTAGAAGAGGACAAAATGGTTTTTAAAGATACCACTGTTCCGGCTTCAGAACTGGGTATTAGATCAATAACAAGTATCAACTGTTTCCTATCTTTCATGACAAAAGATTTTGTGAGATTAACTGGGACTCACCTAGATTTGATACAGTCATTTGAAAAAACAGACACTGAGACCTCTTTTTCCAAACTGGAGGCTGAGCTTAAAGTAGACACGGATAGTGTGGGGATGAATTCCATTTAAAAGTTTAAAGAATGAGAAAAGTGTGCTCTTCAGATCATTAACCAGGAAGGACTTACATCTGTGTAACTTACATCTGTGTCCACAGTGTACTGCTGACAGAACTGCCTGATTTGCACCTTGGACACATCTCACCATTGTCTCAGGGACTCAAAAGTCAGCTTGGTACAGCTCCATTGTTTCCAAAAAGACTGAAAGCATTCAGGAAAGTGGGCATCCTGAGGCAGAGCCGTATTGAAGTGCCAGTATGATTTGTATTTTTGCGGAGATGGGAGGAGAAAATGAACAGTAACCAGAGAGTAATCAGAAAAAGAGACAGGCGTGATACAAGTGCCAGTTATGAGGTTGAGCTGATGTCTGGGACTATAAAAACGGTCCAAACGGGCCATAGAAAGCTGCCCTTTGTTCCCTTTCACCCAAGTGAACTTTTTAGCAAAAGGAACTAACAGCAGCATAGCAGTGTTGTGACCATGAAAAGTGTTGTTTTATGAGGGATCTTGCCAGGTTGTTTTTTTATCTAAATTGTTTTTGTGAACTATCCAGCTATATAAAAGAATGAAGACAACTTGAACAATGCGTGAAAAGTTTGCCAAGAAACTGTCTACTAAGACATTATAGTTAATACTGTAAAATGTTAATTATAGTTCATTATGCAAATGTTTCTCCTTTTTTCAAAAAATGCTATCCTGTACAAGATGATCATGTAGTCTTGGGGACTTCTCAAAAACCGGAGAGCAAACAATGTCTCACAATCATTATGGTTTATCTTCTAGAATAATCTTGTGTCCCTGTTCAGTCTCTTTCACACTGCTCCAGCACAAGTTGGCCAAAACTCTCTTAGACAAAATATACCCATTTTACCCACCCCCACAATCAGTCAAGGTCCCAGCTGTGGTCATTCCGGCTTGACTCTGGCGCTCTAACAGTAACAATAACTACATCATAGTTTTTACCTCCTCTACACTGCAACATGCACCTAACTCTTTTCCTTCTGCTGTAACTAATTTGTAAAATGGGAATTACTAAATGAATGCCTTACCATACATCATATACTATAATAGACAAAAGGTAACAAACACATGGATTAGTGTGTGTTCGGTATTTTCGTATTCCCAATAATGTCTGACAGTAGAGTTCAATCATAAACTCATTCAGTCATAAACATCTATTATCATTAACTTTTAAATCCCAAACAGGGCCACCACAGTCTAGAGCCTGGCACAAAGCTATGAAGCGCTATCCTGGATGATAAAAATATCCCAGAAAGCCATTAACAATAGTATACACTGTATACTGTATAATGTCTTGTGTATACTGTATATTATCTATCTATCTACCTATCTATCTATCTATCTATCTATCTATCTATTGTGGAAGAAAAAATACAACTTCGGGTGTAGAGAGTTACACTTTATTTTCTATAGAAATACACCGATGTGGGAGGGCCCCTTCGAAAAGAGAGTCTCCCCGAACAAAGGATACAGGGGGTTATTTATACAGTTTTTGTGAGATATTTCCGCTCTTCAGTAGATTTACACTTCAGTTCCTTTGTTCCTCAGCTTACCTGCATGCTCCCTAGGTCTGACCTGGACTAAAACTGGCCATTTGGCTTTGTCTCAGTGGTTTACAACACCCCCCAAGGCTTGACTATCTCCATAACAATTCAACATCCTCCTAATGGTTCACACTTAAATCTTTCCCACGGTTTGGTCAATTCCACTCTTCAAGATACCCCGTAAATATTTTAAGGTCACAATGCTTTGTAATAAACCGACCTTCGGATGCTCCCATCAGGGGTCACCACAGCGGATCGGCTCGTCCGCATATTTGGTTTGGCAGATTTTTTTTTACAGCGGATGCCCTTCCTGATGCAACCCTCCATTTTGCCCAGGCTTGGGACCAGCACAGAGGTGCAGCCCCTTGTAGCTGGATTCGCATCAACACCCAATGTGGGGCTCAAACCCACAGCCCTAAGATTATGAGTCACATGCTCTACTGACTGAGCTAGCTGGGCAGGGACATCAGAATGCTTTGTAATAAAGATAAAAAAAAAAAAAAAAACATTCATTCTACTACTTATAAATACCTTTAACATAATGCAATCTTTCATTTGAAGCTTAACTTTAAGATTTCTCTCACACTATCTATCTATCTATCTATCTATCTATCTATCTATCTATCTATCTATCTATCTATCTAGATATCTATGTACATTATGGGTGACCAATTAATCTCAGACATGTGTCTTTGGACTGTGTAAACACACAAACTCCACATGGACTGTGCAGGACTTGAACTCAATGAGCAATCCTGTTGCCTCACAGCACTTTGGCTGTTTGGGTTTAAGCTAAGATCTCATTTACTATCTTACAATTACTTAAAAATATGTATCTTTTAACAGCAAAACCTTTAGAATAATAGTGTCACTATTCTTTTAATGATCACCAATGTTGCAAAAGAAAGAGACACCAGCATATTTTTATTTCTAACATATTGAGGCAATTTAAACTGTAACATTACTCTGTACTAAATTGTACTGAACGATATATATATATATATATATATATATATATATATATATATATATATATATATATATATATATACATATATATACATATTATATAGTTATGCAAGTATATATAAGTAAACAAAGTAAACAGAGTGAACAGACAGAGCAAATGTACAGTTTTCATTTACTCATTAACTATAATCTGAGAAGGTAGATAAATCCTGACAAAAATTTAAATGCATTTAATTGTCTAAATATACAATCAGATCTTTTGTTTAATAAAATTGTGTTTTCTCTTTGCTGCTGTCTGCAGCTGAATGAGACTGTAAAGGTAGTGAAGGGAAACTTTTCTCAGACTTTCCAGCTAAGCTCTGAAACACCAGTGCACTAAGGAGATAACATAGGAAGGGGACAGGTATGCTTGTCTTCATAAACACATACTTTTTGCTTTATTTAAATATTTAGAGGAATATTCTTGCAACTCTCTCTTCATCTCCATCCTCCTTAATCATGGGAGTTTTTGCCTTACAATATGTTTTACTAAGATTATGATTTTCACCATCACCAGACTGCTGTAACCCCCATTCTTGCAACAAGAAGAGGTGCTGAGCAGTTGCACTGATTTTTTTCCTCAAGTTAAATGATAGTGGCTGAAATTAACATTTATGCGGTTAGCAGTACTACACTGTGACTGTTTGGCTGAAAGTTTAGTGCGCCTCTTGGTAAAGAGTTCACTGGAAGGTTTCCATCCGCTGTCAAGCAAGATTTTCCAGCCCTTAAGCCGGAACACTTTTGGACAAAGGAAAGGTGGAGGTGAGTTTGCAGAACATGACCTGTGTGGGAGCACTGAGGTGATTAGATGTCTATATAGACTGTATACAAGTGGCTGCTGGGCATGGCTTGTGGTCCAATACATCCATCCTGAAATCTATTTTTTTTTTTTTTTGCAAAATTCAGCGTAGCTTTGACATGTGCTGTGAAAGAGTCAAGAACACATTTAAGCTGTGTTAAGGTCAAAGAAACAGCTTCAGGTGAATCTGGTAGTTCTGCTCTGCTAAACCCTTCTTCCAGGTAACAAATATGTCATTTTACAAGCTGTAATAAATCATTCCAAAAAGCAATATTGCTATGCTTAACCACCACTTTAGGTTAATGGTTCTGTTGATTATATCCTGAATTAAGCAACTTCCATCACAAGACCGCATTACTGATTTTCCCTTAAACCACAGATAAACGCTTCACTGAGGGAGAGCGACGAGCAACACTCGAAAAGCTCAATCATTTCCTGGGCCCATTGGTGTCAGAAAAAGAAAGAAAGAAAGAAAGAAAGAGATAGATAGATAGATAGATAGATAGATAGATAGATAGATAGATAGATAGATAGATAGATAGATAGATAGATAGATAGATAGATAAGGCCACAGAGATTGCCAGGGAGATATTCTTCAGACATGTTTTTGACTGTGAGGGGCAAACATGGTACTCAGAGGAAACCCACGAGATCATGGAGAAACTCTGACAGAAATCTAATAGATCTACAGTCAACTACAGAAGTTTGAACTTGGAAGGTGGCCACACTGCCTACTGAGATACAGTACCAGTACAAATACTTAAAAGTTGTGGTAGGGCTAGCATACCCATCTTCTTCATATCTGGATACCCTGCTGACTCAGCACTCGGATACACCATAACTCCTCACCGGTTCTAACTAATTTTGAGCCATTTTCTCCATGCAGGTGAGACATTTCACTGCAATACACAAAGGCCTTAGTATTTAACAGCTTTATGCAAAAAACGTACAAAGGTAAAGTGAGCATGTAAGAAAATGGTGCAGCTCAATATTACCTAAAATCCCTACGCCTGGAAGTTTATGAGTGCTTCATAATTATATGTAATTTCTGTAAAAATGATGTTACCGTAATTGGTTGGAGACTTTCAACACCTTTCCTTTTTATCTGTCTGTCATAGTTAATTGGGTGCAATTATATTCCGTACAATGAAACTTTTTAATGATACTTTAAACAACTCAGTGTCACCCATGACTGTTACAGTGTTTTGAAGCATCCAGATTTCTAGTGTTGAGTGTGCCCTTGTATATGTGTATCTGAGCATTTATATGTGTGAATGAAGAAAGTTTTGCATTAATTGTGCATCTCATAAAATAATCCACACTTCACTGCCATGTTTATTTATTTTGCAGTGGTGTCTGCAATGAATGTATTTATTCCCCAGCAGTTGTATTTCGCCCAAAGTGTTTCCTGTTATCTCTACTGCTATAACAAGGAGACTCTGGAGTTACACTAATTGTGAAGGGTGTACAAACATGAACAAGTTCAGGCTGCATCTTCTCGGAGTCCATCTTATGTCAGTCTTACACTCAATGCTTTCCCAAACGAAGGTTGAAGCTATTTCTAATTCCAGCTTTTATTATTTAGCTGAAACCTTTATCTAAAGCCACTTATACCTACATGCCCATTTAAACAGTGGTCACATTTATATTTCACAAGGCTACTACAGCAAGAGTGGGATTCAAACCAGAAACCTTCAATTTAGAAATCAAGAGTCCTCATTGCTATGCAACTTGTCATGGACAAGTTCAATGAAGATAATTTGAAAAGGATGTTAAATACTGGAATATTATTGTATTGTATATTACTAAAATTTTAGTAATATCACACAATTCTCTGATAATGTATCATCTGTTTCTTTTATAATAGGTTAATTTTCATACACATACATTTTTATTCGGTGCTTATTTAGATTAAAGCCAGTATTGCATTATGAATGGTGCAGTTTAGCTGAACAAAAGGGAGCTGAGCAACTGCCATTGTCAACCATGAGGCACATCGCATGCCGTCTTCACGCTGAGTATCAAAGCTTACGCTCTTTGTAATTGGGTTGTTCTGTTGCCACAATTAATTGGTGAAAAGCTTTATTTCTCCCTCAATGGTGCAGTCTGTTTTTGTTTTGAAAGCTGTTTTTAAACAATTACCTCGGTCTATCATGCACTGGCTAACAGTTTACAAATGCAAGTTAATGCACTGAGCAATGTGACACACAATTTTACTGTTTTAAACAAAAACCTAAATCACTAACATATAAAAAAGTCGTCCGAGATTTTTAGTTTAGCAGTTTGATCATTCATAATTTACATTTTTGTGTTCTGGAAATATCTGTAACTACCCTGTGATTTGATACAGAATCGATGAACTCTAACTAAATATGAAAAATACCTGAATACAAATATAATCAGTGAGTCAAATTGAACCAAGAGTTGTACAGTATAGTAAAAATTGTTGGATAATATTGTTTGTTTTATGGTTATGAGTTTGGGAAATTTTTGTGAACTGACCACTGCGCGCTTGTTCTTGATAACCCCGGGTCCCCTAAAGCAGGTGGCAGCTATCCAGATCCTTTCAGCTTAGAAAGAGAACACCCTGAATGAGATGTCATCCCACTTCAGGGTGCGTAAAATAGTTGTATATGTAAATGCAGGTTTAATATCTGTATTTATTATTTACTTTTCCTGCTGTGTTTAGTTTATTTCACAAAATGAACCTCTAAACAGATAAGTTTCATAGAAGCATTGCCTTGTTGAAGGCACCCAAATGCACCATGTTAAATATTTTCTCTCAGCAGCATAAACTGCACCCTGCATGTCATTTAAACTTTGCAGATAGGTCTTGAAGAATATCTAGAAATATATTTAATACCTGAGGGAGAGAGCTCAGAATGCATCGGAATGCTGTTCAACTTTATTTTTGCTAGTGGTAAGAAAACCATCTTAGTGTAAAAGTGGAATCTCATTTTTGGATATTATTTGCGGAAAAGACCATTTTGGTGGCTGAATTGGAGCCAACAACCATCTTATAGAACAGTGACCTTACCTGCGTAACCATTATGACACCATGTCAACCCAGAGCCATCACCTTAAGAAAGGATGCCTTCCAGGCATGGATGTTTTCAGCAATGATAGGGATGTGCAGATCTCGATGAGGTCTAATGTTGAGAGGTGGATTGCGCACTTTGAGGAACAGCGGACGTGCCTTCCTGCCTGAAGGCAGTGCTGGAAGTTTCCATCAAGGCTGAGCTAACTTTTCTGGCTAAGGTTACTGTAATGGTAAGCTGGTTCTATAGTGCAAGGTCACGTGTCTGTTCAGCACTGTGTGCAACACGGAAACAATACCACATATTTCTATCAGGAGACAATGGGATTGTTAACATTTTCAGCAAAATTCATGAGAGGATATCATCTAATTTCTGAGAAATTGTGTTCCTCAGTTTTCCTAGGAAGGCCTGTGCTGTAGTTCTGAAACGAGAAGACCCAGCCAAAAATTTTTACACGACAATACAGTCACTTGGATGTTTCAGACCTCCAGTAGATCATTACCTCAGTCAATGCTTTTATCTAGGAATCCTTCTGACTGAAACAGATAAATGTCAAGTTTGGGTAAAATAATTAAATATATATTATAATTGAGATTTCAATTATTTTTTTAAATTTGTATTAGTATGACCTGCAGAAGAAAATGGTTCAGGTGGAAGACAACTTCACAGGAACATTAAGGATTTTTTTTTTTTTTTTTTTTTTTTTGTCATACAGAAAGGTCAATAATATTCTGGTCCTTCAACAAATAGGGGATGACATCTTTGGAAAAAAATGCTAGACTGTATAAATAAAGATATAAAAGTGGTTTTGATATAGTAGTTTTAGCTTATTTGGCCACTATGAATCGCCCGTAATGACAATGTGTGTGGGTGTTAAAATTCTTCTCCTGTCCAGTAACTCCATAACAGGCTTCAGTCCACCATGACCTTGACCAGGACAAGCAGTTCATGTGGACATTTTCCCTTTCAGCAGTAGTCATAAGGTAGATGATGAAGATGACATGAAAAAAAGCACTAGAAAACATTCTTGTGCTGAAGATTTTACAATATAGTTGCAAACAAAACTGAATTTATTGATTTCCCTGTTTTCTGGGACAGGTGTCTTATGACAGCTGTTACATCCTTCTGTCTGCCATGAGGAAGGCCTCTATAAACACAAAAAAAAAACCTCAAAAATAATAAAAAAACAAAAAACATTATGAGCAAAAAGGAGTAATCCTAAATGAGTTTTTCCAACCACTAAATAAATTATTTTGGGTTAAAACTTCACTGAAGACCATTCGACAGTTTAATGTTTATCACAGGAACTTGTGAGCATGTCTGAGTAAGACTTCAGTGTGAGGTCTATCAATATTTGTCTGTTGAGCTCGCTGGGAGGTATCTGTTGTGGGAAGTGATTAACAGATGGTGAGTTTCTAAGATTCGTTTTTTTTCCGACATGCAAATCTTGAGAGGCATACAATATCCGTCCGTCTAAGCAGTTATTTTCAGTAATCTCTCATGAAGTGCCAGGAGGTACAGAAAGTAACCGCATTCAGGCTGAACAAAGCGCATTTCCTTAGGGAGCCACTTGAACATGCTTAACTTACACATGCACACACAAATTTACACAGGCATAGCCTAAGGACATTTACGAGTCGCCAGTTCATCTGATGAAAATGAAGCTGAAATACTGAGAGAAAAACCAAAAAACATATGTTCAGACGTGCAGTCCTGGGGCTATAAAACTAAATTACTTTTGCGTGTGTCACTGTGTCCCTTCTTACTGCTCCGTCTTAAAAAATGCAGAGTAGAAAAGTTGTTTCCCCCCGGAAGTCCTAGTATTCTTCACTGTTATTTCAAATACCTTACAATGTTAATTTTGTCTTGACAATGGAGAAACTATATTAGTTGACACAAATGGTTGTGCAAACTGCAAACTCATGCTGTGTACCATAGTCCTATACAAAATTTCTCAACCTTAATGCATCTCAGGAGTTTCCAAATTACAGCGTTGTACTTTGAGGAGACCAAAAGATATAATGGTTCAGCAAAGGAATCTGAAACCAGCAAGCTGCTTGTTTAAATGAGGAAATCTGTCATTTACAGTAAACCTCAGAATTATTGGCACCCTTTAGGAACCTGAGAAAATATTAATGTATGAATAAACAACATTTACAAGCAGTCACATTTTGGGCTCAAACATATGGTCAAGCCATATGTTTTTATTTTAATACAATTTTTTCTCATGATTTTCCATTTTCCATTCCAGTACTATCCATTTTATTGGATAGTACTTTTTCCCACAAAACACAGGTTACGGAATTATTGGCACCTGACAATGCATGTTTTATGAAGGATGCCTGGACAACAGCTCTGGGCCTCTAGCTGTGGTGTGTGACAAGGTTAAAGCACACTTTTGGTGGGATTTGGGACTACTCTTCCGATGCAGTACATTTCAACATTGTTGGTAGTCTTGGGTTTTGTGCTTGCAGACTTGCCTTTTTAATTCAGACCTCAGTTTTTCAATAGATATACATTGCAAAACATTGATTTTGCTTTCTCAGGACTGCTTCTCTGTTGGTTTTGTTATGTTTGTGACCGCTGTCTTGCTGAACAGTCAATCTGCAGCCAAATTTCAATTTTCTGGGAGAAGCAACCAGATGTTAGGTTAAAATATCCTGGTGCTTGGTGGAATTCATTATGTCTGTGAGCTTACCAGAACCCCTTGGATATCTAGCATCAAAACAGCCATGTTTGTACATCTACGATCTCCCATCACATTGTAGTGAGTGCTGGTCCGGGCTTCAATGAAGAAAATGAGAACACCATGCTGATCGCTATAATACAGTATTTTGTTAAACGCAACAGCCAGGCAAGGCAAATAGAACAGCTACTCTTTTAGCCCCCACCTCAAGGCTAGTTAACCACCCCAGTCCCTCTCACAACACACTGTAACCGTGCAAACCCCAACAATAGAACATATCCAGAGTGTCCAACGCTACAATATTTTACTATAAGTATAGTTGCTTTCCCTCTATGCAGTGCTATTTTATTGCCAAAAATTCTAGTAGACATAAAGTTCAATTTTAGCCTCATCTAACCACAGCACTTAAATCCAATTGCAGTTCCAGTAATGTGTGGCAAAGTCCAGGCACTGCAACGTCGGTTGCCTTTAGTAAGGAGTTAATATGTTTAACCCCTCCAAAGAGCTTGACAGCAAGGTGACCTTCAGCAGTTCATTTTGAAATTTTATAACCTAAAGGTTCCACTAAACTGTACAGTTCTGGAAATGCAATCCTTGGATTCTTCATCACTTCCCTTTCTGTCTTCTTCACTCTGGATGCAGGTAACATGCACATGCATACTCTTCAGACCAAACTTACAACTGTTACAGATGTCTGAAACTGTTATTATTGCTTTGACTATGTTTAGTGATATTTTCACTGTTTATGTACTTTCAAGAATTTTTATAATACAATTGTATAAGTCAACAACCATCAACCTCTTTTCTGAAAGCTGAAAGCTCTTTGGTTTTATCCATAATGATGGAAGACAAAGGGACTTTACATGTGTACAGCCTTATATTTCTGCTCAAGGGAAAAAGGAACTGATTGAAGGCATGAGTATGGTTCTTGGAAACTAAAAGCTAAAAAGTGTACAATTGTGCAACAGATGATGTTTTGACATTTAACATTTCCTTTGGAGGCGCTAATATTGTTTAAATATATGACTTCCAAAAAATGTAGCACTCATTATTATGTGTTTGAAAAAATTATTATCCTGAAATAAACATACATTTATATATTCCTCGTACGTTGGAATTCACTATTTATGTTACAGATTAATTTTTGCTTGATTTGATAGAGTGCCAATATTTTTGGAGCTGATGTTAAGTTGTGAAGATTCTAAAAAAAATCACGACCAACAATTTTTCTGCTGGATTCATTCTGTTTTTTGCACTGCTAAACTGTGTTGCTTCATTCATTGAACTGTATCTCTGACTGCAGTTCCACGCATTGGAATGGTTGAACATGAAACAGGTTCACTATTTCTGTGAATACAATATTTCTTACAAATGTATTCAGCCATCCTATCCTGGTGTCTACAGTGCCAAGTCTCAAGATAATGGTGCTTGGTAAGTAATGGGCTAAAGCTGGGGCTCTTGTGCTTCTGTTGAAAGTCCTTGACCTTGCACTTCTCACCTATTTTTCCTTTTAATGTTTGATATCTTCCTTAACTCTCTCAGAAGAGAACAAATTCAAAGCTGGCAAAGATCTCAGAAGCATTATAAAGCTAATAATCTTTAACACGGAGCCAGAGCTGATGTCTGGATTTGCTTGTTATATTATCCACCAGCTCTGTTTAGGCCTTTTATGCAACTTTCAGTCAATGCAGAAGTCAGACAAGAATCTTATTAGGTTTTCTAATGCCTTATTGATGGCCATATCTGCTCAATAACTAAAGCTATTTGGTTTCTGTTGTGATCATCTGCTTATATTTGATACAACTTAATCTCATGAGAAAATCTGAAATATATAAAATTAGATGCAGTGCCAGCTGAAACTCTGAGTAAAATATTTTCTGAAAAAAATATCAATCGTCTTGTTGGTAAAAGTGTTGTAACCAATTTTTCTCTTAACATAGCAAAAAAAAATGTCTCCATAATATTAAAATTATTTACTGTATTACTTTAAATTTCAGTCAGGATTTTGTCACCATTTAAGCAGAGCATAGACTGGGTGCAGGTGGCATGGTGGCACAACAAATTATGCTGGTGCCCCACAGCAGCTGGGTTGGTCAGGCGTAAGGTCAAAGCTAGATTAAACTGTGTGAAGTTCCCATATTCTGTGTGGGTTTCCTCTGGGTGCTCTGGTTTCCTCCCAATGTCCAAAGATATGTTTCTGGTTAACTGGTTTCTATAATTTGCCTGTAGTGTGTGAATGGGCCCTCTGCTTCTAAGATATCACTGTGCAGGATAGGTAGTTTATGAAATAGGGTGCTTTAGGTAGCTTATGTATAATGTCCTACAGTGATTTGTGTGCAGGTACCATGATATTGCCAAAAAATTATCCAGAAAACACTGTTTAATTAATACCTGAAATCAGCCAGAATCGGTGATTGTTCACCCAACTTGTCCATATCCTAAGCTGCTCATTTCAGTTCCAACTTGTATTCTTGGAGATTTTATTGATTCTAGTATTGCAAAGAACTAATAGCTGCCTAATAATTTCATTCATGTTTGCGCTGCTGTATGTGAAATGTCAGACATTTGTTTGTTCGGTGACTAAATTAAATTATAATTAAGTTAAATTTCAGAAAAAAACATTATGCCCG
Source organism: Heterotis niloticus (assembly GCA_018136845.1). Classification (NCBI taxonomy): domain Eukaryota; kingdom Metazoa; phylum Chordata; class Actinopteri; order Osteoglossiformes; family Osteoglossidae; genus Heterotis; species Heterotis niloticus. Next base: position 22,865,657 of record CM030906.1, read on the forward strand.
GTGCCAACATATGTTTTTTCAAGCTCAAAATCTTAGCAGTTCTTTAAGTGTATGATCTATCCATCCATCATCATTTACCTCTTAATCCTGGTCAGGACTGAAGCAATTTGGAGCCCATCCCAGAATCACTTGGTGTTCAGCTATGAAACTACGCCTTGGATGGGATACCAGTCCATAGTAGTGTCCACAAAGATGCAGTCATACACAGTGCATAATATAATATCAGCAAAATGCACAACTTCTCACTTGAATAAACTAATCCATCTGTTTTCAAAAAAACTGCATACCTAGTACTGAGTTATAGCATTGCATGAACCCTACCTTTGGATTGTGCGTGGAAACCTACGTAAACATGAGAGGAACACACTGCCCACACAAAGGTAGATTCAAACCCACAGTCCAGGAACTGCTACCCGCTATGGCACTGTGCCACCTTGTGCATAAATTACATTTAAGTTAATTAGTGCCACTTAAATCTTTAGAAATGAAATTATAAACTGCATGTTATGCAAATAGCGGCTGTTATCTTTCTTCCTGTCCTCATTCAACCCAAGTTCCTCACAAGCTCTGACCATGAGCTGCATCACCCTGTACTACTTGACCAGTCTCCTGGGAAGGGAAGGTATGCGAACCACTCATGTTTGTCAGTATGTGAGTGCCATTAATTATAAGTATAACATAATTGCTGACGGTTTGCAAAATATCCACGTGCGGTACCGTGAAAGTAGCCGAAATGAAATGATGTTAACCCCGTTATGATGGAAAGAGTTTCCGGTCAACTGACAAATACATAGCAAATGCCAAATGAGAACAGAAGCAGTTACGAAAGTGATGTAGGGCTGCCAGTGCCAGGCCCCTTCATTACTAAGCTGCAGAGTATGCAAGTGACTGAAGGAAAGTGCTGAAATGTTTGTAACAGATAGAACATAGCTATTACGTGACTAAACACGGTTTTCTCCTCCATGTTCCTCAAGCGCAGGTATCAATTAATTAGTCCCCACACCTGTAGAGCAGAGGTAAATAATTATTTAAAAATTTTTTTGTATTTCTTATTTTCAGTAATAGTCACTTCTGGGCTATGAACACGGTATGATGACCTGATATCCCAGCCAAGGTGTTCTCCATCTTGCATTTCAGCATTGGCTTTGGTCCCAAACAAATGGTTAATGAAAATAACCAAATGAACGTGCAAGCGGTCCATCAAACTGACTGCACCGATTTAACAAAACATTTCCCACACATCTTAACCTTACTGGTTAGTGAGTATTCTATATATATATTTTTTTTTCACATCAGATTATCTGAATGAAATAACTTTTTGATACTGAGAAATACTGCATTATTTATTTTAATTATACTTAGAAGCATTCTATTTAAGCTTTAATCCATGTGTTTCCCAACAACCTGCACATGTACTTAGCACCTGTTATGCATGCATGAAGGAGACACAGAGAGGTGGATCCAAGTGCACATCAAAATTCTTTATTAACAATAGAGAGTCAACTGGTGTGGCCTAGGAAAGCATGGAAAGAATAGTCTGGGTGTTGGTTGGATCCAGTGGTGGTGGATCGGGAGGTGATAGTAGGTGAACTTGAAGCAGTTGGTATCTGCTGGGGCCTGGTGCTTTGGCAGTCCAGTGCGGGACAATGGCTAGGCGTAAGACATGGCTGGCGGGCAGTCACTTCCAGGTTGGAGAAGAAAAAAAAAGCAGCAGCAAGAAAAAAGGAGAATAAGCCTGATTGAAAGTTGCACAAGCAAAACACAAAATTCAAAAGAGAGGAAGACAAAAGGTGACTCAGTTTTGAGTAGCAAAGATAGAAGGACGTTAACTCATAGGTTAATGCTAAATGCAACCACGCTCAGAATAAGAACCACACATAGCGGTGAGGCTTCTCAAACTAACAGAAAATAGTGAAGTGTAAACATTTCTGGTAGTGTTTGAGAATGAAGCGTGATAGTATAATAATTTAACAAATTAATAAGTGGATGATAGCGATCTGCCCAGGCAGTGTGGGTATTCATCAGTTTGAATCTGAAGTGACTGCAAATCTAGCTGTAAGGCAGGTCAAGTTGGCAGATGAGGCTGATTGGAGCTACCTGACCTCACAGCAACTATGAGGACAGCAGAATAATATGGAGTATTAATGTTAAAGCTCTATGTTCCTTTTCACCTCTATTCTTTGCTGAATATTTGGTTTTCCTTATGAAAAATAAGAGACATTATCTTCCTGATTTACTTAAGATTTAACTTTTGAGTGTCCGGGCTGAAACTGCTGCTTCTTCTTCAAGGCCATGAGTGGATTAACTAACATCAACACATCACTTAGCTGTAATATCCTCATTTATCTATATGCTCTTTGTGTTTCCATTACTACAGACATCGGGATGAGTGGGTGGGTACCGAGCACTGTATTTCATTTCTTGCTCTACTGAATTTATCTTTCTGGGCATGCAGGAAGTAGGAAGGCAATCTGGACATTCCAATTTAATTCCAAAGAGAGGATATCATTTTGCCTCCTCGATTCCATTTTTTCTCAATTTTATCAAAACACCATGGCATTTGAAAAAAGAAATGTGTGTCCACACAAGTTTGTCTGGGCGTTGCATCATCTTTAGCGTAACTGCTTTTTTTGCTCAATAAAATAATAACAACTGTGCCTCGTGAGATGCTGTAACATTGCAGAAATAGCATTTTCCTAAGTTGTTCTGTCACATGACTAACTCCAACGCTAAAATTAACACTAACTCTTCTCTTGCAGCAATAGGGCAGGAAAATGAATTGCGCTTTACGAGAGGAGCCGTACCATAAATCACAAAGAAGCACTATTAAAAGAAAAAAGTAAAACTTTATTTGGATGCCAGCCATGAACGGGCTTTATCACTGTATGCCAAATTTTACTGTCCTCCGTCTCGTCTCGCAGGTGCTACATTTTTAATCTCACTAGTCAATGCATTTAGAACTGCACACCACAGGTCGGCATAACCACAGTGACCGGGTAACTTGTCGGGTTTTATTGGGGAACTTGAAACAAAGCCGTTATGAAACGCTAGCAAACCCGCACCGTATAATGTTGCTTGACAGTTGTGATGGTTAGATGAGGACTACAGGATAATTTCTTACAGCCACTATCCGAGTGGGTTGTCAGATGTCCACATCTTTTGCGCGTTCCAGATTTGAAGCCTAAAGTGCTGAAATTCCTTGTTTTTAGAGGACCTCATCAAAAATCCAATTCAACGTCATTTCCCCAAAATTTGGGGAGCGTTCCTCACACCTTGTTCTGCAAACCACCGGATGTCATTCACCTCTCGTGCGCCCCACTTCAGCATCCTGTGGAAATCTGCAGATTTAGTATTGAGCTACTTAACGCTGCGAAGGGCTATGGTGCGTGCATTAAGTTCAGTGTCTGTTCACCAAGCTGCATTTCGTTCTTGTTACCGAAGAATATTCTGACATCAGAACAACCGAGAATGAGCCCTTCAGAAAGGCTCTCAGCTCTTGCAAACTCTGGACCCGGTAACAAAGAAAAGGTGTTGATTAGTGTTAATATAGGATGCGTTTCGAAATGCCACCACCGCCTCCTGATGTCAGCTCTTACAAATAATTTGTCTCTACCAGGTCTGCCTGATTTGCCACCTGTCTAGACAATGGTTTTAATGATTGTGATCTGCAAGAGAAACAGCTATGCTGAACTTCACAGGCCTCTCATCTTGCTGATGATGTGAACCAATCAGGGGACTTTAAAAGCCCAACAAAAGTTTCTTTGGAGAGACAAATAATAAGAGCAAACCTTTCCGCGAATTGGAACCTGTGGGATTGCGGTTTGCCGAATTTTGATGAGGGAACTCGAGCAAAATTGCCTCGTAGTCCTGTCACTTTAAAACATCAGACAAAGTTATGTTTGCAGATGGTACTTACCCTGTGCAAAATTGCATTGCTGCTTTGCAGTTGAAATGCAAATGATCTGTGTTAAAACAGAATATAAATGGTATTTGATTAAAATGACAATGGTACTTAACTGTTATTCACCAGCAGTCAAAAGTCAGACGGTAAAACCTAATTTGCTTCTGTAACTATCAAGTGCTATATGCAGTCTAAAGTATGAAACTATGCAAGTAGCTATGGAATGAAGTTACACATTGAGACAGTGCGTGTGAAAAACAAGACATGGCATCCATTCTAAAATTAAATCGAGAAACGTTATACGATTTATTAGCCTGACCTTTACATGAGATCAATGCTTTTCCCCAAAAATGACCAGCCGGATATAACAATTACGAAAATACGACCTCTCCGTGTTTTCATATGTCTACATCTGAATTGGTCTGTTTTTGCAGTTAAGCCATACGTGAAACTAAAATCGTCTGAACGTCTGCTCCTCATATGGGTCCTCAGGGATGAGCTACATTTTACATGAAAACCTGCAGTAGCAGCAACACAGCTCTAGCTGTATCACTTGATGTTTGGAGAAACTATTTGGCGGGGGGGCTGCAAACTATATCTAACTTTCAACTACTCTTTGTGCAGTCAAAAAATAATGGTGAATATTTCATACAAAGCTAATCAGCAACCCAACTTTGTTGGAATTTATTATTTCTTTTACCCAAGCAGAGCTGCCTGGGTGTGTGGCCATCCCAACAAACTGGAAGGGACATCCAAGAGCATCACACCGCACACATTTTTCCTGTACACCGTTGGCCAATCACAAAGATGTTCAATGGAGTGACATGCAAGGAGAGAAGAGTCAAGGGAAATTCAAGAATAATTATTTTGGACTATTATTCCATGTTGCTAGGAAACTGGGATGTGTTAGCAAAGTCTCTGAAGCACTGTCCACTGGGATTTGGTGACTGTGTCAGTAATGCCATAGAAGGTTTGGGCAGCAGCGCATCCATGTTGCCTACTTCATACTCATTGATTGGTATGGGAGGTTTAGGCACATTTGTGTGATCTCCTCAAGTCATTCAGATGGTTGTGTGTAATGGATTGCTGCTTCTGTGCTGTAGCCATGTAAATCAGCATGACATTTTCCTATCAAGCAGCACATAGTTAACTATAATACAGCAAGAAGAGGCTTGCTCAGAGAGTGGCGTAGTGGTTCAGCAGGTAACAGTGAGGCTTTACAGCTCCTGGGAGGCAGGTTCAAATGTCGGTATGAATCTAGCTCAGTCTGTGAGGGGTTTGGCTCTTTCTCCCCATCTCTGTGTGGGTTTTTACAGGGTGCTCTGCTTTCTTCCTACTGTCCAAGGACATGTGTTTCAGGTGTACCGGTGATAACATTTCTGTAATGTGTGTATGTGTGAGGGACTGACTGGGTGAATCCAGTGCTTTTGCAATGGGCTCAGGACCACTGTGACCTCAGACTGGACAACTGTTTACTGATAATGTAGGGAAAAACAGATACAAAATAAGCAAAAGTTATGTTTTGGGACCGTAGTAAATTTTTAAAGGTCTTGCTTCTCAGTTTAGTTAAAATATACACTCACAGCAACCACTAAATATTATAGGAGAGCAGAAAATGTCTATATTTGAAGCAGATTATTGAACTGCATATGCTGTGTAGTCTGGTGAAGTCACTGTGAGTAAAGGTAGGTGACGCTCTGAAGTCAAACATTGCACGTGGTGTCAGGTCTTCGTTGTGGATGAAAAAAAAGAAATAAACAAGCTAAGAAAATGCTTTTATTTCAAATGAATGCACCCTTGTGACCCTTGGGAATAATTTGTTTCTGAGTAGCCATACCAATACAGGCTCAATAACCTTTACAGCACAGCAAAGACTGTCAGCTATTACTCCATTTCCCCCCCCTGTTGGTGCTGAACGGTCAATAAATGTATGTATATTCTATAAAATAGTAGGTGTCAGAGTGTTTTTAGGGACTGCTGAGTTCCTTTTACACCGCATGCCTTTTCCTTTTTGTACTTGACTCCATTAGCTCACAGGACCATTTGTACACCGTGATACTTTAAACTTTAACAGTGTAATGAGTGAGAAATTGGATGATTACAGGCCTTTTTTCCATTCCACTGACAGCAGTAGCTGGGCTATGGTATTTAGGCTGTGAAATCAATGTCATTAATGTGTATGAGCATGTGTGTCTCAAACATTCACTGTGTGCTGCTGCTGTGAAAAAAGACTGGCAGGCAGACAGGGGAAAATAATGATAAATAAGCATATACACCAGCATATGCAGCACTTTTGTGATGTGATTCAAAGAATTTAAAAAGTCCAGCCTGCAGAACTTTACTTGGTTTTATCACTTTGCATAGAGAAAATGCATGTTGGGTTGTCAGCTTTTGCAGCACCTTTCACCAAACTCTTAGTGGGTACTAGCCAGAAAATGCATTTTCATTATTGTACATCTGGTTATTAACATTACTGAGTAATTTCAGGGGGCGGCACAGCGGTCAAACCACGTTGCGCTGTCATCTCACAGCACCTTCAATCCGGTTCAGTCTATGTGGTTTCCTTGTTCTCCGCGTGACTGTGTGGGATTCCTCTGAGCATGTGTGCATGCCTGGGTGTGTGGCCATCCCGATGAACTGGAAGGGATGTCCAAGGCGGGGATTCACAGCCTCGTGATTATAAGATAGGCCCCAGCCTGCAGCAACCCTGATCAGGATAAAGCAGTTGACGATAATGGATGAATCATTTCCGGTTGCAAGTTTCCATTCATCACAATGATTAAATATTTGCACTGAAATGTTAAACCCAGGACCACACATTTAACCCCAATCCCACTGTGTACCAGCTGGCACCTTTTCACTGCTTATACACATTTTCATGTGCATCAAAATGTCAGTTTTATTCCTGACTGGAGGAACACAAATAAAGGGGTGTGGGTGTTCTGGGTTCTGCCATTGGAAGTTATTGTCTTGCACTGGAATAAAAGGCAGGTGTTCTACCAAAGCGGCAGCAACAAGCGGTCAAGGGTGGTTTTCTGGTCTGTAAAAGCCTGGCAGGTAAAAACGTTGTCGACAAAATGCGGTGGAGCTGTACATAAATGTTACTCTACATATGGATATAAATATTATGGGCACAAATCACATAAATATGACTCATATGTCTGTACATTCGGACCGCTACTCCTCCGCTGCTAGTCACGACCGATTACCCACAAAGCCGAGCGCCACGGCCCAACTGGACTCGCGTTTTACACCGGGCACGAACCGTTCCCGGTGGAGTTAAACAGTAGCGCCATCACGGCAGGATGGCTCGGTCGTCGCGTCGCCGGGGGGCAGCTCTTACCGGCGTGTTAATTGTGCAGGACGATCAGTGTCGCCTGCGGAGAAAGAAAGGGCGGCAACAGCAAAGTGGCCCGCACCCAGCTCGCACCTCACATGTCGCGTGTCATCCTGGCACTTTGGCAGTGAACGAGTGAACCGCGAGAGAGGCAGAGAGAGAGAGAGAGAGAGGCAGAGAGAGAGAGGGAGGGGGTGCTGGAGACGGAGGACGGAGCCCGGGAAGGGACGGCCAGCTCGCTCGCTCGCTCGCTCTCCTCACACAGACCGGGGCTTCCAACTGACCGCTGTCGGCCGCCTCCTCGCAGCCCGAGAAAAATGCATCTGAGCCTCGTCTGCCTGTTCGGATTTCTCGTGTGCGGATGTCGAGGTAAGAGCGCGGTTCAACCGGCGCCACAGCAACTTGTCTAGTCCCCGGGCTCGCTGAGGAGACGTGGCCGCAGGAGGAGGGCTGCCGCTGTCCTTCGGCTCTGCGCTGCGCTGTTTCATAGTTGGGGCACGTTCTTCTAGGCAGGGGGGTGATCGGTGCTGGAAAAGGCAGCATCGGACTGTTTATGTGGGAATTTGGTGCCTCCTTCCACACACGTTTATAGCATGCGTATACAGTAAGTGCTCGTGTTCATATGATCATATCGCTCAAGTTGGACGTCGTGACATAGCGTGGAGCTGCTGAACGCTTTATTATAGCAGCAAATCGGTGTCCTTAGTGAGAAAATGTGGAATAAAGAGCGGCCCATCCTTTCCAATGGCTAAATAAAGCAGTGCTGCGCGACAAGTAGCCGAATCGCTTCGTGCGGCTCGCAATAACGGAAGTTTGCAAGAACGCATTTGCTGAACGCACATAAAAAGCTCCGCGGTCGAATAAGTGGCTGTCACTTGGAATCGCGCAAACGAACGGGCAAATCTCCGGCCATTAGCGCGGAGTTGATGCAGGCGATGAAACGCACATTTTACGCGCACATTTGCGACGCCTAGATTTGTGCACCAGTTATTCAGAAGGTGAGCGAAGCTGGACACATCAGTTGCGAATGCATGGGACATAACTGATAGGGAATGTAGTAGCGGGGCAGCCGCGTTGCTTCGTCCATCTCCGGCTCGGACAGGCGCTGCTCCGCAATTGACGCTGCGAGGATTTGAACTTTTGCGGCGAGCGATGTGCGCGGCTTCGCAACTTCGCCAGGCGCTCGGTGGAGGCGTGAGGTGCGGAACGGCAGGTGGGGCTAGAGAGCCGCGCATCGGCGTCTGGGAGCGGCGGCTTATTCGAGCTTCCTGTAGCCCGTTTTAACGGGCAGATCTTTATGCGATGTTAAGTGTTAACCCAAGAATTATGAAGTTCCTGTAATAAAAATACTACCTTATACTGCACGACTGCCTTAAATTGTATGCGGCGTCTTGTCGATATAGCGCGTACTTTGGTGCACACTGGGTTACTATGCAACACCTTCAGTAGCCGTGCGATTTTAAAGCATTGCGTTTCTGATAATCGAATGAAATTAAATTATATTAACTGTCTGTCTATATACCAAAATAACATTTGTAATATAACCACATAATTTGGTTTGCGTGACCAAAAAAAAAGGTGACGAATGCTTAAGCCTCCATTACAGCTGTGCTTATGCGACACAGAGCTAGCGGTGGATCTGCCTAACGTAGTTTAAACTGACTGCAATGTACAAATACATTTAAATGATGAATATTTATCAGGTGCTGTGAAGGACCGGTGTCCCATCTAGATCTTGGCATCATAGCCAATGCCCAGTGATGCCAGGATGGGCTCTGGAATGCTGCAGCCAGTACCAGGATTGATCATGAATTGATGTTTATTATTAACAGATGTTCACGTCCATTTTGCTACACCAAATTTAAAATGTATAAATTCCCTCATGCAAACAGGTTTTTCAGCCCTTGTTGTAGTACGCGTGTGCCAGTTAGGATTTGAAGTTTCTTTTGTTGACTTTCACAAATTTTCAGTGATGTTCAGAAACTTGAGAGCACACCTCAGAGCTGGGGACAGTGTGAGAAAATTAAACTTTTTAAACAAATTCCCATGTAAGAACCCTTTATGTAAAGCTGAGTGTCTCTGGATGTAGGAGTGGCATCATGTAAAGGTGTAAGGAGCTCCTCTGGAGACTTAACACACAAAGGCTTCAGTGTCTTGTTTGTGAACTGCACATTTCAGGTGGTGCTCAGGCGGTCCCAGAGGTCATTACAGTGAACCAAAAAGACCAAAATGCAGCTGGTTGGGTCTTGATGGTATCACAGTGATGGTAAAACTAAACTGGTACAAGCGACATCCACTTGCGACAGCAAAACCGTTGCGCTTATGAATGCTGCATCTATACTAGAACCTCCAGTCCTTTTTGATGGAATCCATTATGACACAGTTCCTCTGTATATTGTCTAAGTAGTGGTCAAGCAGATGAGAGATATGTAAAGTGACAGTTTTTCTGGGGCAGCAACACAGCTACTTAGAAGAACTTTACAAACTGAATGATCATGACATTGAAGAGCAGTCTCATTTTGCAGAGATCAATCGGTAAACAACTGTAGATAATAATCACTTTCAGCTCTGACAAAACTGTACAGAGCACTGAACAAAGGGACAAAGGGCTTATTTAGATTCACTAGACTGAGCTCAGTTCTCTGATCACATTTCTGGCTATCTTGTTCAGCCATCTTCTGAAATAGTGGTCCTGCAGGTGGATTAGGTCCTATCATAGCCTTTTGTGAGTGGATAAACAAAACACTGTTTGATCTTGTATTTTTCTTCTTTCATATATAAATCAGAAATGCATAATTCATATAATCACGTTGTTTGACAATAAAAAGTAATGTTCTACGGTTGAAACTTTAATGTGACAGTTAAGGAGTTATCTAAAATTATTTTTTTTTCTTTTCTTGTTTTTTAACCTGTTTTGAGTTCAGACATCTTATAGGGAATGTTTATACTTAAACGCTGTTACTTTATTTTACATGGTTCTTAGCGAGTTCTTTGAGGGTTTTATGTGTTTGGGGAAATACTAAAATAGACAATATCTTTATTGCCATTACACAAGATGCCTAGTGGCATAATTAAGAGCTTTGAGGATTTTCCTAAGAAATGTCAACAGTGGTAGTGATGGCAGATTTACGGTAGGACACAGAATCTCGCTGTATGAAGTGCAAGGTTTAGCCACGCTGTGGAGTGTCTCTATGGAGCACACTTATGGAAGACAGGCAGAGCACCCTAAAGTGAAGAGAAATGGCTGCCCTCTGTGAACCTCTCCCATCTTAATGTCTCTCCACCTCTCTGTCGTTCACGCGTGCACACACGAACACTAAGCCTTTTTAATTGAACAGCCCTGCGAGAAGAACCTGTTTCCCTGCTCCAGTGAAGCTAGGAGGTCCAAACATAGCTGTTTGTTACATAGTATATAGTCTTTTTGCCTGCTATTTTGCCAGCATTAAAATTGTTTCATTTAAACCAAAACACCACTGGGTGGTGTAGCGGTTGACCAGTTGCTTTGCACTCATAGCAAAGAAATTCAGATCCCAGCAAAGCCTTGCTGCAGTCTATGCAAGTTGGTCACCTAAATGTTATTTTACAATGACATTTGTGTCTGAAGAGGTCAAATTTGGTTTTTCTGGTTTCTGCTAGTGGCCAAGATTGCAGCATCTACAGGTCTACATAATAGAATTTCCGCCTGTATGGCTCATAACGTGTATTTCATGGAGCTTAAAATAGAAATCGGATCCGTTTCCGGCTTGCCCATTTCACAGAAATGTTTAAAAATGCAGTTTTTGCCTCAGAAGATGTGTGAACTGATCAAATATGTTGTTTTTAGCGTAATATCATTAAGCACTCACTGAATCCTCAACTATTTATAGACGGCCCTTGTCCATAATGAAATGAAATTGGTCATGTTGTGTTATTAATTATGAGAAAGACGACCATGCCAAAGCCATTTTAATGTGGAGTTACTCCTTGAGGGAATTGCTTGTGGCAAATCGATTCTGTGAATGGTCACAGGGACCAGGCATCTGAATTTTACTAAGTAGAAATTTCAGTGTTTTAGATGCAATGCTAATTGTAAGTGGATATGTCTGCTGCTCTACTGTCATTGGAGCTGAGCTGTCATACAGCAACTGCAGGGTTTCTGTGACTACCTTTGTGGACTTTGCCTACCTGAACAATTCATTATTTCACTATTTATATGGCCTTTGGTGTCACTATAGCTGCTGTTTTTTTTTTGACTTTATAAGTTTTATAAGGCTAGATAAGTGTGTTTGGGGTTTTCCAAAGTGTCCCCATTCACCCTATGTTTGTTAAGCACTGAACAACATTATACTGTGAAACATGCAGCAACTATATGAGTACTTGTGGTCCCGCGTGTAACACATGCAGTGTAAACTTTTTTTGTAATGCTTACAGTACGAATTGCAATAAAAAGTATGTCAACCTCCATCACCAGAAGGACTCCCCACATTGGTTTCTAATAAAGATTTTAACTGTGTACCAAATCTAAAGATTTTTTTTTTTTTTTGCTGTTTGTGTTTTCAGATACAGTATTTAACTATATTTGGTGCGGTGGTAACAAAGTCAGGACTTGGGGAAGACCAAACCTACAAACCACATTTGTATTTAAATTGCATGCAAAGGAAACAAAAATGAATTGTTCACCCCCCCTGCCTGTCCTCTGTTTCCCGTTTGGTACGTTCCACAAAGGCAAATTTATCTCCTGACCACAGTACAGATCATCAGGACTCTTCCCATAATATATTTTTAATTTTTTTTTCATACATTTCACCTTGTTAGGCTCCTGACCACTAGGACCCTCACCAGGACAAAGTAGTTAATGATAATGAATGAATGTATGGATTTCGCTATTGAATTATGGGAAAGGCCATTAAAGATGCCATGGTAATGCAAGCAGAGATCAGGACACTTTGTTGTGGGCTCTACTCCTTCCTTTAATTTTGGTTTTACTCAGTTTCTCAGGGCATCACTAATTTGTCATTAACAGAACACATTGCTCTGCCAGTCTTTGCAGCTTTGTGTGTGTGTTTGAGTGTTCATATTTTGCAGAGAAAATAACAATGCAGATATCTCCACTCTCAACCTCTTGGTTGAACTTGTCAGTTGACAGTTGAGAAGCTGATTACCTTTCTCATGCTGCTTGTTGTATTGTTGCTTTCCTCATTTTTAATCGCTGATCTTGAGAGTAATGCACGATGACGTTTTGATGGGCATTGAGATTCAGTCCTCAAAAGTGTGGTTATAGAGCCGACCGAAGCCTTACAAATTGTTGCTAAGACATTACTTTATGGAGGAGTGGCACCTGGAATGTTCAGATGTGGGTTTGCATGTTCTCTCTGGGTCCTTTGGCTTCTACTCACAGTCCTATGAAATCTGTTTTACGTTGGTTTGTTCATTCTTAATTGTCCATAGTGTGTACCTGTGCAGGTCAACCCTGTGGTGGACTGGTGTCCAAGATGGAGTTTCATAGCCTAGAACTCAGTGATTCCAGGGTGGGCTCTGAGCACTACCATGATCAGATTAAACCCATTAATGGTAATGAATGGATTAAGTTAAATGACTAGTATAGGTTTAAAGTTTATTTGATTAAATTTGATTTAATGAAATATAGCGAATAACTCACATAAGGTGAATTAGTTGGCATGGATAGAGTGATGGACAAGCTTACGCTACTGAACGATGAAAAGGACCGAGCCTTTTTCAGCACTCCCTCGCCGCTGCTCTAGTGCTCTTATTGTAAATGTTTAATGGCCTCAGTGGGAACTCCAAATTAAATGGAGTCTTAGCTGTAAAACAAGACAATACCCTTAGATCCATAGCTGCAAAATTGATTTTCTTGACAAAACAGAACGGACAAAAAAAGCAAACCTGCTTGCGCTGACTTTAACACATCAATCTAATACCATTTTAGTGACAACTGATGTTGGATTAACAAAGCTAAAATTCATAGGTGGCCAGATAAGAAAATAATTCACCGGTCCTGTTAATACATGCATGTATACTTTTAAAGGGAAATTCTCCATTATTGCAGAACATATTCATACTTGAGTGTGGCACAGGATGTATTTAAGGGGATTTCAACATTTAAAAAAATCATGAGCAGTGCAACAAATGCGAAAATGAAACATAAAACATATTTTTGGTGAATTGGTGACCCTTAATTTCCTGTAATGTGTCCATGTTTGTGTGACTGATGTGTCACATAACTGGTGTGCAGGGTTTATTTACCCTGTGCCTGCATCCATGCACTTTATACCAGAGTGACCCTGAATTGGGCAAGCAGTTACTAAAAATGAGTGCACCGCTATTTTGGTTTGCCTGTCTCTCTGTCTGTTGGCCTAGACCTTCTGCTGGTGGACACAGATGGCCTGAGATGTTTTGTCTTTAGTTTCATTGTTAACAGTAGCCACTGAGCTCATTCAGCTCAATTCTGGGAAACATGTTCATATCAGGAAAAAAAAAATGATACAACCGTGACCTTTGCTTGACAAATGAAAGTGTAAGGACTAAGTATGAGCTACATAAGTAAATTGTATGTTTAAAAATGTAGTGATGTACAGTACAAGGAAGATGGTATTTTCATTGGTTATTGTTCTTGATGTAGTGTGTTTGCACAAGTGTTCCTACTCATATACAAAACAGGAGGGGGAAAAAAAAGTTGTGCACTGTTAGATTTTTTAAATAAACTTTATATTTCACTTTTACTACTTTTTGTTTTAGGGGACCATTATTATCCAGGCTAAAATAACATGTTTAACCGCATGTACTGCATTTACCAGATCCTTTTCATGATGATACACCGGCATGTTGTGTGTAGTATTTACTTTTGTATTTTCATGCTTTCTCATTAACAAAAGGGGGGAAAACATTTAGATGACAGTTAACTGATGTAGATAGAAATCTGGAAAGTAGTGTACAGTCTGGTGGGTTGGCAGTTAAAATGAAGTCATCCAATCGGAACCTTCATGAGTGATGGTGGCCTTGATAAAAAATATTGACTTTGCGATTATAATCACTCCTATGGGTCATTTGGTGGAGGTCACTTGAACTTCTTGACTGCGCAGTAGGCATTGATGAATTAAATATCTCTAGGAATCGACTGGCTTCACTCACTGAGGACTCATATTGGATGCAAAGTAAAAAGGAAGAAGACATAGTAAAAGGGTGTCTGGTTAAATGCCGATTTAAATATTGTTTGAATTGACTGTCGCCTTATTTGTTCGGTGCCACTGGAAGAACATTAAAGTTCTGTTACAAAGTCAGACACCAAGTGTTCTGTCAATAATGGATTAGACATGCCAGTGAAACACAGCTTGGTCCCAATACTGTGGATTTTGCATCAAGTTGTCACTGTTTTGTCTGTGCAGATAAGTAAGGTGGACAGTGAAGCTGAAGTCTGAAGGTTATGTGTGGTTTGAATCAGATGCTCAGCTATGGTTGAACTCCTTTCAATAATGGAGGAATTGTACCACAGCGGGGCTGCTGAAACTGTTTAAAAGTGAATCAGCAACAGTTTTAACTCTGCTTATTGGACCAGCATAAATTTACATGTCGCATGCCTACATTCCCACATAGCCCATACTCAACTGTTGAAGAAATAGTGCATTTTTTTTTTTTTTTTTGCATTGTTAAAATTTAAAATGTTTTCTCTTTAGATAACAAAACATTTTAAGCATAATAGGGGCAATTTCCGGATATTTCATCCCTGTAAATCAAACTTTATATTCATATGACATATTGTGGAATATACTGTAGCAAGATTGCTGAGGTAGAAATAAATGTATGAATCAGTAGTTTGCACCGTAGTTGTTCATTTAGCTGGGGAAGCCACAGACGAATGACAACTACGAAGAGCGTCAAGTAACTCAGTTTATAGTATGCAGTTAATAAGGTGTTTACAGAAAATGTATGCATTAAGATGTGCTGAAAAAGTGCAAATGGGGCACATATTTTCAGGAATTGCCTTTTCTTGAAATATTTGTCAAAATTCACTGAGAAGAATTTCAATTATTACATCTTGGAAGTCAGTATTTTGTAATAATGCAATGCATTTGCAGGTTTGCATACCTTTGCAGGCTTTCACTAAAGGATGTGATTATTTTGAACATAAGGAAATAATGTTGTTTATACTGCTTCATACTCAAGCCGCAGAATCATTCACTGGAGAAGCCATATGATCTGGAAGAGAGGACACTCTTGGAGTTGGAGGTGCATGCCTTAGACAGATGAGAAGCATATTTTTGACCATATGAATGAAAACAGAGGCTCGGTTTCACCTTATTAACCAAATAAATATGGCTCATTTGATTATTTTTTTCTTGCCCTTGATCCACTGGACTTTCCCAGCTGAATTCTTCCAAATTCGGACTTCACGCACAGGCACGGACTTCGTTTGCCTGCACAAAAAACTGTGATCCTCCTGAACAACAAACCTGGGATTTATTTTTTTCTTATTCGTTTCCTTTTTACCAGCATATTCTGTAGCTTGAGTAGAGGATCTGCAGATGTGCGGTCCTTCAAACAGTGCATTTGTTGTGCCAGCATTTTCGTCAGCAAGTGGTGTCGATGTGTGTGCACCAGCGCTTTCATATGTGCGTGGGATAAAGCCGTGCAGAAGCATTGCCTCCTCATCCTCTGACAAGCACCAGCGTTAAGTGGAGCAAGCCCAGGGGGAGGGGGCTGGCAGCTGGTACCACAGTATTAATCACCTGACTTTGCATCTCCATGTTCTCCATCGGGATGAAATATGCCGCAGCCCATGTTGTCTCTGTGTGACTGGAGTCATGGCCTGCAGGAGCCTGAGAAAAACTGAAAGACTGTGAGCTGGGGCAGTCCATCAGTGAGCACATCATCCCTGCTGGAGAATTTTTCTATTATTGTTGTGGGAGGAAGGGTGTTTTTGTGGGTGTCAAGAGGGCTTTTCTGGAATAACCTGCTGATGGTTTGGTCCATTTGTGACCAGATGTTATTTACAAATGAGAGGATTTTTGTAGAATACAAGAATCATCCTGATCCTGACACTTGCCCAATGGGCAGGTGAACAATAAATTAAAATATTAAGAAATCTGATATATTATAGAGCAACTAATGCAAGCAATTGCATCGTCTTCATTTCAATTTCAAAATGCTGTCACTAGAAATTAGCAGCAGTAAATCTTGCTGTTTGGGACAGTTTGTCGGACCGTTTTATAAGTACTGTACACTCTCTTTCACGTGACACCCTAAATCTCACTTTAATTATAATTTACCTGGATATAAGGAGCAAACTTGATGGGAAAGGCAAAATATAAAATTTACCTGTCATCTGGGTAACAAAATGCAATAAAAAAATGCAAAGCCTTGTTAGAGAAAGAAAACATGCAGAAGTCAGACATAAACACCTGGGTGAGCACAGGCACTTGCATGCTCAGAACACAGCCCCATATACATACCTGTGTGCCAACATTGTCAAAAAGAGGAGTTTAACTTTAGAAAGTAGTTTAAATGAGTGTTAGTAAATTGTTACTTGTGGAGGATCTTGAGATATGAGATGCCATGGAAGTTGGAAAGTGCCATTGAGTCACTTGTCTGATTGTCTGATTCTTAGGCAACCACTGGCATGGTTTTCAAGGCAAGGAGGAACAGAAGTGGTTTGCCATTGCCTTCTTCTGCCATATTGTTTCTTTAGAGGGATGCAAACATGGGAACATCACACCCCTGAGCTGGACTTAAGTCCCCCATCAGGCAAGCAGCTTAGATGAGACAGCACCACATCCCCCTTCATGAGATACCTAGAGGTGCAATATTTTCATTGCCTTTCATGCACTATATTCCATGTTGTGGTACTGTCCATGATATATTGCCTCTCATTCTGTCCGTCTGTGACCATGACTCATTCTATATTTATAATGCGTCAAGCTTGTCTCCAGCTTGCGTGTTGTTATGGATGTAACCTCGACCGGCTTGTATTAGTGGATGTAGTTTTGCCAGGCTTTTTTCTCTCTTATTTCCTTTATAAATTCTTATTATGATGCTGTCTGATGCTTAAGGTCAGCTATTCCACGTGAGCCTGTATGGAATACTTGTGTCACTCTGAGGAAAATGAAGTGGGGCTCCTCCGAAGGAGCTTCATCTGAACCTTGACCACTAATAGGTCATGGAAGTCATCAGGCAGAGCCTTTGTGTATACAAAAGTCTGAATCCCTGATCAGCGCACGCTGTTCATAAGACAAATTTTAGCAGCAGCTTTAATAAAGCTCATGGGATGCGTGTACGCATGAAGTTAAAACAGAGTAGTCAAGTCACAGCTGCAACAGAGCTTGAAAGATGGAGGTGGTGCAGCAGAGTAAGCTGGTGCCTCACAGCTTCTGGGCTGCTTGCTTGATGTGGGATTCAAGTCCAGCTCAGAGTGTGTGTGTGTGTGTGTGGAGTTTGCGTGTTCTGCTCTGTTTGCCACCCCTCAAAGAGAAAAATATGCTGGTAGAAGGTAATAACAAACCACGTCTATTCTTCCTCATCTTGAAAACCACACCAGTCATCACCAAGGAGGCATTTTCCAACTTCCAAAGGTGGTGGAGATGTAAAAATGGATATCTACAGCTGACCACAGGTGTTGTATATAACCTACTTTTTATCTGCATTATACAGTATATGTTGTTAAGATGCAAAGGTTCAACATCTGTCATGATTTTCTATGCACCATTGCTATTAAAAATGCTTTGGTTCAGAAAAGCAGAGCTTGACTGTAGGGCTCAGAGAAGATTTAGCTCCAAAGGGTGTGCAAGAACAACTTTCTGATTCAGGCAGCACCTGTGTAAGCATCTGAGAGTCTTGGTCACATTTACTCCCTGCCAAGGTAGATTAAGAGGATCTCACTGTCTCTGTTCACCCCCCCCCCCCCCCACCTTCTCACTCTCACTGTCTGTCTCTCTGTCCCATGGTAGTCTTATCAGAGCATTCTCTCACTGCTTCTTCGCAAGACCCCCTTCCACCTGGGTTCCAGGTTGCCAGATTAAACAGCTCCATTTCACCCATTTTACTCCTGACATCTGCAGAAATGATAAGGCCATTCTGCTGGCCCAGCTGGACTTGTGCTGTCAGCTGCTCTTTCGAGTCTGCCATTCTTGCATGCACACATGCTTTGTGCATATTATGGAATATAAACTGCATTTGATCACAGTATAGCCCGTATTTGGACCCGCATGTTCTTGTGTGTCTGAGTGTTTCTATACAGCGCTGCAACCTCACAGTTGGGGTGTTTGGGTGTAGCGGGGAATCCAGGTCAAGATTCTGAGCTCACATGTTGTCCTCGCATTTGCACTGGTTTCCTCAAGTTGCTCCAGTTCCCTCCCAAGATGCAAAGACTTATGTTTCAGGCAAATTGGTGACTCTAAACTGACTTTAGTGTGTAAAGCATGTGTGATGGACTGATGTCCTGTCCATGCTTAACTTTACTTGGTCTGTGTTTCAGACTGCTATGACCCCAAGTAAGTGTTTATATATCATATAAACAACAGAAATAACACTTGTAAACTGTGGAGATAGTGGTGACTATGAAGGAAGCAACAACAAGCTTCCGTCTCTCATTAAGTGTTGCATATCAATGAAAATTAATAACTTTTTTCTTTCCAAAGCAGAAAAAAACACACTTTGAAAGGGAACCAGGAAATTGGGATTTTCAAAGGCAGCAATTTCCCTTCATTTGGGGAAATTCACAGTTATATGAAACAATCCTGAATTTACTGTACTAGATGAATAATTATGTTCTTGTTGTGATGGTGGAGTTTTGTAATTGTGACAAAACTGTGTGTGTGTGTGTGTGTGAGAGAGAGAGAGACAATTGGGTCTATAATATAAATAAATGGGTGGAGAGCAAACTGCTCCATGCGAAGGTCTGATGAAGGTCCTGCCATCTGCAGAGGACTTTTCCATAAGTAATAACACAGTTTGTCTCGGGGAAGTGACCTCCATGCTCTACTCATATTTTACGTCTCAATAAGTAATAATGCAGCTTTCCAGCGGGAGGCGACCCTCTTGCCCTTATATTTTTAGAGAGTGTAATTGTAGCAGATGACGTTTGAATCCAGCATCAGGCTACCTTCCCAGAACTGAGTAAGTGTACACTGGGATGACAGCGTCCTACTTTTGTGTGTCATTGAGGTGGCACAGGCCTGATAGTTGGTTGTCATGGAGAGCATTTTTGGCCCACTTCTTGTGCCGGTGCCATGGATTTTCTGAGTGCTCAATCCCATAGTCGTGTGTAAATATGCCACTGTAGTCCAACTAAGCCAAATATGAGCACATGTCAGGATGGTAGCATCTGGCACCCATCAGGACATCTTGGTCCTTGCTTTAACTCTTAAGACTCAAAGTGTGGAAGAACTGCTTTCACCTTGGAGCCTTCAGCATTCTCCTGGATGTTCCTCCTGTTTGTGTTTACATTTTGTGACAAATGGTATATCGCTTAAGTGAAAGAATCTTTGTGAATATATGAATGTGACACACATTTTATTTTGATAAAACTTCATTTAAATGTTTTTTCCAAATTAACACAGATGCATTGCAACAGTTGGATTGTTAAAAAAATTTTCACTGCATGTAACATCAGTAAGCCCTACTAACATTAGGATATAAAAAAAAAATCCTTTTTCATATTTGATGTTTTTATGCTATAGTCTGAAAGTAGTGTCTTGACATTTTTATAATGCAAGCACATTAACACATGCATAGCAGTTTGTCATCATATTTTTAAGCTGCAGGAAAAAAATGAAATGCTTTTTTGCAATAAAAGCGCTATAATTACAGGACAGAGTTCAGAGGAAGGGCAATGGCAGGTGGCTCATTTCTCATGCAGAGCTGAAGGGAGATTGCTCAGCTCTGACCACCCTTTCCAAATGCTGACTCACATGCCCAGATAGATAGAAAAAGAAGTAGCTGGGGGGTTAGAGTTTACTCCACTGTCTCACTTAATAATGATTCCTGTGCATCCCTCTTTATTCATTTTCCTCCACTAAAAGAATTGTATTCTTTCTGAATGGTTCTATTATTTTACCATAGCCACAGGTTTGTTTAGCTTTTAGGTATAGGTTTATTATAATAATCCTAGAGGCAAAGTGTTAATGAAAAGGATATTTAAGCGTGTGTGTGTGTGTGTGTGTGTGTGTGTGTGTGTGTGTGTGTGTGTGTGTGTGTGTGTCGTGGGGGGGCACCACAGCGGTGGCTGAAAGAGAAGTGAATTGAGAAGAAAGGGGAGGTGAGGAAAGGTTCTTGCACAAAATGAGCAATAGACAGGGATTTGTGCTCTCAGCAGACTACTGGAATCAAATGACATCTGTAATTGCATTCATATTGAAATAAAAAATAATAACAAAAGGGAAAAACAGCTCTTTGGCTGCCATTAATCTGTAGCAGGAATCTGGGCACAAAAATGGGTTCCTCATTGATGGCTGCTATTAGCGCACTTACCCCCCCCCCCCCCCCACCGCAACTTCTCTCTCTTTCTCTCTTCATCGAGGAGGGGGAGGGAGCAGATGCAACTGCCGCATGTCCAGGAACTTCTGTTTGTGCTGTTGTAAATGAGGAGTTATCGCTAGCGGACATACACGGCAGCTGTCCTCTCAGTAGAATGCCTACGGGGCCCGAGCAGCCATGCAGCTGGAGTGCTTTTGTCAAGCTCGTGTGTATCTGCGGGTGTATATAATCCCGATTCAGCTTGAATGCATTTAATAAAAGTCTATCCTTTATTTTCATATCTGCTTCTTCAAGACAGGTGCGGCAGCTTGCCCAGTGGTTGTCAGACCTCCTCACCGTACCAATGGAGTTGCTTTGCTTTAAAGAGCAAATGAGCTGCTGAAGATGGAGGGCTTTCTGAGCATTCTTTCTTCTGGTCTCCACTCCCAGCTGCAGCTATAAAGCGGCTGCTGGGGTCACCACCAGTGCCAGCTGAGGGAGGGCATGGAGGAGAAATGTATTTTCTCTGAATCCTGGAAAAATGGATAGACAATAGAGAAGAAATGGGTTTTAGAACAAAAAGGAGGTTAATGAGAAATGTTTTTTGGAGGGACTAGGGTCCTAGATAACCCTAGATGGCTGCTGGACACCAGGCTGTGCTGCAAGAAGGCCCTGTCTAGCAGCCTGTCTACAATGACATCAATCGCCCAAACAGAGATACAGTTGGGCTGTTCGCCTGAACTACTTTTCCAAATGATGGGATGTTTTTGCCCTGTGGAAGGGAAATAAATCTCTAAAATTTATTTATAAGGAAAATGCTCTGCAACCCCCTCGCATTGTAATGCAAGTAACACAGTTTATTTATTCAATGTTACTCACAGCCCCTTCTTTATATACAAATGCTCCACATTTATGCTTCTAATCTACCTTTTAATACTGCTATTTAAAAAAGGAATAGTGTGTTGATATGTGAACGCACATCCAGAACTGTTGATTCATGAAGAACTTGAAAGTCACACATTATTTTGCCCATTTGGATTACTGCGTAATTGAGCATCAAGAACATTAGATACCTTATCAGTCATCCGTGACAGAAAGATTCATTCCACAGTGGGGAAAGGGATTTTATTTATTTATTTATTTATTTATTTATTTATTTATTTATCCCCGTCACTGTGCTATGTCTCCATCAAAAGAAGCCATTTGGCCTTCAAACTTAATGGCTTCACATTGGGCCCTGCCATGGGTCAATCAGAGATGAAGGGCTGGAATGGGTGCGAGAAGGGAGTTCAATCCTTCACCCAGTTGAGTTCCATTGAAATATTCTGTACAGCTGGACCGTGCTGATGCGATGAAGGTGGTGTGAGGCTTACGTGTCTCACCTCGTCACAGTTCCGACAGTCGGCCCGACCTTGTGGCTGAAGCTCGCCCATGCATGTACTTCCAGGTGTGTCTGCTGTCTGTCAGTGACAGGTGGTAGCGAGGGATGCCAGTGAAAGTCATTTACATCTCCGCACCCGGCGGCTAAGTCCCAGCACACCCGTGCCCCCGAAGCCCTGTTAAACATTGCTTGTCTGTCCGCTTCAGACATGCCTCATTAAGCCACACAGGCTGTCTGAAAGAGGAATGGTCGTTTTCAGCAGCTTTGCTGTATAGCTGTATGGTATGACATTTCATTTATGATTACCACAATTTCAGGCTGCCTTATGAATTCCAAATTCCTTTACTACAGTATCACTTCACGTAGTGAATTCCAAATCTTGTTACTACAGTCTAACTTGGCATTATGACACCTCAAATCTCATTACTTCAGTGCATCTTTGGCGGTACAAAACCTCAAATCTCTTTAACACATTTTAAATGTGCTCCGCGGCACTCAAGATCTATTTTTGCCGTATTATTTTTGTGCGGCATGACTCATATGAAGGTGGGTGCAGAAAATAAACAGAGGGATAACGTGGGGCTCGGACGAGTACAACCGTGCTGACTGCAGAAGGGGCATAGATAACGGTGCCGGCAGGAGGACAAACGTGGTACTGATGGGTTGCCTGGCTTGGGCCGATCATGATAAATGTTATTAAAAATAATAATAAATTATGATAATACTATTCAGTTCAATTTTATTTTATATAGCGCTCTTCTCGCTGCAGTGACACAGAGCGCTGTACAGACATGACAGGGGTAGTGTACATGTATAGTTGGTATCTTGCCACGCAGGAGAGGAAAACAAAAAACTCCTTTGTACAAGAGAGTAGGAGAAAAATAAACCTCTGGGGGTCCGTGTGCCAGTGGAAGTCCACCCCTCCTGGGCATTCTATGCATAAGCAATAGCCAGTTCATGATAAGTAATGCTATAATAATACTAAAGGGGATTTAGTATTTTACTCCCTACAAGACTGGAAAGACTTGGGTCACACGGTAGATGATTAGTATAACTGTCCTTATAATTGGCCATAATTCATGAAGCTATCTTAGCATTCAGACAATTTTTAAATCAATATCAGTTGTAGTGCTGAAATTGCCCTTAGGTGGATATCGGTGTGGAATACAGTATACGCCCTCAAGCAATATTCCGTCCATATACTGTAATCAGCTCAGCTGTGAGAGGTAATTGCATTTCTTGGTCTCTGACTTGCTCCCGTGCCAGGCTACAGCATTTTCGACGGTCAACAACCAAGGCACCCTGGGTTTGGTCAGCAGCCAAAGAGTGGCCCACACGGTTACATTACTTACTGAATGTGTCCTTGTCATCCAAATGCCAGTCAGCCATTAACGCTCCTATCTCTTCAGTAGAGAGACTAAATACCACCCAGCGTCATCTTTCTAAGCATGTTCCCCGAGGGCAGGAGAAAAGCAGACCTGTCATATCCTCTTAGAGCGATAAGGTTAAAGCTGTCTCCCCAGGACTTGAAAAAAATGCAGTGCTTTCTAACCCATGTCCAAGCCCCTGCCGCCCCAGTGCACTGACCTGGTCCGGGAGCTTCTCTGCTATTTAGCTGCTTGTATACACACTTACACCGTGTCTGCATAGTAAAACAACCAAGGAAGTGGGTGCGCTAAAAGATATTTTAAAATTCCCAAATCAATCCAGTTTGAAATATTTTCACTGTGCTTTTCTTCGGTCTTCTTTGAGAAGCCCCATCTTGGGAATTTATTGTATAGAAATTAGTCAGATTAAAGTGGATACATGTTGTGTGTATATATGTGTGTTATGGGGTTTTGATTTGCGAGAGTTTGCTTAATGGTTGTTTTGGAGAGGTTTGTCTTCCACTACTGATTTATTAGTCACTTGTCATTTGTCTGAGGTGTGTATCAACTTTGATGGAAGAAGATGGGAACATTTACTTTTGTGCAGTCAAGAAACCCATTTTAGTATGGATTTCTTGCAGGGAAATCAATGGGTTAAATAAATTTTAAGGCACTCTTGTCTCATTCTGTTTTAATTTTAGTTTCACATTGGGATTTTCTGGCAATAAAAAAAAAGGAAATAGAAATTCTATATGTGACAAGATCATGTCAGCTCATTCACAATATGAACTTGCGATATCTTTCCCAGATTTTATTTTAATTCGTGTTCAGTATACAAATACGGAGGTTTGTTTTTATTCTCATAGGAAGTTCTGTAATGTTATAACCCTACTCTGTGCATTTTCCACTGTACGTACTTCTTATTCACTGGAAAGATTATGCACTGATGGACTGTATTTTGTTCTTCTGTGTCCTCTCATTCTGCATCTGAGAAACAACAGTATTTTAGGAGTATTATCTGGGCCCATTTTGTTTTTTGGCCACCTCTGATGGTTTTGTCTCATATCCAGCAGCAAAGAATGGTTTATGAATTGGTTTTAATCAACTGGCTGGAATTGAAATGAGAAATTATTCCAGGAGGCCGCATAACTGAGGCACCCCACATGCATTTTGGAATATGGTTTGTTAATGAGTGTTGAAGGGAGCCTGGCACATGAGTTGGCATCATGGTTCATTTGTCATTAGAAAACAGAATTGTTCTGGTGGAAGGTAGGTAGGTAGCATGAAGATGGGTGTAGAGCAGTGTGTCACCACTTTGAGTGCTTGCTGACATCCAGGCACCAGTCAGTCCCCAGGGCAAAAAATTCAGCCAACAAAGAATTATTTCTGTGTGTGTATTCTGAGGATTTTTTTCCCTATAATTATATTTGCTGGTAGGGAGATCCATTGATTCTTGCTGGTTGTCATTTCCATGAGGAAGCATTTCTCGCAAAACCTGAAAGGTGCTACAAGCCATTACCAGCTGAGTTTTCTTGAATTTGAGCTGATTAGCTACAAAAGCCTTTTGGTTCAGTGAGAATGACGTGTCTGCTGATGGATGGAGGACCTTAGCATTATTCACAGTTCAAGCTCCAGATTTTTCAGCGGCTGCCCTTGTCATACAGCTTCAAGGATAGATGACTTTAACTTTGTTGAAGGATTAACAACCTCCCTCGGTTTTTAAAGCACATTATTAAGGAGATGAAGACAGGTTACTTCAATGACACTGGCAAGGGTAGGTTGACCCTGATGTATTAGTTTATTTACAATGGGGCAAGTTAACTTAGAGGCTATAATTCAAACAAGGAGCTTAGAGAATTTCGGTCAGTAACAAGTACACTGGCACTGGGTCATCTTTACTGGTGTAAGATGCAGTGAGGACTGTTCCTCAGCTGTCCACCTTAATAGCGGTGACTACTTTTGAATCCAGGTGCAACCTCCTAAAGGCCTAAGAAATGGTGACGAAGAGTGTGACAGCTACTATGAAGGCAGACTGGGTGTGGTGGATATAAAAGGATTTGAAAATGTGCTGTCGTTGGTTGCGCATGCCTTTACCTGCTTTATGAATTAATTTATATAGTCACGATCCTGGGGAAATTGAAGAAATCCTGGCCTAATAAGCATGCTTGGCTATCCAAGGCTCACTGTTAAAGACCAGAGCGTGTGCTTTGAGTCAGTGGGTAGAAGGAAAATTCTAGAAAAGTATGCTGTTCTTAAATTAAAGCGTTCATGTCATGATCCATCTCTACTGTTTTGCTAAAGTTTAGCAATATTGCTTTAATGCTGTAAAGGAACCAAGGTTTCTGTACCTGTCAACGTGACCACGTTTCTTTGCAGTAGATATTTTGATCCTCTTCTTTATACAAGTGTGGCAGTCAGGGGATCTATTTCAATTTAGAGGAACATGACTTAGAGGGAAGACATAGAAAAACGGGAATAAAATATTAGAATAAGAAATAAAAACATGGCTTAGATCAAGAATATTTATACTGTATGTGTGTTGGTGTGTGTTGGAGAGAGTGAGGAAAACGTCTGCCCAAGTTTATTCCATAACTTTTTAAAAACTTTATGGATATAGCTTTAAATAATTTGTTTGACATTTGTTGGAGTGGATTAAAACGTGTTCTTTTTTTAATCAATATGCGGTTTGTGATTCAGTAAACTGCTTGAAACTCAGAAGGCAAACTGCAGGTGTTTGGATTTTTCTGTCTAAAGCAGAAATCATGCTCCTTCTGGTTAAGTTTCAGAGGAACTGGCCTCCACCAGGACAAGCACTGCCTGTGGTTGGGGACTCTGTGTCAAAAAAAATCTAAATACCTGTGTGCATCACTAATGTGGAGATGAAAATGGTAAAAGAGTATACAAGGAAGAAAAAAAGGAAACCAAGAACCAAAAAGATGGGTCAGGAAGGGAAAAATTGGGGATCAATATCAATATGTTCCTCTTTTTTTCATGGACTGGTTCGTAAGTGTTTAATGCTTTTAGGCATACTTTTAACATGTAACAGAATTTTCAAAATAATTGTTTAGCTAATTTTACCTTCATGTCATCCATAACTGTAGGATTATGTACATGTATTTCAGCAAAGAGCACTTGAACTGTGGGGAAATGATCAGTTGCGAGAACTTTTTGACTTATTTTCTCTCTACATCACTCCTACTGTTTGCTGCTTCCAGCAACATTAGAATTTGATAAACAAGTAAATGAGAACATAAAAATCAATTATTATACAGTAGGATAGTTAATTAGATTTCCATTTTTGTGGGCTATACATTTATCTTCTGTATGCATGATGAGAGGAAGTGTCCTGTTGCGAGAAAAATGTTTGCGATTTTTAAAAAATTATCTTAAATTTGTGTGAATGGCTTTCTACAGTGTGATCAGATCTTTCACTTGCATTCATAACAATAAATATAAAAAGTCTCGTGGGTCAAATGTCACATACCTTTTTTAAATATGTTTAAATAGTCAAGGTCAAGGATGATTCATTCATGACTGAAACCTCCTTTAGCAGCAAGAAACTCTACCAGAAATTAAATTCAGATTACAAGGAATTTGGGTCCACAATGAAACCAAAATAAACAAAAATGTGCACATGAGAAAACAATGTAAACGAAAACCAGGATAGTGTCTCCTCCAGCGTCCCATCTGTTTGTTCCTCCAGTGGGACCGATCTGATCAACTGGATTATTTTTAATAGTTAAACATAATCTAATACATTATTCCTGGTCAGGGACATTGTATAGTGTTGCTCAGGAAACGTCGGTATCCAGGTCCTTACTCCAGGACGAGTGCACATGTCTAAAGTTTGTACAGGTATGCACCACTTAATGGCGAGGATACATTCTGAGAAATGGTTAATTACGGGATTTCGTCGTTGCATGAACATCATAGCATGTGCATACACCGCATACGTGTGCTTTGACTTATTATTATTATTGTAAATGTTATAGCCTATTGCTCCTAGGCTACAAATCTGTACTGCTCTCTATAGCAGATGCAGTAAACACAAGATGTTTGAGGCTGCTGCCAGTTTAACGCAGCATACATGTTTCACAGTAAACTTTTTATAAGTACAAAGAGTACAGTATAGTAAATACATAAACCAGTAACATATTATTATTATTATTATTATTATTATTATTATTATTATTATTATTATTATTATTATTATTATTATTGTGTGGTGTATATAAACTTATGGTACCATCGTTGTATATGCGGTTCATCGTTGACCATCGCATAATTATGCGCAGCATGACCAGCCCTGGACCTTCTGGACCTTCATTAATGTTTAATACAAAAAGATTGCAAAATTATTGATCAGAAGGCTACTAAATCGCAGTCTTAAATTGTTTAGTGTAACATAATGTGGCTTTGTATAAATGAATGATTTCCACGTGCTGGGTAACTTCATCAGCATCCGGTGTTTACATAATGAGAGTGAAAGAGGGAAACGGACTAAGCCTGACCTTGACTTGAACCGTGTGAAGCGCCGAGAGGGATCGACCCACCAGACAAAGCATTAACAGTTCCTACAGAGGCAAAAAGGTTAGACGGCTGCAAGGCGAGTGGACTATCAGCAGGAGTGGGGTGAGTCAATAACAAGTACGATTTGCTGGATTCAGCTAGGGTGGAGCACTGTTAAATCCAAGGGATCCATAAATTTCAGATGTGCCCTATAGTGCGAACAAAGTCACCTTAAATAGGGGTATATAAAATCTATTTTCTCCTTTCTTTAAGAATGTTTTAAATACAATTATGGCATTAAATGAAGCCTCCGACACGCCACTGTTAAGTAACAATTGAGCTGTCCTGATGTGTAAATAAAAATAAGACAACAATCAATTGTGAAAGTTTACAGGAACTTTTGATAAACTTTCTGTCCATTTATGACCCTGAAGACTGCAGGGAGTTGTCAGCTGGTCGGTGGAAAAGGATTTTCTAACTCGATATCAGGTATAAAGATTAAATAAAAACAACTTGACATGTTCAGCTATGAAGCGAACGGGATTCATCAAAAGTGTGTTGTACTTTGTGATTTAATGGAGGGCATTTTTTTTTCTTTCCATTACTTGTTTTCAGAGACCCTACAGAAGGAATAAAAAGAAGTTTTCTTTCTTTTTTTTCTTCTGTGAAAGTTAATGGAGGTTTGGGGCAGACAGATGGTGCGTTGGAGGGTGAATAGCTCTGCTCTGAATTTTAAGATTGATGAGAAGTTTATGAAGTAAGAAAAAAGTTAACTTTCCAAGAGACTAGATCCCATCTGCACTACAGATTTCCCAGAGTGTACTTTGCAACATTCCTCACTGAAAACATTTTTGTATTAGTGATGTTCAACATCTCGACGACCTCCCATGGTGACTTAAGATGTGCACCTTTCCTTGGTGCTTGGTCGAACTTGGTGGTGCCCACAGTATCACAGCCTTTGAGTAGTTAACTTTCTCATAAGAAATGCACCTCAAACACAGTTGTCGGATTTAGTGGTTACCCTTGCCATCTGTACGTGTCCCAAGGGCCCACTGCGTGCTTTCGGTGTGGTAAGAGCACAGTGCAGCTGAATCTGTTTCTTCAAATAGATCAATGTTACCTGGAAGTCCACTTTAGAGGAGCAGATGCGATGAGGACAGAACTGCCACAGACTCACTTAAAGCTGCATCTTTTGTCGATGTTAATAAAATATAAATGCTTTTACAGCACGCTTGCAGTGTGTTTTAAGGTTGTGATGCCATAATTTTGTGGTTTTGAACAAACAAGGTTTCAGGAAGTACAGTTTAGATGCAGCTTCTGGCTAAGCCCCACTGTCAATCATGTAAAAATATTTATAGACCCGTTGAACCCTATGGCCTTTTCTTTTTCCAAAAACCAATTTCTACTTATTCGCCATCTAGAAGTTTCCCAGTGGTGGGACTCTACAACCTCACTCGAACGAAAATGCGAGGTCACTAGAGAACTCTAAACCAAGATGGAAAGTGTTGCAAGAATTCACTGAAATGCACAATCAGAAATGTTGAAATTTAGAGTATTTCATAAATATGGGTGGTCTGGAAGAGAAATAATCAGAAATCTTCTCATTTTGACTATTTCAAATAAAATTTAAATGTAGTATATTCCACATGTTAATACCTTTTTGACATGTGTACCACACAATGGTATTGGGGTCAAGACCCTGGACTTGTAAAGTCTGTTGAAGGCAATGCATAAAATAAGCATAAATGCAGTGTTGATGCCCAGGCCCATCTGTGTTGATATCAACGTTTTATTTAGCTGTCAGGAATGAGAACTGTGCCATGGAGGTGAGCACATAAGGGCTCCTCCCTGCGCACTGCACAGGTAGAGCTTCAAAGAACATTAGAGGCTGCTTTCATGAAACATTCAAATCTTGTTCCTCTCAGACAGCATCCAGCAGGTGGACGCTGTCTATCGACTTTACTGCTCACCACTGTCTTACTAAAGCTGAAGAAAAATCTGGGGACACATACTGTAAGTCTGTCGCAAGTACGTTTGTATCTGCCTGCCTGTACAAACGTGTCTTTGCAGCATGCCAGTTTGGCCTGGGTGCTCTGGTCATATCTAGAGTTAAACTTCCAACTTCCACAGGCAGTAATTTTGATTTACACTCATAAGGAACATAAACCAAGTTATTTCAGAATGCTGTATGTCTAAGTGGATTTATGCTTAAATTAAATGTTTGATGATAAGCACATGCTGCTCCTGTTCCTCAGGTAGTGTCTGTTCCTTTCTCCAACGCCACCGCTCTTAAATCCAGCAGCTGCTCAGGCCCAACTGAGACTTCCCTTCTATAATTAAAGCCTTAATGGAATTAATTATGATCTAAATGAGAATTTCAAATTGTTTTCAGTTTCAAGAAAAAGGTCATTTTTTGCTGGTGTTTGTTTTTTAAAAAAAGAATGATAAATATAAAGGTAATGGAAGCAGGCCAAAGTCCTACCAGGGTGTGAGAGCAGGAAGCTCCTAATTAAGACCTTCCCATGCCTCCCATCCAGGGTCAGACCCTGACTTTCCAGGAAACAGAGTGCCTTTCTCAGTCTTTCCCGTCCAAAAGATGAACAGTGCTATCTAGTCAGAGAAAGGACTGAGCATTCACCATCCAGTGGTCTAGTGGGACATCTGCAGCCAGGAGGTTTTCTCCTCTCTGTTACGGTTGGTTATAGCCAGTGCTTCTAAACGTGGGCCGATTTGTCTTGCTCAGCGCCAGTCCCTTCTCGCTTCTACCACTTGGTTCCAGGGGTTTTGGTTTCGAGCACTGTAGACCCTCTTGGCCTCAATCTGGTTCTGCTGCTTTGCACATTGCACCCCTTTTATTTTGCTTCTGAATTAATTAATCAATTAATCAATCTATTTATTTATTTATTGACAGCATATTATTATTCTTTTCCAAATGGTGTACTTAGTACTGTTGACTGTGTGCTGTTTTATTTTTCTGTTGTTCATCTCCGTAACCAGAGTTGTCCGATGATGGCGATAGCGCCAAAATCCTGCCTCTTATCTCCCAGCGATACGAGATGCAGGGGAGAAAGGTAGACTAGAAGAAGCGAGGCAGCACCGTGTGGGGAATCTTCGTCCCAAGTGACATGGATACAAATGCAAAGGTGACGTGACTTCATTAGAAAGATATCGCACCTCTACAAATTGCAAGCAGCAGCTGTTCTGCTTTGGCTACGTCTCCATTGTGTTCATTCTCCAAGAATCAACACAAAGCACAAAACAAGAAAGACAGGTGCACTGCTGTATAACATCTTGGACTGGAATAATCAATAACACTGATTTGAGTTATGCGGAGACATCAATACTAACTTTCTTGCCAAATATTAATATTTAACCACTCGGTTTTGTACTGCATTGTGAGCTCCCTGAATTTATTCAGAAGAATATGGGAAACATGAGGCTGAAAACCTGTGAGGAGTCCATTGCTGATACGTTGGATTATAAACCTTGTAATGTTTTGCCGCCTGTTTTTAACAATTAAAAAAGGTCCGTATGTCTTAAAAGGACCAAGTTGTGGTAAAATTATCATACCGTACTATTTACCGCACCTTTCTGTCATGTACTGCACATGATTTTGTGCGTGCGTCTGTGTGTTTTGCGTTCTGCTTTTAATAAATTGTGTTGTCAGTCATAAGACTACTCAACCTTTTTATTCAATGTCCCTACATGAGGTCTATGTTTCTTTTCCACTGACACCATGCCGAAGGAACTGCTATATCTCCGTATACTGGTGGCAAACTGTGATGTAATATGACATTTTTTTGTAATGATCACTTAATTGCTTTAATGACCACACGCTTTATTCACAAAGTGAAGCACAAAATGTCTGTGTCACCATTTGTGCAGCCGCACTTTGTAACGGTGGAAGTCAGGTTAAGCTCCACACTCAAAGGTAAACCAGCGGGGTCTCTTCAGAGGCTTGAACCAGCCGCTCAACTTCTTAACCATCACGCTTCCTGCTGCGTTGAATGCTTAAGGAATGTCTGGATGTTTTGAAGTGTGGAGAAAAAAGATCACATGTGACACACAGAGCATTTGGAGGCCAATTTACAGCCTCATAGCAGCATCTTTCCCTACTGCTGAATGGCGGTTTTAACCTTGAAGAACTGCTTCTGATATGATATTCATTGTATTACAATATGATAAAAATAGGAGCCCTGGAGCCTTTGGACACTGAAAAGGAATAGGTTAGTATACAATGTTTTATGTAGCATGCCCACTGGTTTAAAAAATGTTTATATATGTATATAAAGAATTGCATATGCGGGAGGTCTTCTTGCCCACCACCACAGATCAATCTGAGTCTCCCAGAAGGAAGGTCCCTCATAGCCTTACAAAGACAGGATTCCACTCAGTCACCTGTGCTCTTAAAATAATGTGTGAGCCTTCAAAATCTGATTTTAATGTGATGTGTAGGGCAGTGGCATTTGATCTTGAAAGAATGCAGGTTTGTGTGTGGGTGAGCAAGCCGGGAACTTAAAGGGATGAGATCTCTTAGCTGTGCCTACAGCTTTTGGGGTTGCAACTTCTGTGTACAGGGGACTGTGTGAAAGTGAAGTATGAAAGGAAAAAACTGTGGATTTGGAGCACACCAAATTTCATCCCGGTGAGAGAATCGTCATCTTATACTGGAAGGATACCCCAGACTTTGATTCACTGGCTCTTCTCACTCAGTGGAAACCCTCCTATAAATAATTGAATATGCTTTGATCTTTATCTTTAAGATGGACTGTTATTAGACTGTCTCCAAGCAGGAGTCACCAAAGTGTTTGGAGGAAATCACATCTGAAACTGAGAGCAAACAGGAACCGCCGAGCTATGCATTAATCATCAGGCGCCTGTATTATTGTGCACTGTTTATTTTAAACAAACTTTTTTTTAATGGCTCACATCTGAATTGGGTCACCTCATACGCACAACTTAAGAACTAAGCACCATTTCCTTATGAAATGTATTTCTAAACGTATATCGTCCTGGGGACCCTGGCTGTGCTTGCACTATTTATGTCGTCAGCTATTCTCCATATAGGATCAATAGGAGGTAACATCTGAAGCTCAGCTCACGTCATTATTTATGATGGCTGTTTGCCCTTAAGCTGGCTGACATTTCAAATATTGATTGCTTTTGTACAGTTGAATACTTTTTACAGATTCATCAATAAAAAAGACAATGGTATTACTTGGATTCGACCCAGCAAGCTATTGGTCAAAGCTACATGTTAGTAGCTACAATATATTTTGATTGTGAAGATTTCAGACTACATTTGTGTTAGGGTTTCTATGAAAAGGTATCTGTGTCAAAAAATGGAATAGGAGTTAAACAGTTTTATAGCATTAGCAAGGAATCTGTAGGTCCGTGTGCAATGTTTCGTTCTTCATCTGATACCGATCGCTGGTTTATTCTTCACTAGTTTTGCCCAAATAGTTTGCTGTAGTCCATACCAAGGAAGAGGAGGCTAGTTTCTTGGTATTAGCCATTCAGCTTAATGAGTTCATACTGTCATGCCCCTTGGGAAACTGTTATTCCAACTGGAGTAAAGATATTTGCCACAAATGAGCTCATCTGTCCCAAGGTGTACAGTCTCTTCTGCGGGAAAAAAAGCATTTCTATTGAGCACTGTTGGCAGCAGGTCTCCAGGAGAAATGACTGTGTCTCAGTGAAAAGTGATGCTGACACTCCAAGCATAATTCACTTTACACCACTGTGCTATAATAGCCACTAAATAGTCCAGGATGAGGAGGCTACCTCTTTATTTAGTTGGATCCCTGACAGAGCAGCTGTTAGAAAATATGAATTATTCTTCCAGCAATGCCAAGTCAAGGTAATCAGCTTTCCCACTTCAGTCATGAATGTGGTGTGAAATTTCATTTACAGTCACAAATATTTCTTGGAGTAAATTCAGAAAAGGCAAATATAATGATCTTCTGAAGAAGAGAAAGAGTGCTATTGTGACTTTTTCTTCACTGCAGGGAAACTCATAATTTACTGTACATGGTTATTTATGATGGCTGCAGATACAGTACACAGGCACGCTTTTGGATGGCAATGCATTTATTATGCATAACTGTTATAAGCTGAAAAGCCATAATTGCTATTATTTCACTTGGTGCGTCGTATGTGTGGCCAATGTGAACAACTCTGCTCCATAGGCCATGTCTTTGTTTGAGCAGAATGTTGTTAGAGAACGTGGACTGAAAGGGGCTGCAAGATTATGGATTTGTGTAAAAAGCAAAATATTTTAATCCAAGGTGTGAAAAACAAAAAGCTAGGAATTGAGCTGCGTCAACTGAGCCAGTCCAAACTTAACATCCACAACAAATACTAATGCACACGCAGCTTACTGAACACAAATTGAATCAAAATACGCTATAACATTGAAAAAGGGTACTTTGAACGTTTTCCTAATTTTTTTTTCTATCTTTATCCTTTGTTTTTATGAATTAACTTCTATTTATTACAATTTTTATGAATTTTTACTATCGTTACCAAGTTGTGTTCTGTTGAGTTCTTGGGATTAGAAGCTTAATTTTTTGGATCAATCATTACTTTGAAAAAATAATTATTGAGTATCTTTTGTGCGTTGCATTCAGATTTGACACTTTGTCCTTGTTGTTTTATTCTGTATCAAAGTTCATTAAAAAAAATGTATCAGTTTCAGGTCTCAAATTATTGCATTTAGTCTTTATTCATTTGAATATTGAAAAATATATGTGTATGTGGGGGGGCTTTGCCACTTAGTGGTGTTTTTGAAAGGCTCTTTCTGTTCAGTAAAATACAGTATGCTTCCAGAGTTTGGTATTTCATGATTAAATAAGAATGGACTTTACAAAAAAACAAATTGTGCATTATGGTTTTGGACTACATTTTTGGTAAGGATGCTGAGGCGAGATTGTGTGTCAGCATACTGTATATGAGTTCAGGCAGTGACATAAAGGACTTTCGGAAGCCTGTCCAAGGGTGAAAGGGTGACAACGGTCCTGGCAGTGGCGGTGTACCAGACGCTGCTTTAAATACAGAGGAACTCATTTAAATGTTTAATTACAGGGCTCAATGATTTCAAGCTTTCTAATAAAAGTGGTAATGTAAGAATTTATTCCATCAGTGCACATGCACAAAACATTTTTTACTTTTTTTAAACAATTTTATAAAGATGTAATGAATATCATTGATAGCTTTGTCACTATGTGTTTTGTCTGTTGTTGTAATACTGTTGCCATCTAATATTTTAAAGGTTGTGTAAAACAGAATGTGTAGAAAAAAAGCTGAGACACTGTAGATGATCAGTGAAATAAAATTTAAAATTTAGTTTTCAATTTCAATTAAATTTAAAGTTTAGTTTCACATGGATCACAGGACTTTGCTTTTGGACAGTCAGAAAAAACCCTGTTTGCTGGACATTACACTGTCTTTCAGTCTTTTGTAAGAGCATAATGGCAGAAAACAAAAGTACCACAATTCTTTACAGCTTGTCCTGTCAAATGACACAAAATAATTCACTGGTGGGGGAAAAAATAAAAGTGAAACAGATGAGCTGAATGGGAACAGAAAAAGACAGAAAAAAAAAAAAGATTAACAAGTCTTACTCACTGTTGCCCATCTGGTGGGCCTCTGTAGTTACTGGTTTAGTGTTCACAACCAGGCTGTGTCAGAAGAAAAATGAACAGCACACATCAAAAGCACCACCTAACCCCCCAATTTCCTGAAAATGCCAATTTTAAACCTGTTGCCACCGAGAAGTGGTGTTAATTTGCCTCTGGCTTCAAATCCGAAGAGAAAAGAGATATTAATCGATGGAAAGTAATTAAGAAGTTGAAAAGGAGAATTTTTATTTGCTTTATATGTGTATGTGTGTAACCAGCTTAACATTATAAGTTACTTTGGAAAGAAATGCATATTAATTTATGAAAAAGCTATTCCTGCCAACGATTTTTACAGCTAATTGTTCTCTCATTTCTTGTTTATGTATTTGTGTATGTAAGTGTGTGTGTTTTTTTTTTTTTTTTTTTTTTTTGGCTTTTAGGCGCAAGGCCTGGTGTAGGGTGATAAACAGCATAAGAAGTAGACGATTTTCCATTTTTTGACTCCACTGTAGTTTGTTTTATTCTTTCAGTTCGTGTAAACAATTAAGTAAGCCAGCTTTCATTGGCCTGATCTGTGAGGGAAATTTTGCCATTTTGCTGTGCTTAATGTGCCTGGTTGTCAAGACAATGCTTTTTAGTAAAGACCTTACATGATTTCAATTTAGAATTGGTTGCTAACTATGTTTTATACACTGTTCTCAGAACAGTTGTCTTATTGTTATTTCTCAGACAAGACCCAGCAGTAGAGCACATTTCTTGGAGTTTTGCAGCAAGCTACCTGGAGAAAAAAAATAAGACAGTATCAGCAGTAGCAGAAGTGAGGTCATGTTTTAGTCACATATCAGAAAATATATATATTTACAGGATACCTGGGGACTTTTTTACTAACCTTCTTGTGTCTGTTTAACAAGTGTTATATTAAATAGTTCCTAGCCTTCGATGGTTCAAGGGCAGATCTGCTCATAAAAAAAGCAGAATTATAAATGTAACAAAATGATTGGTGAGACATTGTATTTGTGTTTGCATAACAGGTCAAGGGCACATAAAGCATTGTTCCTTGTTTTGTTCACCCCTTGATTTAAAAAAAAATAACCCGAATATCTTTACCCATCATCATGAACCACTTTTCCAATACAGGACTGCAATGGTTCAGGGTCTGACCTAAAAATCTCCACAAGTTTTGTGTTAATGTCTGTTTAGCAGACAAATAACAAAATAAAATGAGTATTGCTGTAGGTATTACTTTTAACTTCCAGCTTGGTACTGATGTAGGGGGAAAAATAAAATCAGGTGATTTATAAAACTACCCCCTAAATAAAAAAAAAAAAAAAAAAAACCCTTTGGTAACTTCCTGGGGAGAAGAAGGAATCTATGTAATAGGAGGTCTCTACTGCACTTGATTTCAAATATTTTATACTTTACAGGGAGCACAATTCTACAAATCAGCATGGCAACATGAATTTCTGCGTAATGCAAGCTTCAGATAAAATCTAAGGGGATCAACAGCACATCAGATGCTATCCAATGGGTTTGGGGATATACTGATAGATGAGTTTTTGCTGCGACTTTTTTTTTAATCAGACCTCTGCTGAAGAACAGCTTTCTTTCTGTCATTGCCTAAATGCTAAATGTGTAATGCTGCATTTATGCTTTTGTGAGAGTTCAGCAGTAATGTGCAATTTTATTTTACTGTTTAAACTGCCTTGAGCAAATTGCAGGGCAGATTGCATTGTGTCAATCACATCCATCCTCGGTGGTGACAAAGCATTGCTGACATCTGTTCAGCATATAAAATCATTGATCCATCTGTTCCTATTAAGAGCATTATTAGAACAATGTACTCCACCATTATTGCTCACGTTTATATATTTATAAACTAAATATATATTTATTTGCAAAACTGCTTTTCACATGCAATTACCTTGTTTTGTAAAACTGTAAAAAAATGGCCTATGGTTACATACAGGAAGGAAGAATACCCTGGAATGCAACTTTTCTACTGCAATGTCAGACTTATTTTGTGGAAAATAATGTAATGAACCTGGAGCACTGATAATATGCTATTGGTATTTGGTAATATATTAATTAATAGTAGCAAGAAAGTGTCCAGGGCAACATGGTAGCATCACAAGTAGTGCTGTAGCTTCTCAGAACCCGAGGCATTCAGATGTGGGATGAATCCAACTCCGTCTGTGTGGAGTTTGCATGCTCTTCCTAAGTACATTACTTAGAACTCAATGTAACATTCAGAACAGCCTTAATTCTTTAATGCATGGATTCAGAAAAGGTTTTGAATCAGTTGTTTTGATCTGTGTTGACACAGTAGCATCGTGTCAATGGAACCATCAGATAATGGTTTGTGCTCGGTGACACGAGACGTTGTCCTGCTGAAAGTTCCCATATGAAAGGTATAGGTACACTAGGTATAGGTGAGGTTTGTTACGACGCATGCAGCATTTACACGAACACCGATGTTGTAGACATGATCTAGACAAGATGGATGCGCACAATCAGGCTGTTTAAGCTGAATTCTCACACTGCAGTAAACATGTTGAAACAAACACCAGGATTCGTCAAACAAGGCAACATCTTTCCACTCTTGCCCAGTTTTTGCGATTGAGTGCTCATTGGAGCCTCATACTGCTGTTCTGAGCTGTCAGCAGTGGAACCCTGAATACTCTGCTGCTGCATCTCATCTGCTCCAAGGGTTGATAACAATTAAAAAAGGCTTTCACCCTTGTGACCTGTCTTGACCTCTCACATCAACGAGGCAGTCTCGGCTATTTCGGAGGACTGCCGCTGACTTTTTAAAAATCTTTTTTTTTAATCGCTTGATTTTTGGTATTGCGTCATTCTATGCTCAAAGCTGATTTGATCATGCATCTTGCACATTTTAAAATGCATCTAAACTTGACCTGTGTGTGTAAGCGTGGGCGTGTGCATGCATGCTCATTTATTTCTGCATACATACGTGGCTAGGATTTTCATATGATTTTGTCAGTCAGAATTTACAGAGGATCATTGTTGTTGTCATTGTCTGTAATATCCAGCATCACTGTTTTTATTCCTCTTCTTGATAATGAGTTCTGGAACCACGTCACCTTTTTTAATTGTTCTCAAGCAACACTTTGATTTCCTGCTTTTTTTCCCCCTCATTGGATAATCACTCTTGACCATGGAGAGCAGTGGACAGATAGATCATGATGCTCCAAGGTCTGATGTGCTGGTGCAAATATCCATTACATCAGTGTCATTCTGGACAGTGAAAAAAAAGAGCATGTCCGGAGGATGGAAACTGTCGACCCAAACACATCTCATGCTCCTTTGTCACTGATGTAACAGTAATAAAAAGAACACTGAAAGATGTCAACCTACGCCTTTCCAAGAGCAGGGCTGTGTGATGGAGCCTTAATTCTGTATGTTGAGACCGGTGCACTGTGGACACATTTGCTCGGTGTGGTCTTTGAAAGAATTCAACTGCAATGGAAAATACTCACATCATTTTATTGTAAACAGGCAATATGTAACCACATAATCTAGATATTGGATTAAACAATATATTAAAAGAACAGGAAGTCCTAGTTTCAGACAGTGAAATACTTCACGGGCATCCTGGCAGGTTGCAGGTATCATTCATGTTATTAAGAAACTTGTTAGCATTTTTTGGAACAGGTTTAGGAGGGATTATTTTGTTAAACAGAGTACCTCTGTCTGGGTAGCAGGTGATCTTAAGCAGGTCAGATGACGTATGCAATGGATGTGGAGTGCAGGTCCTGCTGTGGTCATAGGAGAAGCAGAAGAACTGCTTCATATATTGTTGATACACGTAATGGCAGGTAGCAACCTGTGTCTATGTGCTCTTTGACAGTGTATTATAAACCAGAAGTTACATCTTCTCAGCTAACTTTATAGCGCTCCATTTTTCAATGTATAGTGACCGTCTATTAATAACCCTTTTCCACTGAGCTGGTAATGCCAAGAAGCACTGGGTATTCACTGGTCTGACTTCTTTTCCACTGCACTTAAAATTGAGTCCAAGACCCAATCATGGGACTTTTGGCCTGGTTTCCATATCCATGTAGACTCAAAATAAATCCAAGTAAGTGGTCAGCAAATGCTTCTGAGTGACCCAGGACCCAGTTATGCAAAATAGCCGGGGTGATAAAAGAAAGAACTTTTCCAAAATTGTTAGATATCAGAAAAAAATATGGAAAGGTGGAATGAAACCCAATTGCCATGTTCATTTAGGATGAAGTTGGACGATCATCTTTAGGTCAGTCTGGTATCGCATTTATTGTTTGTTTATTTTTTATCGTAACTTATAGATTAGATAAAACCCGGAATAACTGCAAACATTTGTTTAGGGATTCTTAAAGAAAATTAAAGGCTGACATGACTGTATTAGCTGATGGAGAACAGAGGCTTAAAGGACAGCAAAGATGTGAGACCACTGTAATTCTTGCAGGGTTTCTTTGTCATTTGGCTTCTTTACCATAAAGTCTTGCTCACATTTCTTTGACAAAGGGATTATGGTATTGCACCATTCACAGAGGACTATGGGTAAAAGGACACTGAAATGGCAAATGTCACTTCGCAATGACATCGGCCCAAGTTAATATCCAGCACCACTGAGTCTATGTGTTCACTTCATGTTCACTTTGCAAATGTTGTGCTGTTTGGTTGCACATTTTTGCCACTGCAGGTTTATGGTTTATGTCACTTGAAATATTTGATTGTTATTCACATGTACGGAAAAAAAATGATGGCAGGTAAATGAAAGAAATTTACATTTATTTATTTGGCTTTTTCCAGAGCAATGTTAAGCTAGTAATGATTATCTACCCATTTACACAATGGCAATTTTTACCTGAGCCATTCGAGGTGAGTACCTTGCTCAAGAGTACCACAGCAGGAGCAGTGATTTGATCCTGGGTCCTTTGTGCACAAGGGAGCTACTGCATGCTACCCACTGCCCTGTCTAATAAAGAGCCGATGGTGCTCTACTTCGCCAACTGCAATAAAACCTTCTGGACAAATGAAGATGTCATTACTAAAAAAATAAAAAAATAAATTATTAGCTGTAAAAATTGGAATTTAAATATAAGCTGAAGTTAAGCGAATGGAAATCAGTTTGGAGAAGCAAAAAGAGAGAAAATGACAAGCAATACATCACTGCTTCTGCTTTTTCGTGTTGTTGTCATAGTGGCCGAAGGGTAGGGGGGGGGCTTTTATTTTACACTTTAGATTTACTGCATTTTGGGTAAACCTATAACCAGAAAAATCCCTCAACCCCTATGTGGCAGAGGGAATGAATGATGAAAAAATTGACTGAGCAAAGCTAGGCTGAGATTTCCGGCCTCCGCTTTATCATAATCAGGAGCATGGATGCTTAGAACACAGAGGAATTATGGGTACCGAAAGGCAGGAGTAAATCACGAGGCTGACAAGCAAAACACCTAGTAAGATGCAGACAAGCAAAACGCCCAGTAATATGTAGACCCTGGCATAAAATATATAACAACATTATGAATATCCTCTTGGGTTACACAGACCGTGCAGTTATGTGGGATGAGGGACTCGTTCACAGCGCAATGCACCGCTGTCCCCCGCCTGTTCCCTGGCTGACATGAATTCAAAACCATGTACGCGGTGATTTGTAGGACTTATTGCCTGCAGAATTATGTCCTGATGTATTTCAGCAGCTATAGGTCTTTAAAAAGAAGCATTTTAGTACAATGTTTTAAACATTTTTAATAGTAACTTTATAAAACCTTACACAAGGGCCTCCTGACAGAGGTATCATGCGGCACCTGTGCAGGTTTGCAACCTGAAGGTTGCCGTTTGGAGTGCCACTTCCTGCTACTGCAGATGTACCCTCGAGGAGCTACTTGCTTGTTTGAATAGATTTTCAAATGCTGGAAGGCCCATTTAGATAATAACATCAGCTGCACAACAAATTAGTAATAATAATGTGTGCTTTTGTCCATATGGTTCATACTCCGATCCCATTCCACCGATGGCAAATAAATAACGTTGCAGTGATAACACAAGCCTGACTCCTGAAAAAGATACGTGTGAGGTTGTTTCGGACGCACTATTTAAATGAGCTTTGGAAAATGTGAAGCATTACTGTGAATTCCCTCAGCTGAGTGCATAAGGGTGCTAGCAGCAGGAATCAAAATGCTTCATGCTGGTGTGTGTGTTCTTTCTTACCTTCAAATATTATTGGCATGAAGTATTAAATATTTAGATGGAACCAAAACCTAGGCAACTTTTGGCCTGAGTTGATTTGCTGCTCACTAACAAATTTTATATTACTGTTACATCCACAACGCACAATTCTGTCATTTAGCTTAAATTTTGCCCAAAATGCTTCCCAGTTTTGAGGTTGCCCCTCAGTTTCATAGCCAAGCACCCAATGCTCCAGTATAGGCTGCCACAATGCTCACCAGGATTAGACGATAATAATAATAATAATAATAATAATAATAATAATAATAATAATAATAATAATAGATGGAAGTATTTTTTTTTACTGTTTTGTATTATAGGTGCATCTGTATGTTTGCTTTTTTTGATCAGACATTTCAAAAAGTGATATGCCAGACACAGGCTCGCTCTCTCGTTTTTAGACACTGATCTAATGCATTTCTTCTGTACTCCCATTACTCCGTCTCCGTGTTTCCCATCTTGGTCTTCTATGGTCCATGCCTATGTTTTGACAAAACACACACACACACACACACACACACACACACACACACACACACAAACACAAGTGTACTTCAGCCTCCAGCAAGAGAGCTGCAACCAGAGCGAGGCTGCATTTTTGACACACGCTGGGCCTTTCATTGCTGCTTTAGGACCCAGCTCACGGCCTGTAAATGGAACATGACTGGCGAACAGGTTTCTGGACC
This sequence comes from Heterotis niloticus, assembly GCA_018136845.1. NCBI lineage: Eukaryota > Metazoa > Chordata > Actinopteri > Osteoglossiformes > Osteoglossidae > Heterotis > Heterotis niloticus. The sequence continues at coordinate 22,908,131 of CM030906.1, forward strand.
GCGCGTCGATGGGGAAAAACCAACCAGAGCAACTTCTCCATAACCACTGTGTGCTGCAGCAACATCCTACAGGCATCAGGCCATTTCCCATATCGATTAGAGCACTTCAGTTCCCATACATGTGGAACGCTGTTTACTTGCTCAAGCCGGCGCACTCATGCATTACTAAACACTCTGCAGATCAAGAAGAAAAATGGATTTGAAAATAAATACTTAATACAAAATGAAACTTAATATCAGTTCAATGAATTGGACAGTTCAGTCATTATATAAAGGAGTATTAACTCAAAAATACTTGCAATATTCTTTGTTTTTGGAAGAGAGAAGCCAAGATAAGTTCTAAGTTCATACTGTGTGCAACCAGAGCCAATAGCTGACCTTCTCTCACAAATGAAAAATTTCTGCCATTAATTTATTTCTAACAGTAATGAGTTTGCTCAAGACCTGGAATAACAAGGGCTGAAATAACAGAACCTCTTTGATCTTTCAGCAAAAGCACTGGTGCTGATCTTTATGGAATTATTATTTTCCACATATATGGCACACTCGATGAGCAACAGAGCGTTAACCTACAACCTGCCCCACGTCCGCACAGAATAACAAAGATAAATTGCTTACAATTACAGAGTGAGGTGCTGAGCGATAAGAAACACTTTCATGCATCACCTTAGAAATAATAAGGAAATCCATTAGCGGCCCACATGATCCATAGTTGATGCTGTCCATATGAATGCATTACTACGACTAATTTGGCTACTAAAGCTTAGTTACCTTTAATTGCTGTCATTAGGTCATTTTTCCATAAACTGTGCCACATCTTTCCATGTAAAAGGCTGTCATGAAAATGGAGACTGATGCTATTCATGGGCTGATGCTGTTCATTATTCCATAAACCATAAACACATGGGGGCCATAGTGTGTATCATACCTTAATTATGTTGACATGGTAATCACAGTTATTGCCAGGGTGATACTGTAGGATTATGGGATGGTTTGCAGTGGCAGAAGAAAGTGGTGCTTTTATTTACAGAGCCTGTGGTGACAATACAGTTTGCACTTTTGTACACTGCAAACTGTACTTTGTATATTTATGTATACTAAATATATAAATATACAGTTGTACTTGTGCAATTTGTATATGTGTAAATAATACTGTTTATATATTGGATATTTGTAGTGTGTTGTGAAATTAGTGAAACACAGTTAAAGGTAAAATTTGTAAAATCATGAAATCATTTTCGGCTCTGCGGGAAAAAATATGTGTTTTTTTTTTGTTATTGTAAACCAAGTAATACATTATCTGCTCATATAGGGAAGCATTGAACCATTTTTTGCAATTTTTTAGTCTGCATTCCTTGTTCTGTACTGATTCTTGCTTTCCCCTCTCTCAACTGGGTATGCAAATATGTGTAAGTTTAATTTTTATTTATACTTATTTATTTTATTTTCCCTGGAGCAATTAATATGCCACTGTTATACTAACAGCATAGCAAATTAACCCAGCGCATTTTTTTCCTTCTTCCATTTCATGAGCCAGCTTTTGTAAAGCATGAGTGTGTGCAAAGACAGCAAAGCTACAACTTGGGTATTTAGATATGTGTTTGAATTTAACCGGCGCCCAGGTGCTTGGAGACATGGGCTTGTTGCAGCAATTAGTCAGTTAGTTAGTGGGCTGCTGCTTGTCTGAGGGAAAGGGGATGGAGGGCTGCCATACGTAGTAATGGCTACCTTGAGGAATCTGCTTTTACCTGGACTGACCGTGTAACGGTGGCCCGTTACTGTGCGTGGCTCTGGAATCAGTTTTAACCAGAAAACGTGGTAAAACGTGGTCGAATTCAGATGACGGAAGACACCGAGGTTCATGGGAAGCTGAGAAATTACTGCAGCTATTAAACGCCACCTAACTGGTCCCGCCAGCAGTCAGAGGCTGCTTGCTGCGAGCTGACAATAAGGCATGCTTTTATGATCGATGCATGTACTAGTGTTGAGGTACAGCCTACTGCGAACCATTTTGTGGATTATTTTTCGAATGAAATCACATTGTTCGGAGCTTTGACAAAACACTGTGGAAATACATATGTAATGCCCAAAATGCGTGTTGTTTCACAGTTCAGGTAATTTTGCTGTTTGTTAACCATTTCTTTCACAAACTGTGATAAAGAGGATGGCTTTTTGGAACGTTTCCTGCAGGTGTTTGGATTGCGGTTGCACAGTTCAAGTGGGCCCCTGCAGGACCCGGCTTGGAACAAACGCACACCTGCTAGAGAGGACTTGCAATATCACAGCAGTCTGCACTGAACAATCCTGCCAGTGCATCTACTACCACAAGTAGTCTTACTGGTTGTTGGTAGCATGGTGCTGTAGTCATGTCCCGGAACAGAACGGCAAATAACGTGATCATACATCCTAGTCTCTGGTGGGAACGACACAACATAAGCTGAAGCTGCCGCTCAAAAATAAACTTCAGCCGAGTTTGTTTATGACAAATTCCAGTCTCGTCCGATAAAGAGCATTAGGATCTTGTGAAGTCTCGATTATCTTATTTCACGTAATTTTTCTATATGCCAAGGGTGTATAATATCTCAAGATATTTATTAAGTGTCCCTTGATGTTATAATCACGTTAATTATACGATGTTGTAATCTTGATGCTATAATTATGTTTATCCAGAACTGTGACTGCTCTTCAGAGTTTCAAAAAGATACCCTGTGGTGCTATATTTTTTGCAGTCCTAAATTTCTCGACTTCGATAAGTCAGGTTCCAGCTGTGCAAATGTAACCGTTTCGTGTGAAACTTTTCCTTATTTGCGGCGTCGCTGTTACGGTGGCCATTGCCCTGCTTGATTTTCACACGGCGGCTTTGCGTCACACGTAGCGAAAACGTGGACTTTAATGTCAGTTACACTGAGTTGCGCTTTGTTCATTCCGACATGGAATTTGTAAAACGACTTATAGGGCATTGAAGTGCCGCACATGCCTTATCTTAAGTTTTACTGCTTAGCCTCACCTTCCACGTGATCTTTGGTCAAAAAGCAAAGGAAGAAGAAAAGCTTATCAGGTGCTTCCATTAATGTGCATGGAGTCTTTCACCCTTGGCTGCGTTCAGCTGCTGTATTTATCTCATTAACCATCAGTCAATATATAATCCTCTGTTATGGAGACAGGATTAAAATGAGTGCGTGGTGGCTCATTCCAATGAGATCTGAACCGCGACCGCACTGTCTCACTATCCCAGCATTTGCACTCTGCCGTCACAGTCAGTCTACCGCGTATATATGGTGTTGCCAGGCTTCTGCTCCAGGGCTCATTTTCTCCTAAATCATCTAAGTTTGAGGTCTTTTCCATGTGGACACCAGCACAGTGACTGGCAGTTTTTTTTAGGCAGTTTTAGATGCAGTGAATCACTCGACTCGGCTGCCTTTTGTCTACAGGAAACAAAAGCACCAATAACAGATGCAAGAAAAAAATTGCTTAATTTGTCTTCAAAAAGCTTTTACGGAGCTAAATCTCACTGGGTGCTCTTGTTTTGGTGTTTTATTACAGTGGGTTGTGAGATTTTTTATTTATTTTTTATTCACCGTATAGCTGTGTTTCCTGTTGCATTATTGATACTGCAGTTACAGTTACCATTGGCAGACGGGCATCCTATATAACAGTGTGTACTTTGTGTGTGTGTGTGTGTGTGTGTGTGTGTGTGTGTGTGTGTGTGTGTGTTCATCCTTCAGTAGGAAAAAATGTGAAATATTGTGTACAGCCCAAAAATGCTCTTTAAATTTGTGTTTACATTATAAGTATAAAGTTTGTTTTTTTCTAGGTTTTGAAAAGATTACAACTCAAAGTTGCTCCCTGGTCACTAAAATGTTTTCCTGGATACAATTAAAAGCAGTTATGCGGTGCACGTTAATGTTTTGCTGAAACGTATAAAACTACCAAATGAATGTTCTGCAGATGAAGCCCATTTGGGCTAAAGACTACCTTCACTACAACCTCCTTAGATGATAACATATTTCACTTAAATCTTATTTCTCATGGGAAAATAGCAGTAATTGATGACACAAAAGGTTCCGGCTCCAGAGCGTGAGAACAGAATGCTGTGTTCTGATTTTGGAACCCTAATACCTTCAGACTGATACTGCAGTTGTGTGCCCACCTGTTAGTGAGAGGACCTAGAAAAGGGGCCCAATTCTCCAGGACACCTTTCACCACACAGGAAATGGGGAGAGAATTAAAATGATATAGTTCTTTATTGCCCTAAAGCCTATAAAGACAGTGGGATCTGAAAGGTCAGAAAGGCACTCTAATGTACTTTGAGCCAGAGTTTCCGTGCTCTTGCACATCAAGTCTTATTGATTTCTCTGCCCATCCCCTGCACACAAGCCCCATTGCTTCACTTTACATTACTCTCATTGTGCTGTATCCCTTATAGCCACTGTTCTCTCTGCTACAGAGATAGAAGGTATCATTGCCACTCTGCAGCACTGATGCTTCAGAGCGGACATATACATGGAAAGGAAGGTGCCTCTCTGGGTGTGCTTTTCGAAAGGGAACCAACTCCTACGCAGAGATCCACCCTTCCTATGAATGCTGAAATATCCTTGCGGGCTGACTCAATATGTGGAAATTCACCAGGCATTTCTCTTAAAGAACAAGGTAGGGTGCTCAGATGTCAGAGTACAAATACACACAGCATGTATTGCCATTTCTGCAAACACCATCCCCAGATGCGTAAGTGCTTCCAAATGACATGGACTCTCTGATATTCTTTAATGATTACTGGGTTGGGAACATTGTGACAAATTTGGATTTGCCGGTACTCTGGCATTTTTGCATGGCTTGTGCCATTTACAGGGAACTCTAAACAGCTGGTGACTCAACAGCATGCTCAGAAAGCTGAGATATGGTCGCCAGTATATTTAAGCAGGACAAATGGCTTGAACTGCAGACACACGGCAATTATAATTAATCATGGGTATTAACTGTGACTTGAATTTATTCGGCGCTGCGAAGGAAATCATGAATGCGTACAGTATGTGCCCACGAGGAGTATGTATTTATTTATTTCTTATCCTCCATAAAATGTGTTCTAATAATAGTGTTTGAATGTAGTAAATAAAATTAAATCATTCCATTTTCATCTCGAGTAAAAAGTGAAAGGCTAAAATCCCCTAGAAGCACAGTCTGGAAAATATTCAATGTTCTATGGTGATTCACAGCAATAAGGCCACTTGGAAGCACTTCTTTCCTGCCGCTATGTATTACATCAAACCAGGTTTTTGGGAGCAAGCAAAAGTATTCACCTTTCAGCTGTTACGCCAACACAAGGAATTCTTCCATTTGGTCCTGGTTAGGGTTGTGGTTGTCCTGAGCCTATCCCAGAATTCCTGGGCTCTAAGACACTATACCATGGATGGGACCCCAGTGTATTCCAGGCTGGCCACACAGGCACACATTACGGGCAATTTCGGGTGACCAATTAACCTGAAACACCTGTCTTTGATCTGTGAGAGGACACCCACACCCAAGCAGCCAGGGACTATGGGGCCACCCTCCAACAAAACATACAATATCCATCTGTCCTGTTAATTTTCGCATTGTTGAAATAGCTCATTTCTGTCTGTGCGGGGGGTGGGGGGCTATTTTCGGTGTGAGCTTAGCAGCGGTCCGTCAAGCCAGTTATGTTCTACAAAATTTAGGTGGCCGTATTGATAATCTGAGCAACAAACTATTAAGCTGAACTCATTAATCATGCCGGCCTGCTTTGTGCGGACAGGAAGCAGAAATTCTTTTTCTTTAGTTTTCGCACTGATTGAATTAAGCAAATTGGGAATTCACGGAAAAACTGACTTTTTTCATCCCTCATTTGGTTCCACTTTGCTAAAGAGAAGTGGAGTTGCTAATTTTGTTGTCATCGCTGTTATTGTGAAAACTGTTCACAAAAAAGTCAAACAGATCTGGTCATTGTAAATACTAATGGCACCGGAGATGACTGAGAACAAATCAAACTTGCGTAATCTTCCACAAATGAAGACAAACGTTTCTTTACTTCACTTAGTAAATATAGGGATTTTGTTTTGTAACAGAATCTCAACGCTAGAAATGCAGTCAGATATTAAATGGGATAAATATATATACTGGAGTGGAGTGTGAAATAAAGCTGTCTTACTGGATTAAAGTTTAAAACTGTGCAGTGGTATGGAGTTTACACGTTTCCTTCATTTTCTCCCACAATCCAGAGATGTGTGCGTGGTTTAGGTGTGGGCACTGGTCAAGTAGTTTGCAAATAATGGATGAATAAATCTTTTCTTCAAATTCGTATGCCTTGATCTAGTGTAAAAACATACTGTTTAGAATGTCTCTGTATATCCCTATTCATGATGTAGTTTATACCTGCAATGCAATGGTATCCCTCCCAGGGTGACCCTGCTATAGACTTTGAATTTTGTGGAACAGCCTATAGATCATCATAACTGTATTGTACATTATAGGGCCACCCCTTCTAGTTATTGAATACAGCATACAAATGCATTCTAGACAACTGTGTGTTTCTACCTTTGTGGCCACAGTTTGGTGAAGCTCCTTTCCTCTCCAGCATGGCTGTGCCCCTGTGCACAAAGCGAGCTCCATATACACATGGTTTGCTCAGCTTGTGGGGGAAGAACTCGAGTTCCGATGCTCTTGTAGCCGAACGGGCACAAATTCCCTCAACTATGCTCCAAAATCTGGGGGAAAGACCTCCCAGAAGAGTGGAAGCTGTTAAAGCAGTGAAGAGGGAACAACTCCATATTAATGCCCATGGTTTAGAATGGGATGTTCACCAAGCACATAGGTGTGACACTCAGGTGTCCACATACTTTAGGCCATACAGTGTGTGCTGTTTAATTGGTTAATTAAAATAAAGAAACGGATGTTAAATGGAATACAAATGTTACTCTTTTCATTTTCAGAAGTTAAAACTTAGCAAAGAAACTTGCTTTTAAAATTTGCAGAGCATCCTTCTTGATGTTTTTTTATTGATCATGCACAGTTGAAAGAAGGTTACTCAGTTGAAAGTGGTGTTTTGGAATAGTATACATTAAAAAGTACAAAAAATATATTGGAGTAAGTCATGATTGCAATCTTTCAGAATCTTGTACAAAATTACCACGACACATGACAAAATCAGTAGAACAGCGTTTGTGTTAAGAGCAGTGTTTTTCCCCCCATATTTGAGAATAAAAAGGTCCATTAGACAAGACCTGCATTTCAAGCAAAGGCTCTAGGAAGCAATCAGTGGATGCTGAAAAACAGCATTTTAGTCACGGCCACCATTCAAAATCCTTGCAAAAACCAGCACGGAGGAAAAAAAAAATCAAGAAAGACAAAAATCACTTACTGCCACTTTCCCATAAATCATTTCTTTGACACAGCTTTGGGAATGAATTACATTAGTGGTCAATTACAAAGATTAAAAAAAAAGCAACATTTCTTTCATTGTTGTACGTTTTCGACGGCATTCGACAATTAACGTTCTTTCCACTCCCTTCAAACCCCAAGAAACACATTGAGGTGCTCATTGAAGGTTATGGAATAATTTGTTGTCTTTTGGTTTTGGACATGAATGGCTGAATGAATTGTACGTGCTTGAAAGAATTCAAAAATGTTTTGCGCAGTTTTGTGTTTTTCTGTGTTCTTTGGCCCTGGGTGAATTTTACCGTATGGGCAGGAGCTGAAGGACAGGTTAGTTACACTCTTTTAAGGTTGAAACAATTAACAAATGGTATCAATAAGAATTATACTATTATACATTCATACTTGCTGTTTGTCAACTTGGATCTTCATGGTTCCCTGTTATGCTGATTATATGTTTCTGACATGTTTTCCTCCTCACATGTTAGCCTGCTGTCATTTTGCCAGGTACCAAACTGTGAAAGTGTAAACATGCACACCACCCATTGTATGGGCATCACTGGTCTAAGGAGCAGTATTGATTTTTTTGTTTGCCCCCCTCAGGATAGAGCATCACTTACAGAAGCAAGTGCACAGGCAATGACAAAGTTTCCACGACCTCAGATCAATTGGTGGAGAGAGAGATGGAGATGAAAGGCTCCTTAGCTCTAAGTGAACACCAGGGACCATCTCAGTAAAGCTCCACACATCTTCTCAAGATGGCTGAGGTTTCTTGATGTCTGGATTGCTCTTACCTGGGAGCATTATGTGACAGCAGAGTACATTCGCAACCTGTTTCTTAAATCCCAGGTTTGTACAGGATGATGCTTTGTATAGGCATGAAAAGGAAGAAAAAAGCCCCCCCCCCCAGGTTTTGGGACCTTCTCTCCCAGCTAATAAACCCCAATCAGTTTCCCTTCGCTTTCCTTAAACTGCTTTCCGCTCAGTGGACGGCAAGCAGTTGCAAGCCCCTTCGAAAAAAAAAAGATCTTATCAAGTTCAATGCTTACGGAAAGAAAGTAATTTTTTCCCATTTTATGAGGGGTACCCGATAACTGTGCTTCTCCAGGGCTACATTGTGTTCTGCTTGTTTTTCCAGCGGAGCTGCCATTTACCTAATCGAGTGTCATTACTTTATAAATGAATCACGACAAGATCGTTTTAGGAGGAGGATGTGAGCTCAAACAGACAGCCCCCCCAATAACCTCTTGATGCTGCCATTGTCTGACTGAGGATAGATTAAAAACAATTACGGTAAAATGAGTTTTACCATCTCTCATCATTCTTCTTTACAGTGGGTTCTACTTTATTTGCGGCCTGCTTACTTCTGCAGGGAAAGCCCAAGCTGAGCACAGGCCCTTTGCTGCTTCCTCTTAACCTCCTTGTCCACAGAGTTATCCCTGAACTGTTGACGCAATCTGTTCCAACATAAATTGAAAGAATTGGGCTGACCTAAAGGACACGAAGGGCAGCAGCTAATTCCCTCATAAACCAAAAATAGAAGGTTCCTGCTGGACACTTTAATATGTGGCTTGAATGTGATGGCCTTAATGGAATTGGCCTCTGTGTCATGTAAAAATGCGATGCTACTTTAGAGGAATGACAAAGCTGGCTGTGTGGATCTCAAAGACACAACTTTACTGTGCTGCATGGTCTTTTACCACCATTATACTGTATATGAGGTGATCTGAACTAGCAGGGGGTATGAAGCCTACTGGTATTGCAGTGCTCCTGCATTAAGGTCTTTCACTTGACTCAGAAGTACAACTGTAGCTTGATATAAAGATATGTTACATCCTGACAAATAAAAGAAATTAAAGATGACAGAATTATTGTACGGTTATCATCTGTGCTTGCTGTAAAAAAACAGTAAGGGAATTATTTGACAATGTTTCATTATGCGCTACCTTTTCATTCACAATGATATGTGAAGCGGTGCTGATTATAAATTAGCTAGGATATTAATGGTAAATTAGTTTTGTCTTGCTTTGAAAATGGTTGAATGATTTCTTTTAAGTGCCATTTATATCCCAGCCAGCAGTTTTCACAGACTTGTAGGTCACTTTCTATGTCTTTTCCTGGCTTGGATTACTCATGGGAAGCATTAAGCAGATTGTTTTGGCCATGACACATGAATAAATTTCCTACGATGGGAGATGTCGAAAAACATGTGTATGTAGAGACACTTTTAAAGGGTAACACATGGGCAGCAAAATGGCTGCCTCCTCACAGCACCTGGGCTGTTTGGCTGTAACTTTAAATCCAGCTCAGCCTGTGTCAAGTGTTTCTCCCCTGTCACAGTCCAAAAACATGTGTTTCAGCTAAATTGTTCAGCTAAATTGTTTACTTGTGCACGACTACCCTGTGGTGGTCTCATATTCTTACCCAGGGTGCACTCTTCTGAGTAACTGCCTGCTGATTCTGGGATGGCTTCAACATGGCAACCGTGGAAAAGATACATGGTTTTTGAAATTGAATTGGGTTAACACATGGAGTCACACATGGAAGAAGAATAATGAACAATGTTAATAAAGGGGGAAGCTGAAACCACACCTGCGGAGGTGATAGATTTATTAATTATTATTGTTAATTTATGACTGGCATCACTTGGAAAAGTCAGTCGGCAAAATATAAAATATGCTTCTCAAAAAGGCTTTAACTTAAATAGCACATTGCATCATATAATTCTCATTACAGTTTTCCCACAGAGTTGATGTATAAATAATTTAAAGCTTTAGTGAAAATGTGAATAATGCAGCCTATTAGTAAAGGTTAAGCATTGTCCGAATTTTTCCAAATACAGCTGAAGTCTCTGCTACCTAATATCATATTGTCAGTTGTTATGTATACAGCATATACATGGATTAATATTTTGTGTCTAGTGGGAGCTTTTGATATAATAAAATATTCACTGTTCTGTACCAATTTTTCAAACGTCCCATTTTTATACATTCACATATTGTGTAGTTGGTATAGTGGAGCAAAGATGTGTGTATTCTTAGTTTTAACATTTGGCTGCTCTTTAAACCACTCTTAAAAATCAGTTGATGAAATTTATTTCTACAAAATGTGTGAAAGAAATTAGCTTCCATTTGTAGTGAAACAGGGTGTAACCCTCCCTTTACTGTAGTGGCAGTTTCAATAAAAAGAACCATTTAAATATAACTTAAACAGCAAATTAATTATGATTTGGTTTAGTTTCTAAGTAAATTTCTTTCTAACTGTATTTATCAAATCTAATACAATTTAAAATTAATCTGGAGTTGTGCAGAGATCACATCCCTTGCTCATCAAAATTCATTTAAACAAAATCATTACATTAAGCATTTACATTTAATGCGTATATTGAGAGTGACAATGCCATTCCAGTTTTTTTATAGTTGCATCCAACATTGCATCTATATGCATTATAATAGTGAAATGAAATTCTGTTGGATAAAAGTGACAAGAACAGCAGAACCCAAAACTCAGCAAGTGTCCAGGTGAGCCGGGAAGAAATTTCTGACGATTTTGTATTCAAACATGAAATCAAAAAATAAAAACATTAATGTTACAAGAACACAGACATTTTCATATGGGCACCCTACAGAGAGGGTACATAGACAGACATACAGACAGATGGACGGGCAAAGGAGGCAGATAGATGGATAAATAGATGGATAGATAGAAAAGAGTATATTTGTTATTTAATGAGCATTTAAAGCTGCCTGTTTATGTTTTCCTGGTCACTTAGTGCAGAGCTCACCAGATTTTGACATTTACATAGAGATCTTGTGTCAGGATGATCTAAATACAGTAACCCCTTCAGACCTTGAAAAGATCAAAAGGCACAGACGAGTATTCTTTCTGTCCTTTCCATTTTTTTTAGCTAGGCTTTCTATGTTTGTAGTACTTTTCATCTATTTATTTATTTACATTTGTTAAAAACCACCCACCGCAGGGGCCACAGTTTAAACTGCATGTGGAGGGGGGAGTAGAGAAGGAGACGTAACAGAGGGATAGAAGGAAATGCCCTCCTGGACACTGTGCTGTTGACTTACCCCATTAACTTGAGCCCGAACAGACTCAGCTGCTCCATGCGAGGCAGTTACCAGCAGGGGAGTGGAGGAATGCTGCGTTATTGATGGGTCTTTCATGGGAGCAGCCAAAGGAAAGGCCCACATAAAGTTAGGGCCAGTGTGAGAGAACAGCAGGCACTTGTGTGCACATGTATTTCTGTGTGTGTGCGTGTGTGTGTCTGTGGACAGAATTTTTAAATAGTTTGCAGACCCCCAAAGTTTGTCATGCCATCCCCATTATGCCCATTTGTAGTTGCAAGTTATTATTTGTCCCTACTAGATGTATTTTTGAATGCAGTATTTCTAAGAAAAATGTAAAAGAAATAGCAAATTGATTGAGCTTAACATGTGGAGGCTGTGGACAGAAGATGGCAATATGCCAGTATGTCAATATGTTTTAAGAAAATTCCTCCGTCTGTATTTGCAAAAGCAACGCTGGTTCACAGTAGTGTAGAAACAAACGCATTAACATGGAAAAATAACAAGTACAGACAAGAAAAAAAATGAACATAGGCTGCCACAGTAAAATGTCATTAATTTGTTAAAAGCAAAATAAGATTTATATAAATATTTATATAACTTTAATACAACATTAAGGAGACATGTTTTTCTTCTGCTATAATAATAAAACATATTTAAATCTCCCGCATTTCCATGTGTTGCCTTTAGGGGCAGCAAAACGCACACAGAACAGAAACTCAAAGAAGAGTAGGAGGGCCAACAGAAATGGCATCAGTCAGCCATGCGTGTGTGTGTGTGTGTGTGTGTGTGTGTGTGTGTGTTTAACCAAAAAATAATTAATTATATGCTGATAAACATGATTAGGTCATGCATTGATCTCTTCATTGTGACCACTTTTGCTGAAGTTTACTATCTGACCAGAAAAAGTCAGACAGTCAAATGAATAGGTAAATGGACAAATGGATGGAACATTGAGCTCCTGCTCTGCTTAAGCTGTTTCTGAAAGAGAATAAATAAACATTGTACACCAAATTATATAGCAGTCTTAAAGCAGTTTCTTTTAGCTTTATCTGATTCTTTTAATAGCCAAACCCATGAACTGAGGGATTATTAAGATTATATTGATTGTTGCCGTGTGGATGGATTTAGGAACTTTTCCTAGTTCCACTTTTGATCTCAACTATGTTCATAAATTGAAGTTAAAATGTAGGTACATATATTATAGAGGATTTAAAGCCTGATGTTTGCACTTCTCGGGAGGAAAAATAAATTAAATACTTAAATGAGAGACTTTTTACAGTGGTTAGGCACGCACTTCATGTTCACATTCATTCAGCTTCGCCCATTGTTCACCTACAGTTTAGCCAAAGGAAAGTTCAGGTATTCTGAAAAAACAAGATGCTAAACATCTTATCTTCTCCAAATCCACAGGCTTTGGTGAGGTTATCTCTCCCCAGGATGCTGAACTTCCACCTTCGTGGTCCATGCACTCATATTCTCGTCTTACAACATTGCATCATATTTTGAAATATTCATTTAAGTAGCATCTGACTTTTTCTGCCCTGGGCACCAGATAAACCAATATTGCAATAAATAAACAAATAGTGTTTTTATTTGGATTCTTGCTGTTTTACACTAGATTGTGGTTACTGTCTCGTTATTTATCACATCTCCAGGTTATATAATTCCAGCAAATTGCTTTTTGTTACATTAAAACAAATGCTTATCCATTCAAAAGCATGTTTTTGAGAAACTGGATGCTTTTTCCTGAATTAAAATTGTTTAATGGGATGACATTAAATTATCTGTGGAGTGTCTGTCTGCAGGCAAAGCTGGTGTTTATTTGCCCTTATATCTAAATGGTTTTACCCAGATGGAATAAATGTACTCAGAAACACTTCATAGGCCATGATAAATACCCGATCTGCAACAATCTGCACTTTTTTCTAATAACGCCAAGAGAAGTATTTGGGGTGATCTGGGCTGCCAGCAGTTGAGGATCAGATTAGTGCAGCATGAGAAGCAAATGATGTAACAATTTGCACTGCTGATCTTAGTAATTTGTTCCTATAGGATTTCCAGCTTGACTCTTGTACAGCTTCCTCTCTCTCATGTCTTCTTTTGCCTGCCATCTTTCAAACACTGTTTTCTTGCTTCCATGTTTTGGACGTGGATATGTCTGGTGTAATAAAGAGCAAGCGTTGGCGTATGGAGGCTACATTTTGCAGCTTTTATTAGCAATTATTAATGCGACTCACAAAACAAAAGGCCTATCAAACTAAAAGAAGGAAAACGATTAAAAATCGCACAAAGCACAAGCACGTTCCTTGTGGTTCTTTCCCTTTGTAGGCCCCGCCGAGCTGTTTCAGATCAGATGTTATTGGGCACCACCTGAGCCTGCTTGAGCTAGAAATCCCAGGTGAAATGCTCAGATGGCCAGCTTGTTGCCGGTGGGGTACGCTGGTCCCTTTTGCTCCTTTTCCTTGAGATGTTTTACACAGGTGCAGAGGGGGCCACACTGTTAGGACGCCTGCAAGCTCGAGGAAAATGTCACTACATGCAAATGTTAATATAGGTTAAAGAGCTCAACCTTTATCCAAAATATTATGGGCTTCAGATGAAAGTGTTGAAAAAGCCAGTGTGTGCTGTATATAGCTGTGTGTATGTTTAATGAAACTGGCTGCAGTGCTGACATCCCACTTAAACAGTAAATGTTTTATTGAGAGATGAGGCAGCCTTTCAGGAGCTCACTGAGTGTTGATTTTATTTATTTATTTTTTGTTCAATTGCAGTAAAGATTAGCAAGACAAAGGCATTCATTAGGAAATTCTTTGCAGTCTGCCTTCTAGCAATGAGCTAACAGGCATGTGAACCAAAGCGATAGTCTTCAGAGAGATGCTGACAAACACATGCAATAACAAGGGATGTGCACAGGGAGTATAAAACACAAATGTGTGAGCTGAATGTAATCCTGCAGGATGGGCTGGGAACTAAAATGACAATTGTGACGTGAATATAATTTGCAGGGTCAAGTATGGGGATCACAAGGTTTTTTCCCCTCTCAGATTATTTGTGTTCTTCAAAAATTTCCTATGCTGCTGAAAGCAAGAATGGCAGTGCTTTGCTAATGAGTTACACAGAAATATAGATATCAGCTGTGATTTATTATACAGTGCATGCCACGTATGAGCACATGCAGTTATAAGTGCAGTCCATTTATATGGAAGTTGCATGTCTGGTTCTGTTTGAATTCAGACCATTTCAATGGCCTTTAGCTCAATTCGCAGCGCAAAGACCATCAATCAGCAATGACATCGCTCAGTTTAGAAATCTCTCGCCACCTGCATGCTTGACCCCCGCAGACATTTAGTTTAGTTAAATTTGTGACAAAAAGCTAAAGTATGGTGCTGTCAAATAAGCGCAGTAAGCATTAGCTGAAAGGGTTGATGTTGTACAGAGACTGGACACCAAAGAGAGTTAGATCTCAGCTGCTAAGTTATGCTGTTCATCCCAGTCAAATATCAGGGATGCTGAAGAACAAAGATGGCATTCTTGACTACTGCTGTCCTGTATGTGATGATGTTCCTTAAACATTTTTAGCGTGCGTTCTGTGCTTTGGAATAAATCATGTTATGTTGTACGCATGTACATTGTGTACTTGTTTTCAGTAAAGGTACCGGCTTAGCTACACGCAGCTCCGGTTATAAGTATGACAATTATTGATCCAAATGGCATGCATATAAATTAAGTGCACTGTACATGTATAATATATACAGTTCTGGTCAATTTTATTGGAGCTCTTACATTTTAGGTATCATGTGCAATATCGTTAGAAAATTGAAATTTTACCAATTTAAGCATTGTACAACACAAAAGCTATCTGTTTAAATTATGTGTTGTTTTTTGCTTCACAGAAAAATAGGAACTATGACTAAACAGTATTGAAGTTACTCATCCCTAATGCTTGGTTGAAGCTTTTGGAAAACATTTCTTGTATCCCTCAGTAAGCTTTGTGCTGTTTTCTGCTGCTAGTTTTTTTATTCTCTTCAACTGAAATTATTTTTGCATCTTATTTATTATTTATTTTTAAGATTTCAGTTTTTTAAATGTTTTGAATCAGATTGAGATCGAGGCTTGCCATCCCCCCCCTTTTTAACCATTCTTTTGTGCTTCTGGATTGGTTTCCTGGTGGAGGACCATGATCTTTAACCAACATCTAGTTTTCTGAAACAGGGTAGCACAATTTGTTATAAAATGCCTTAAGGATCTTCATGACTCCCTTAATGCAGGCAAGGCCTCCAGTACCAGAGGCAACAAAGTAACCCAACAACATTATAGAACCTCCGTTGTATTTAACTCTAGATAGCATGTTGTTTTCCTTATAAACTTCATCACCTATAAACAAAATACAGGTCTGCATTTCCTGACAGCTCTATTTCTGTTTCATCAGTCCACAGAATATTTTCCCCAAAAGAAGTTGGGTTCTTTGGTTAGTTTTGGGCAAAGATCACCAACAATGTGGTCTTCCTTGGCATTCGCCCATAAAGCATAAAGAGTGCAGCATATAGTACAAGTTTAGTGTGCAGGTTTAGTGGGCAGTGCTTAGTACGGATTTAGAGTGCACGGTATGGTGTGGGTTTAGAGTGCAGTGCGTAGTATGAGTTTAGAGTGCAGCATAAAGTGCGGGTTTAGTCGCCAATATATAATATGGGTTGAAACCACCAATCTAGATCTAGTTTAAGCTACTGGATATTTTACATGGTGCTTTTTGAACCGTTCACGCCAACCTTCAAAGACTTCTTTCATCAGTTTTCCTCTTCCCACCACATCCTGCGAGGTTCTTGGCAGTTCCACAAGCAGAACACTTCTTAACAATGCAAACTGCTGAAACAGGGACGTCAAGGTGTCTGGAGATGTTTGGTGATAATGGTTTTCCTGATGGTTTTGGGCAGCTCTCTTATCTGCACCATTCTTAAAAAGGAACAGGGAATGAAAGTAGCTTTTTGTAAGCAGAAAAAATTGGCATTCTTTTGTTAACCACAGGTTAATTCATGTCTGGCAGTTTATCGCAGGTGAGTCTAATTTCACTCCAGTGTCAATCTAGTTCTTCTGATCAGATTTCAGTTTTTCAAAAGGTGCCAATAATTGTGTTGTGCACCTTCTGGCTTTTATGCTATTTCCACACAACCTTTGTTAATTGTGATTGCTTCTTTCTGTGCTGCTCTGTATCAAACCAATGAGTGTGTATAGACTAAAGCTGTCTCTGTTTGTCTGCTTTTTTCAGGAAATATTGTGCACCGTGTATCTAAAATACATGGGTGCAAATAATATTGAGCAGAACCATTCATATTAAACACACTGTATATGTTTAAATCTATAGATCTAAAGACTGATTTTTTTGCTAAAATAGAACCAAATTTAATCACATATATTAGAAATATTGATGTTTTGTGTTAGCCAAAGCACTCCTGGAAGCATCGAGTTGTTTCATCTGTCACCTCTGTGTCAAGTAATAGCTTAAGGTTCGAAACGTGGGTTCAAATCTGTGTGTGCAGAGTTTGCATGGTCTCCCTGAGTCTGCAGTTACCTTCAGGTGCTATGGTTTCTTCCCACAGTTGTGTGTTTCAGATAAATTCATTAATCTAAATTGCCCTTTGCATTTGACCTTGTGACTTAGTAGGAGTCTGCTTGTGTTACTGCTTGGTGTTGTGTGTTTGGATAGATAACTGTGTAAGGAGCTTAGTGTAGTGTGTCTAGCATTCTAAGTTTCTTTGCACAAAGGCATTAGCTAAATATGAATTAATAATAATTATAATTTATTCATTTAGCTGATCCTTTTGTCCAAAGAGACTTACAAGGTTATGGTTGTATAATAAGCTACTTACAATAATTTGCCAATTAATACAGCTGAGCAAATTTTACTGAAGTAATTCAGGGTAACGCCCTTGCTCAAGAGTATTATAGTAGAAGTCATAAGTCAAACCCGAGTCCTCCAACTGAAAAGCTCAGGCCGCTCTGACCACTATACTGCCAACTACTAATATTATTCATTATTTATCTACATTTGCATTCACACAGGATGTTGATCACATTTTTTTAAAAAATGAACGAACACACGAGCTGAAGCTGTGTGTGTGTGTGTGTACTGTGTGTGTGTGTGTGTGTGTGTGTGTGTGTGTGTGTATATATTTTAAAGTAAAAGCGAGATTGGGTGCTGTCGGTACTATAAATATTGCTTATATAGGGGTGGACAAGAATGCAAAAACAAGAATAAGAAGTGCAGGAAAAAAACAACCAACTGGACCAACAGGTTCATGATGTGCCCCCTTTTTATACCTTTTACTTCGGTAAGCACACAGTCACTCTCATTTTCCTACCTACTTCTAGTGTTTTATAAATTAATTTAGGCAGATCAGATCACTAAATTCAACATGACTGTGGTCAGAGAGCCCTTAAAATCTGTGAGATTGAAATATGCAAACAGACGGTTCAGTCCGGAGAACGGAGGAGGAGCAGACAGAATGGTGTGCGGTGCAGAGGTGTGGGGTATGCGAGAGGGGATAGATTGCGAATGACATCATTTTCGGATCATTCCTTTTCTCTTGTTTTTTTTTTTTTTTGTGGCAGATTTGAGGAAAAAATATGCATTGCTTTGTGCTTAGAGTAAATTCCCTCACTGTTAAGCATTGGTATGATATTTAATTTTTTTTTGTTTGTTTGTTGGTTTATTTATAGAGGAATGGTACTAAACAGGGCAGTGTTAAGCAGGGTATTTTTCTATAATGCAAAATAAATCAACAGTGATTGATGAATTCATTTCAGTTTTATTTTATTTTGTGGGGATGAGGGGAGAGTAGGCAAAATAAAGTCACAGAATAGTCAATGTATTTATCAATAAGAAAGATGTGGGTGTAAAGCCTGCAGTGTGGGGAAGGGTGTGCATTTTCTCCATCATTTACAGCGTAAAGGGAGTGTAGTGAGGACCACACTGCCACTGCTCTGCAGGAGGAAAGGTGCTACAGCACACTGCAGCTCTAAGCCACAGGGCGCTGACAGCTCCTGGCTTCTCCTGCAGGTACAAGGGTTCGAACGCAGCATCGGTTTTGCAGCAGACACACTGCTCTGGGCAACCCTAGCTGCTCGGCAAGACAGGCACTGATTCTCTCCAAGGGGTG
Organism: Heterotis niloticus; assembly: GCA_018136845.1. Lineage (NCBI taxonomy): Eukaryota > Metazoa > Chordata > Actinopteri > Osteoglossiformes > Osteoglossidae > Heterotis > Heterotis niloticus. Next base: position 22,926,750 of record CM030906.1, read on the forward strand.
CCAGGGCTCTGTGCTGTAGATGGAGGAAGACACAGACAGAAATTGGGAGGAAGAAGAAGAAAAATGCAGTGAAAAGTGAAAGAATCTGTATTTTTTTTATTATTACAGAATTTATTAAACACATATGACTTTGTTTTCCCACAGTAGTTTGTTTTGTAAACAGGATGTATATGTATATTTTCATATTTCAGTAAGCCCAGTGGCACCATATTATTGCAGATAGAAATTTCCATACCTCACGGTTAATAACATTTCCCATTTGAACACACTGATATTTAAGGAAGAGATTCAATTAATATTTGATGAGCACAATGGAAGCGCCTGTCCTAGTAAGTGATGTTAGCTCTTTCAGTCCCTTAACTAGTCCTGAGAGAGAAGGAGCATCCATGGAAAGATGGGGATGTGATGTTTTATGTCACTGAGACAGTTAGGCCACATTTGCATTTTTTCCCAGCAAGGTTACGTGGCTCATATTCAGTTTTTATGCTTTTTTTTTTTTTTTTTTTAAATCAAAGGACACAAAATAAAAAGAGACTTCCTGGTAGGTTGGTCATGAAGAGATTTGTTGTCGTTTCTTGTCACTGCAAACTTACAAAGGGCTCCCGTATCGTGTCGTTTTCCATCTTTCTGCTCCGCTGCTCAGATGGACAGTAAACAGTGGTGCCTGTTGCTGGCTGTCACTCTCACTGATTGCGCAACACCCACCGTGACACAGTGATGCCTCACCTCACATTCTTGTCTTTCTCACATCCCATAACTTACATAACTTCAGGTAATGCGCTTCATAGTCCAGAAAGTGAGGTAACCCCAGGTGTGCACAAACTCATGCTGAAGAAGAGCCATTTTTAAGTGTGACTCTACATCTATAACTGTAATCCACAGGTGGAGCACTTTTTAAAACCATTGCCACCTTATCTGAGCATTTAGGTTCGAGAGCATGTGAAGGTATCCTTTACACAGTGATTATCCCAGATCATTTTAGTAAATATTAAACATTATTAAATTTTATTAAATAAAACCCAGCTGTGTAACAGGGAAATAACTGGTTGCAGGTAATAAAGAAATGAAAACTGGAAGTAACTTTGAAAGAAATACTAATAGTCTAAATAGATTGACCTATTTAGATTTTATGACTGATGAACACGCATATGTATGACACACACACACACACACACACACACACAAAAGTCCCACACTCGAATATTTGGTTGGAACACCTTTAGCTTTTATGGTGGCATGCATTCGCCGTGGCATCATTTTGATAAACTTTTGCAATGTCACAACATTTATTTCCATCCAGAGTTGCTTTAATTTTTTGCCAAGATCTTGTATTAATGGAAGAGTCGGACCACTGCGTAAAGTCTTCTCCGGCACATCCAAAAGCTTCTCGATGGGGTTAAGGTCTGGACTCCGTGGTGGCCAATCCATGTGCAAAAATGATGTTTCTCTCATGCTCCCTGAAGCACTCTTTCACAATTTGACCCTGATGAATCCTAGCATTGTTATCTTGGAATATGCCTGTCCCATCAGGGAAGAAAAAATCCATTGATGGATGGAAAAACCTGGTCATTCCGTATATTCAGGTAATCAGTTGACCTCATTTTTTGGGCACATAATGTTGCTGAACCTATACCTGAGCACCTAAAGTAACCCCACATCATAACACTAAGTTAAATCTCGTAGCCCCGGGTGTTGTGGAGGAAGCAATCACGGGACGCAGGCAGCTGAACGGACAAACCGGGAGTGCTTTAATGGCAAAACTCAAACACTGGCAAAACAAGGGGTGCTTGACAACCGGAATCAGCATCACGGCAGGCGAGGCTGAAGAGCACCGAGAAACCTAAGGCCTTCGCAAAACAAACAGTTACCGCACGCAAAGTAGTAGACAAGACAGACCAGAAGCGTTAGCAGTAACAGTATAAGTAACAGAACAGAATAACCAAATAACAGAATAGCAGGACAACAGAACATAAGACTGAGCTGCCGGTAAAGGCCCGGGAGGCCCTTTTAAAGTGTCCGCAATTAAGTGCGCCACTTGCAGGCACTCAGTCCAGGAGGCGGGGTGGCGAGACTGCACTTGGCGGTCTCGCAGCACCCACGGGTGTGACAAATCCACATGGTGACTTTTTTTTTGGCCGGCAGTGTGCGTGAGTATGTATATGTGTATGCATAAATGTATATAACATTTAAATATATATGATTTACTGGCTTCCAATCCATGAGTGCAGCCATGATTACCCATTCCACCCTAGCCTAGAACTTATTGATACTGGAACAGGCCTCAAACACATTTTTTCTACACATTTTATTTATATATTTTTATGTTCTGAGGATGTCTGGAAGCAACACATTTCATCGTGATAACACTGCTATGCTGTTGTTATTGTACATATGACAAATAAACTTGAAACTTTAAAGACTCCCATGACCCTGACAAGGACAAAGGGTTTGTGTGAGTGAGTGAGTGAGTGACTGAGTAAGTTATTTAAATATATTTAAAGTAGATTATTTGATCTTTCCAGTACATATGTATCTATGTTTTTGTGTTTGTGTTGATGTTGGCTAACAGACAGCAGCAGAAATAGGGGACTCTGACAGGGTTCTCCTAGCCCCCCCATGCTTCACCCCAGGGATGTTGCCCAGGGGGACTATCGAGGGTACGAGCTGTAATCGGCGCAGGCAGCTGCGTCTCTCCCGGCGCCTTCTGACATCACGCAGTTTCTTTCCTCCTTGCCGCCAACCAAGAGTGTCCTTCACCTCCCACACATGCAGCACTGAGTACTGCTGGCTACCTGCAAGGTCCACAAGAGTTCCCGGAACGGTCAGTAATAACCACGCATACCAGTGTTCTTTGATATGCTACTCATGGCTGGGGTTCGATTTTTTTTTTTCTCCCATCTTTAATTTCTGCACTTTCCCTGAGTTCAGTCACCCAAAGCAGCCTTTGCTGCAAACAGTAGCAGCATTACAGCCAGATTCTTAACTTTCAGCCTTCTCACCTCACCAGCTTCTTAAAGTCAAAATAAATTCTTGTTCACCGTGCTGTTCAGATCACCAGCACATAATAAAATGATATTTCAACATGAATTTCTTCTTTTCTTGGCATGAAATTATAGCATAGACAGCCCATTTAATTTAAAGCAGTATTCTTCACCATTTTCTAAACAAAAGCAAACAAACAAGCAAATAAATATTGGCTCATTCTTTATATCCTTATGCTTCCTTCCTCGCAAACCAGAAACCACAATATCTGTTTACCGCTCCCCTCACTGTCACTTCACTGCCCCCATAATGCAACTTAAGGTTTTATTTACTTGTTTTATTTATTGATTTACTTATTTATGTATTTGTTGTTTGTTACTTGTCTTCTTGGTGTTTGGTTTTATGTTTGTTTTTACTCGTAAATTTTTGGAGTGGAACCACACAGAGTCTCCTGTTGAATCAGGGCGCATTTCACTACATGGTATACTCGGTAACCATGTACGTGACAAATAAACTCTTTTGACTTTGACTTGACTTTTATTTACCCTTTTTAAAGCTATAGTTGGACAAGAACCTTGAGCCGCCGTGGCGACCCCTAACGGGAGCAGCCGAAAGATAAAGAAGTTAGACAAGAACCTTGCAGATATTTCAGTTTCATATTTCACTTAGTTGCACTCAGAAAAAAACCCTCTTTAAAGACTGCTGAAGGTTTCTGCATGTGTCTGATGAAACAGACAACCTGGGTCTCAGATAGTAATGGTCACTGTCAGTTTCAGCTGCACGCCAGCAGATGGACAGAGATCACGGAGAAGTGTGCTACGATGCTGAAATGTACACAGATGGCCATGCCTGTCTTTGCACAGTCAAGTGATGAGTCGTCGAGCCTTGGGTACACTCGGTCTTAGTCAACAGTCTTTGTGAGATTAAAGTGCCTTATGACCCCATGTCCTCCATCCTACAAAAAGCTGCCCATTTATGGCAGATTTAGAGGTTTGCTATCATGGAACCATGACAGCAGCAGTAACAGCATGCAGCAACTGCCCTCATATCAGGCAGGAGAAGATAGATTAATGTCTTCTATAAGTTCAGGGAAGGTCTGAGTGGAGACTGGTTAAAAAAAAAAAAAAAAAAAAAAAGGTGGTAAAGAAGTAGCTGAATACATGAATCAAAGCTGGCTGGCTCTTACACATGAGAATGTTGTAAATATTTACATGAACTACAGGGCAGCTGAACCTTCAGTTAACTGTGCTGCAATGTATAAATTATACCAAAAAAAAAAGCCCGTATGCCACTGTGACCTCTTTCATTTTATAGCTTTTACTTCTATCTTCTATCTATCACTCCATCACGCTATCAAAATACAGCTGTCAACGCTTTAATCCATTCAGTAGATAATTCAATGGAATAACTCACATTTATTTTGCCACGGTTACCAATCAAACTCATTGGACCAGTGCTACAACGACAAGATTTCTCTGTTTTGCACATAGAAAGCTGATTCTTCAAAAGTTTTTCAGTCCCTCAGGTTCTGCTTCCTGTTATCCCCTCACGCTGACAAAAATATTGCTGTGATCCCCATGCTACTGTATTACCACACACTTACTGCATTATAAATACGTGCAGGCCTCCAATAAAGGAGTGGGTCTCACTCTATGTTTTCAATTTGTTTCTTATTCTGTAGAATGAATTACCAGTCAGTCAGTCAATCAGTCAGTCATTCCCTCTCCCCAGAGGTGGCACTGTATAGCACTGCATACTGTTCTACAGAGATATAAAGTCTTTGTATATTCACAACCATATGTGTTACCACCTGTCTTTATGGCAGAAGGTGGACTGGCAACTTTTTTTATGTGGTCACGGCATATTAAACTATATTAAAATGTATGAAAAATGTTTTATAACCCTACTACAGGAAATAAGGCTTCCCCTGTTTGTGTTCTGGCATGTAATGTAAACATCTAAATAGGTATATGCTAATGTGCTGTTACAAATACATTATTATGTAAATGTGGCTAGTGTGCGGTATTGGAGTTGTGCTGGCTGAACAAGCATGATGAACAACAAATGAAAAAAGTTCAAAATAAAAATAAGTATCAGCATCTGCCTCACTGTTATGTGAAAATTCTTGAGTCAAAACAGTCTTTCACACCTGTCTTTCAGTTTCCAGCTGAACGCAAGATTGTTTTCTCAGGTTTCTGGTTGTCGATTTTATTGGAAGCTTTGGGTTTTTGACACTAAATCCGACAACCTGTCCAAATCGGAACTTCAATTAAGTTGACAGTGAGGTGTGACGAAACCCAGATCTGTCCCGCAGTGCTCTACAAGCTGCCCTGTGTTGCGTTATGGGCTGGGGCTCGGGCATATCGAGGCTTTCTTTTATCTTTCCTGTGTTCGCAGCTCCTGTTGTCGAGCAAAAGCAAAGCTGGAATAATGCTGAGATGATAGAAATTTTCAGTTTATTATGCCAAACAGAACAGTGCTGCCGAGTCCCGTCCTCTACATACCACTTTTTTTGTGCATCCTCCTAGTGTTCTCTCCTGTAGAGCCTGGAGATGCTTTCAAGACTGATGTCAACACGAATGACTAAAAGGTTAAAGTCAGTACCCTGGTATTCTGTATGCTGGGGATGATACCTGTTACTGTGTAAAAAGCCAGGTATTGCACCCTTGTTTGCTTTTAACTAATATTGATAATCTGCTGTGTGGCATTAGTACTTTTGGTGTGCAGTGATACAGAAATGAGGCAGTATCGGTCAGACTTTGTCCTGGGTGGGTTGCTGCAGCGCAGAGGCTGTCTTATTCAGGAAAACAGTACTGCTCAGGAGTCCCCATGCTGCGAAGCCATTAGCTGCAATCCATTCCTCCACTAAGCATTTCAATTACGTCTCCACTGCCTCTCCTTTGGTGCTCCAAGTGCCCAATCTGCACACATCAAGCCACTCAAAGACTTCCTGGGTGACTGGTGGCAACACAAAGAAACCATTGTGTTCCTCCCTTTTGAGCATCTCCATGTTCAGAGTGAGGCTGGTCTGACTGAATGGTGTGCAATTGGAATGCATTTAGACGGGGAAAGAGAGAGTGGGAGCCGGAGAGAGAGGCAAGCAAAGTGGCAAATGAACATGAGAACTCGGCGGAGGCCATGGACGTGGTAAAAACTAGGGAAGCTTCAGAAACATTCACATTTGGTCAAACCCTTGGTGTGTGAGAATTAGAGTGATGAGCAAGGGTTGCTATCTGAGATCTTTTCTCTCATCACTGAATCAAGGGATGTGTTGTAGACAATGCATGGAGCTCTATCCCCCTCTCTATTTTGGCCTAATAATAATTTGTGCTTTTTGAACAGCATAGATTTACATAGGTGTGTTTTAGTAGTATAAGCGGTGCTTGATGTGAACATGTTTGACATGTAGCTGTTAAATATGCATCATGCTAACTTTGTATTATTACACATTTCTGATGATGAAAACCATCATAAAGCATGACTGGAATTTCAAAGGATGAAATTCAGATTAAGGTGCAGTCATCCCTCGATTTATCAATGCTCAGTCTGTGAAAACTCACTATAACTAGCAATGACATTTAATGTGGCTGATTCAATTTGTGAACGTTCAACCAGCTTGAATGCCGCATGAAAACCTCCCAACCATTTTGTCCAGTTTGGGCAACAAAACACAGCACGGACACAAATGCTTGGTTGCCATATTCTGGAAAAACCTGATGGTGGAGGTAACCAAATATTATAAATACATAAATGCAACAACTCACCTCAGTTATCATAATTAAAATTATTATTAAACCTAACTAGACCACACATACAGTGTGTAGCAAAGGATGATGGGAAGCTCCCGGTAATGTTTCTATTGTCATTCCTGGGATCTGATAGAACCGAACCACTCTTTCAACTTGGAGGGGTCGCAGCCCCAAGTGTTCCTGCTACCAGTGAGACTACCTTGGTATTCACCGTCCACAGTCTCTTCAGTTCCTCATTCAATCCCTGATATTTCTCATTTCCCTTCACACTGATGTTTCTATCACTTGCAGTCACCACATCTATCACCACTGCTGTTTTCTCCTCTTTATTTGTTATCACTCTATCTAGCTGGTTAGCCATTGCCTGCATCTTCCTAGATGTGGAAGTCCCACACGGTCTTGGCTCTGTTGTCCTCCACCACTCTCCACCACTTAGACTTTGGAGACTCAAAGCTATATTCCTTGCTTATGTTCCTATGTATGATCCATGCCACTTAGTTGTGCCTCTCAATATCTACTGTCCCTGCCCGCATCTTAGAGCCCAAAGCTGCAGCAGGTCTGTACCTGGGGTCCCGTCTGATGTGGTACCTCTGTTATGATTGATCTGGAGCTTGGTAGCATTACCTCATGTCAGCCACCTTAGCTACCTATCAGTGATAACTTCCATGGATGGGATTATCCTGCCATGGCACCTCCTTTGCTTCCCTGATATCCACACTGTCTATCTGTTTCAGACTTTCCCAAGCAGCTCGTCTTTAGGAGATTTTGCTTGGAGGCACTCATGGAGGTTCCGCTTCTCATGCAAGTTTTTGTAACACCATTCATGCCCCTTTCTCTTTCCTTTTGGTTGGTACACAATCGCTGGGTGTTGAATATTGGGTGGAAGGCTTCATGCATTGTCAGAAATTTTTGAGTTTTAATATTGGCAACTACCATTTCCTATTTTAGCTAACTTACTTGGCAGCTGGGTATCTTATGACTGGCAGAGCATGTTCTTCTTAGTGTTCTTCAATGTCCTCATATGTATTGTTCTAAGGGCATTTTGTTCTTCTCAATCACTGGGCTCTTTAGGATATTATGACCCAGTCTAGAGTTGGGACATAACACAGTGAATGAGGAGGGAATTGACCTTGCCAAAAAGAATCCAACCCCAGTTAAAACTTTTTTCTCTTTTTTTGTATTTTATTATTATGGTTGCAACCCAGTTACCAAGCCCTTTCTCCAGGGGCAAGCAAAACCAATAAAGCGACCAAAAAACCCTTTCCTTTTTGTCCTTACTAAACTGTCCTCACAAACAGAAACAAAAGTATCCAGGTGTACCCTGGCTCCCTAACCATGCTAAAAAAACAAGGGAAAATTGTAGAAAAGAAAATGCTATCCATGTCTTTCTGATAGTTGCTCAGTTTAATTGCTTAAGTATATTATTTGCAAGAGCAACAGGTTTGAAAGACTGTTTACTCTATTTGCAAACATTCAACACAACTCACGCAAATCGAATCTGAGCACAAGAGCACTAAAGACAGACAGTTCACCAACTATTGCTAATAAGTACAACATACTCTCACTCTATCTGGTTCGAGTGTCTTTGCTCCTTAAGTGCCTTTTCAAAATTGTCTGGCCAGTGGCATTCTGTTTCCTATTTACTACTTGTATATAAGAGACAGAAAACACACACACACCCACACACGCGTGTGAATACTAAAGCCCTTCTGACCAAGGCCATAATAAGGACCTGTCTTACTGCATGGAGGTATTTGCATATTGCTATCTTCCTAGTTTCTGCCTCATGGTCCATGTGTGACTGGAGGATCCCCAGGTGCTCATCCTGCACATCTGTCATGTGGCCTTGTGGTACTTCAACTCTGTCTCTTCACTTATCTTTTGTTTTACTACCATTCTGTTGTACTTCTCTAGCCCACATAACACCCCAACATCCTCATTGTAGATCTTAGTCAAGTGGATGAGGGATTCAAAGTTCTTTTGGTTTCAGCATACAGCATGCATACATCCATGTATAGGAGGTAGTAGCTCCTCTGTTGAGCCAGTATGTGTAAGCACTCTTAGTGATGATCTGGCTGAGGGGGTTCAGTCCTATGCAGAACAGCAATAGGGATCATCTATCTCCTTGGTACATAGCATGCTTTATAGTCACCCAAGAAATTTTCTTTGAGTTGGTTTATAATTTTATCCTCCAGTGGTCCATTGAATTCTTGCTGAAGGCTATTAATGTCTTATTGACCTTGCATAGCAGTAGGTATTTCGGTATCCATTTGTGTCCTATTGAATTATGCTTTCTTTCATCTAATGCTCAAGTTGGTCTGCTTCTTAGAATGTTGGTGTGCAGTGTTGCCTAGCAGTAACTGGTTCTTTGAATCTCTGGTCCAGTCCCTTACTTACTTGTGCATTCATCTTGGAGGCTATGAGGGCTAACAGCAGCTTCCATGTAGTGACTTTATCTTGATTTCCAGACTTAGCTTTTAAGGTGGGTATCCAGGATGGTTGGCATCTTGGGCTTTGGAGGCTACTGCTTATATCAGTGCTACGTTATTGATTTTGCAGCATATACCAGGCTGTTAGTTTCAGTTAATGTAGTGGTTGGAATTGTGGATACTGCTAGATTTTTATCTACTAGCATGCTGTCTGGTGGTAGTTTGTCAGCCAGTCTAGGAATCTTGGTCACAATCTTCTTTTTTATGACTGCTACAGAGCCATGCAAGGTATCTGGTATGCACTCTGGCACAAATCCATTCATGGACTCTTCTCTGGATTCTGCTTGTAGTTACATGGGATTTGAGCCTTAGCATCTTCATTTTATGTCATTGGTTTGATGATGTTTAAGCATAGGCAGACAAGTTATTTTTCCATTAATGTGGATAATCGTCTTTTCCTTACTCAGTTCCCTCATATGTTTCATACAGTCCCTCTTATTGGGTGTACTGTTGCACTAGCTTTCCTTTAACTCCATATTATTAGTAGCCCATTCACATCTGAACTTTCCTGGTTCACTAACATTTGACATGGACCTTTACAATCTGGCTGACATTCAAGCTAGTATGACTCCCATTATTGTACTCACTGAAATTAGGAGGTAGGAAGGAGTAGCATTAGGAGTTCTGCCTGAGGACCAAAGGTCTTTTATTGAATAGTGATGGTATTCCTGGACCAGGAATCAGACCCCAGTTTCCCACATGCTAGGTGGGAACTTACCCACATGCACATCTATAAAAAGAGAAAGAGAGACATGGAGAGAGCGAGAGAGAGCTCTTTTAGTTGAGGTCTTTTTAACATAAAAATGTTCATATTAAATAACCAGTTCTTGGCATGTCTGTATTTTTGTCCATAAAATAGTGTTTCTATGTTTATTCAATATTAGTAAAGATATATCTGTTGTATTGCATTTTGTATTATGTTGCGCAAGCACAGTTTTTAAACTCTATTAATGACTTCCTACAGCACTTTTTCACTTAGCTCTTCTCAAAAATACATCTACTGCACCATCAGTGAAGACCAATGCCTTTGAGGGTTTTAAGACTGGACCAGCATGGCTAAATTTCTTGGAATTGGGCAGCACAATGCTGCAGCATATAGTGCTGGCACCTCACTGCTCCTGACCAGTGGACTTGGGTTCCAATCTAACTGTTTGGAACTAGCCTGACCCTTCAATGTCTTTGTTGGTTTCCTTCCACAGTCTAAAGAAGAATTCAGGTGAATCTGTTAATATAAATTGAATCAGCATTAATTAATGTTCTGCAATGTATAGTTATTCCACTCTCTTTACTCCCTGTGCAACACAGCAGAGGTTCTGGACCTCTCTGACCCTGGATAACTGGTTACCAAAATGGATGCGTATATAAAACATTACAAAATGCTCCAATTAAACATTTTTTTACACTTACTCTACATATATGACAGCTGATAACGTGGCTTGTAGCCTCAAGGTTATTGAGTTCTCATTTTTTGTTTTCTCTGTAGGATACTTTTGCATAACATTTTTTAATTGTGCACATAATAACATCCTGCTGTGTAAATGGGTCAAATATTACAGGTAGCTTTTTACTGTCCAAGGCATGTTTTTTTTTTACATTTTTTTTTACACAAAACAAGATGTTTTTTTTTTTTTTTTTAACATTTTTAAACCACTGTGTTCCCTGCTGCTTTTCAAAAATACAGTTTAGCAGAGAAGCCCAGGAGTGAAATTGACTGTGATTTTACTTTGGTTGCAACAAACAACACCACAGTGGAGAAAGTGATGTCTACAGCTGTTTAAATTAATAAATTAAATACATTTATGTAAAATTAATTAAATTACACAAAATAATATATTTCTATTTACCTGTGGGAACCTCAAGCAATAAACATCACCCAGATGATACTGACGTTCCTCTTTGTGCTTGTGTATTATGTGTATAGATTACTAGTTTATAATTATTAATGTATTAAAAATTGGTGCAAAGGATTTGTATTTTGTATGAAGATCCACATTATAAAAGAAATGGTTTTAATGAAAACAAAATAAGTCTCTCTCAATTCACTATTGGTAACCATAAAATCAATGTAGGGTTGAGACCCATCCTTGAAGAATAGTATCCCACTGGGCTAGGCAAGATGCACCCTGGCAACCTCTCTCTCTCTCTCTCTCTCTCTCTCTCTTTCACACACTCACACACACTCACACCCACACACACAGATATTCAGTTCTGAAACGCATCACTGGTCTGTGAGAGGGATTCAGAGCACCCTGAGGAAACTCATAGATAGGGAAAACCAGGAAAAAAATGAATGAATATTACTGCCACATTCCTGACCAGCAGACAGGTACATCTGCAATGTCACATGAAGAGTTCAGTGACACAGTGTCCTGGAGCCATGTCAGTGTTAATGGGGAGTGTGCCCTGGGGGTGACTGGGTCTGCCTGCGCACTCACACTGATTATGGGAAGTCATGCTGGGGGCATGCCTTAGGTGCTCCTGGGCAGAGATAAGTAGACAGGATAGGGCCCGGTAGCTTAATGGGCATGACCCTGTGTCCTTCTGCAGAGCCCTTGCTTGTGTGCCAACTCTGGCTAAGTAATCCAGTTCCTGTGGCTTCCTTGTCTGTAGTGGGCCAGCAATTACAGGAAATGATATATGTGTAGACATGAGTCCCAGGGAAAACAACAAAATATAAGAGAAAACATGAACATATACATTTGTGAGTTTGATTTCATTTATATAATTTGCAGATTAGATTTTCACTGAAGTTTAAATTATTTGCTGTAGCTGAGGATGCTTAGTTAAACATCTGATTTAGTGTCAGAAATCGTATTTGTAATGATCCGATTTTAGCCTTTGCATTGCACAATTACTTTCAATTTTGGAAGGTCTTGAGTCTGAAAGGAACCGACTGTGAAGAGAAAGAGCCAAAGGCTGATGTCTATTCTCAGTGGATGCCAATGTCATCGCGCAGGTAGCGCTCCTGCGGGGACCACTTTTTCATACAATAAGTATTGTAGCTACTGTGTTGTTTTGGTCTCAGTGCCATTCTTCCATCTGCTATGCTTGACTTTAAAGCAGCATTTACCGCTAGCCTTCAAATAAAACCATTTTAAAGTTGAGCTGACCTTCCATAGCAGCTGCTTGTGACAGGTCTTTGGCTGACCTTTCAACCTCATAAACCATCTTTTTATGAGAAGGCTCTTGATTCTCGCTTTCCACCGCAGCAACAAAATCTACTTGAAAGCACCTGGTACAAGTTGTAGGAAAGCCTTATGCCAAATGCTGTCTTCACAGCATAAAAGGCTTCCTAAAAGTTAACCGGAACGCTCTGTCTGTATTTTCCGTGGTGGAAATGAAGGCCTGCATGGGTATGCAAAAGAACTCGATCCTTTGTATTTTAAAATCAGGAGGATCAATATTTTGCTGGATACTGTTTTTTCCCCCAAACCACTAAATTAGACACCACATCTTCCCAGATCTTCTACAGCAGTTCCCAGAGACGTAGAACAATGTAGGACTCTGATTTTTCAGCTTCTGTCCATTTTGTCCCATCCAAATAGTGACCATCTTGCCCAGACACGTTTTTGTCCTTCACTCTTTTATGTTGTCAACAGTTACAACCTTGTTCCAACCAGTATCTTTATATATGCACTAGCGGGGCTACTTGCCACTGCCTGGGTCAGAACATAGAAAGGTAAATAGTAATGGCATAATATATATATCACTAAACTGTATTATGTTTAAAGTGGTTTGATTTAGTATACCAGTATTCTTAGTACTGCTGAACAGGTGAACATCACAAAGAGCGACACAATGTGGTCATAGTCAAGTGGATATGTGGCAATAATTTTATTAGCATTGTGTTAATAATGCATGCAGTGCCGTGTGTGTACCATGTTTTTTGCCAATTAAGGTACTTTCTCCAGCACAACCCCACATTATCTCTCTCTATTGTGTGCGTGTGTGCGCATGCGCACGCACGTGCATGCTCTAGGGGAATTTTGAACCTTTTTGGTGCACATCATATCCCACTTCCCTTTACCAGGCTCATGCTAACAGTACAAAACCAATTACACTTACCCTCCAGTGACGTGTTTGGTTCAGCTGAATGTCAGAGCACTGGCCTTGTGCCATGGTTAATATTGCACTGTCTTTTAGAGTAAGCGGATATGTGGGTGCTGCTGCTGTCCACTACTAAAGCAAGTCTCTAATGCCTTCATTTTTGAAGAATTTCTTGCTTGTTTTGTGTGTGTATGTGTGTGTGAGGGAGACAGAGCGACCCATGTATATGTTCTATATTTACGAACATCCTCTGTCTCTGTACAGGATTTATATGTGCGTGCATCATGTATGTCCCCGCTAGGACAGTCCTGTGTGTCCTTCACTGACTCACTGAAAATATGACAGCAGAAGCTCAGGTGACAGCCTTTCCAAATCATGTCTGGAATCTGTGCAGCACCTGACAGATCTAATCTTTCCCCCGCAGTGGTATTGAATCGCCTGATAAGGCCTCTGGAGTACTTGACAAGGACCCATTTTTTTTTTCTTTCTTGAGGCAAAATTTTTTCTTCAATAACTGTGTTCACTGCACTGGTTAATAGGATACAGAGAGTGGCATAATCTTTTCTATACATCTCTGTGTGGGTGTATGTGTGTTTGTGTGTACAGTATTCTTGTGACCTTAGTTTCTGTTGCTCACAATGCGCTGAAGCCCAGTAGTTTATTTGTAAAGGTATAACTGACTGTAAGGTCTAATAAAGTTGAATCTGTACACTGGACTATTACTATAAATTAAAGGTAAATAAGGCTTAGTGATGCTGCAGCCCTAAGCAGTTAACAAAAATGGATGGATGGATGGATGGATGGAAGGTAAATAATTTAAATTTTGATTTTTTCGAGGTGTCTTCATTCTTGCACATAAGTATGACATTTCCTTTTTGACTGATAGTTATGTTACCTTTTTTTAAAATACTTACTGCATATATTAATAACTGGTTCCTATAAAAAATATATAAATAAATTACATGGGGGGTTTGTCTTATAACTTTACACTTATACAGCCATCAGTTATTTCTTCTTATTTTTCATTTTATCTTAAAAAACTTCCTGACTTTTCACTTGCTGCAGCCTTGGATTACTTATACGTTTTGAAGGTAGTACATTAAATAAGTGATATTTGATTATTTTTAAATCACAGACAGGTAAAGCATGAGCTGAGTAATGTACATTTAGACCTTATTAGAACTTAGCATGACAGCCAGGACTGGGAAAAGATATCAAATCAATGACCGATTAGTGCCATGACAATGACTATGAAGTGGTGAATAATTGACTAGACAGATATTTTTAGTATTTGAGATCTATTTTGGAGGATGAAGATGCTAACAAAAAGACTCCCTCCACTTACTTTATGACTCCTACTTGATGGATAACATGAATGTTCCTGTTTTGTCTGGCTCTCTACCAGCAGTCAGGAGAAACTTGCAAACCATTAAATGATTTGATACACTGGTGAGCAGCTTCCGCAAGAAAGGCCACAAAGTATGCTTTTTAAGTGTAGGCCTAATTTCCGTTTTATACATTTTGTAATAGGAATGACTCAGCTGCAGATTTCCAGCATATCTACAGTGTAATAAGAACCTAAATTAATCATTAAATTCCTAACCAAGCAAACAAATGATGACAGCGACAACAATAGAAATAAATAGTAATAATAATAGGATAGGATAGGGCATGCTGTAACTTTATTCATCTATGCAGTGTAATTCATATGTACAGGAGTTTAAAGACAAGACACACGAAAGAAGAAGTGGGACGAAATAAATAAATAAATAACCAATTAATAATAAGCAACAGAAGACACTGAGCAATTACTGCTATTGTATTGTCAGTTAAGGAAAACATGCAAACAGTTGGCATTTCTAGATGCCATTTCCATCCTGGCTGTCAGTTGCTTTTAAGGCCAGCACTTTTCCACTTTTACTGAATGGATTCTCTGTAAATATTGTTTTGCTCTCTTTAATGGGTCAACGATTGATATGTAAACTGTAAAAATTTATAATGAAATCTCAGTCGCACACATATTTTTTTCAATATAAATGTTTTATTAATTCAGTTATGGGGGAAATGGTCATTTAACAGTTGACGGTGAGTCCATTAGGCACCGTGTACAAACAGCCTTAGCATCTACTGGTCTGTACAGGTTTCAGTAAGATCAGAGGGGTGCCTTGTGGTATCTGAAAAGTAAGTAAAATAAAGGATTTGTAGTGATAATCTGTTCGGTGCTTATTTATTTTTGAATTTTTATCATTCAACAGACATAAATGTTTGACTGAAATCTTAGCTAGCTTGTGTTTGAAATTGTATAGGATTGTGATTGTTTGAAGGTCCCAGATGTGTAAACCTCTGCAGAACGAGCTGAGCAACCAGGATGAGCTGCAAGGAGACAGCTGCATTTCTGTGTCCTGATGTGTGGGTTTTTATGTGCGAAAAGGTCTGTGTAATTTCTTTAACATCAAACGTGTTTTGCCACTTGTTGGAAACAAAATTATTAGAGCTGTGTAACGTCCGCTCCCGTTTCCCCTCTTTCATCTCTCCTGAGCCAGACACACCCTGCTGTGCTGCGCACTAATCTGCTTATTCTGTATGCGACTGCTGCAATGACGCTGGTATTAGGAAGCTGCCCAATGGACAGTGTAAACAACACATTTAGAATATGTTCTGTTACACTAAACAAATTTTATGTAATTTCCCGTACTACATGTATTTAACCCTTTTCTTCAAAGCAACTTATAGTGTTTGGATGCTTGCAGGGATTTACTTGCTCACCTGGGTCATACATGTTGCCCATTTTGATACTTAGTCCAGCTGTAAGCGAACCTCTCAGCCCACTTCTTTATACTGAGTTTTAGCATTGTGATTTGCCATTTATAGGAGGAACAACTTGAACCTGAGTCTTTTAGACCTAAGGTAGCACTTCTAACCACTACCAGCTGCCCTTCATGTAAATAATTCTCTTTTACCCTAGTAATGTTTTCATGCTGCGTTTACTGTATTACTTTTACTCCTTATTTGAAAACTTATTCAGAGAAAATACAAGCACTGATGTCAATAATATATTTAGTGGAAGAGGATGTTTATCCACTTACAGTGTATGACTTCTAAAAAACATATTCAGTTACTATATAAATTGCAGGGTCTAAAGGGTGGGGACAGCAGGTAATGTTGTAGGGTGACAGCCACTGCTTTTGAATCCTAAGGGCCAGGTTTGTATTCCGTTGCATTCCGTCTGCTGTTGGACATTTGAACCCTGAATGGTTCCAGTAAAAATTGCCCAGTTGTGTAAAATGATAAACCAATTGAAGTGGGTTAGTGTACACATTTAACACAAATAGTAGTTTACTGCACTGCAGTCATTAACCTGATATGTTAAACTGCGTTCACATTTTACACAGTCTGACAGCAAAGAAAACATTTGTTGATTTCAGCTCAATAAACACTTTTATTGCCATCAGAATATTGATTAGTTTTGAAAAGGGATTAACTGTTTCATACACATTTTTTTCCACTTTCACTTTCCAAACCAAAATGTTTTCAAGTTGGCAAAATGTTTTTTTTTTTTTTGGAGATTTTACACTGATCATAGTCCATTCCACATGGGTGGGGTTTGGCTTTCAGTCAATGTGGCTAATAGGGTTGGGAAATAAATGGTAGCAAAAGCACTGAGCATGAAACGACCAATATCCTGGAACAATAGTGACATAGGAAAGCCAATTATCATTTGCAGTAATAGGTGCAAGTTACTTACAAGGGAATGAACAATGAGTTTATTGATTTTGTAAACACTATAAAATGAAAAAAATGGTGAGCTATTGTTTGTTTTCATGTTTTCTTTTATTTATGAGAAACTTCTTAGCTATTTTACATTTTCTGGCTGCCATCCACTTTTCAATAGGCAGAACTTGGCCAATAATTGCAGAAAGCATATTCGTATGCATATCGCGGGTATAATTTCATTTCCGTATTCATTTATTTATTAATACAACAGACCATTGCACAGCAAATGTGGGAGTTCATCTCCGTCCGTAAAAATTGTGGACTTGCACGTATTAGTGTGTGCATATGTGTATACATAATTGTTTGTGTGCATGCACATGTTCCCATATGTACTGTATACGTATTCCTTTTTCAGGTCACATAATTAATAAAAATAAATAAATAAACCAGTAGATGATAGATAGATAGATAGATAGATAGATAGATAGATAGATAGATAGATAGATAGATAGATAGATCCAAAAGAAGTGACTTTGTTCTGACTTCTGTCAATGAGGCAAAACACAATGAATGGAAAGGGTTGCCGAGTTGACAGCTCCAACCGCGGTGTGCCCTGCCTGTTACCCTGACAAGAATCCTGCAGGGACTTATTGTTCTAATACACAGCGTCATGCATAGTGCTCGTGGCTACATGTTCTGCAGATAGAGCAGATCAAAGTCTTTCGTGTCTTTTGAGGTAAATACCTCTCTCTTGAATCTCAGCACCAGGAGGGGTTCTAACATCTGACAAACGTCAGGCCAACACCAGTAGCTCACGCTGGCCTGCCTGCCTGCCCGCCCTCAGCGGCGTGAGGACATGAGAGCACAGCCTTCCGACTCTTTCCCGTTTGTGCTGCAAATCCTCATTAAATGACTGTTTTCTTTTCCCCCATTTTGTTTTTGTCCACATCTCTGGCCATCTCTGCAACTTGAATCACTAAGTTTCAGTGCAGGCAATTATTTGAATAAGCAAACAAATGCCCGGAGGTCATGTAACTGCGGAAAAGAAAGGATAATTGGGCGATTGTGATCTGCGGGGCATCAACTCGCGCTTCACTCTAAATAATTGGACCGTTCACCGTGGCAATGGCGAGATAGAGTGGTTACGTTGGATTTTCCATGCCATGGGTTTTAGTTGCTTTCTTAAACATTCTGGCTGCGTGTAAGACCCAACTCAAGACTGCTGCTCTAAGAGATCATATAAGAATGATGTGAAGCCCGGAAGACAACTATGCCGATTTATGTGTGCATCCTCTCCACACCTCAAGGTTGAAAGGAATCCTTCCCTCTCGCAGGCCTTTAATAGGCCTGAACTATAACGCGAGGCATAGATGCAGCACGCCATGTCTCCGAATTAAAGGCGAAGTAGCCACTTTTGAACACGTCACCCAGACAAAGACCTTCTTCTTGTGCTGAAGATAGATTTATTGCTCAGCTCTGGCAAATCTGCAGCACAGAGACTTGGGCTCTAGTGTGCAGGGAGTCTCAAGGGTGCATTTGTTCACCTCCAAATCGGCAGCAGCTGCGACAACAGTGGGGATGTGCAAGATAGGCCGGTTTAATCCGCTCTCTCATGATCCCCACCTTTGGGGGATTGTGTACTGCCCGGCTCGGCTCCGTGCCTTTCCAGTCTAATTGGCTGCGGACCGGGTTCTGTTTACTCGGTTTAGCTAATACCTGCACCTCAGTTCAGTTGCTCGAGAAGAGTTGGAAAGTCAAGCTGATTCAAAAAGAAAAAAGTCAACAAGCACCTCCTCGGATCTAGAACACTGCTCAGAAATGCCAGTTTTTGGAAACGCCTTGTTTCCCATTTCATAATCCAGAAAGTCAATAAATAAGAGAACTGTGTTTCTGTGTGACCTCGGAGAGCTGAAGTAACACAAATTAAAATGCTGGTAAGGGAAGAGAGGCGAGGATAACCAAACTTGATAATCAGCAATATGTAAAAAGACCCCTTTCAGAATGTAATATGGCAGCAGAAAAAGAAAAAAAATTCAAGGCCGTCTACTGAAAAAAAAAATCCAGCATGCGGTGATGTCACTGTAAATTAGCAATTGCTGTCATGATGTTGTGACAACGGAATTAATTTACTGGGGTAGAGAAGACCAGTGGAACCGAGCACATGGTTCCCGCCTGGGATGGGAATATTTATTTCTGCATATAGTTGTTTTGAGAATATGTAGGCACTGCTGCAATATAAACATTTGTCACATTGAATTATATATTTCTGCTGCAGATTTTTATGAATTGATGCAGCAGCACAGTGCTTCAAAGGCATACACATACACTTTATGGCCACAGCTCAATCCCCACTCCTGCCATGGCACTTTGAAGCATACTGAACTGATACATTTAATTTTAAGAAGCTTTATGCTGAAAGTCATTTTGGAGGAAAGATATCAAAAATAAAATCAAAATAAAAAGTTATTTCAAATAAAATCATACTACTACTACTACTGCTACAAACAATGAGAATAAAAAAATCATCATCATCATCATCCTCATTTAGCTCTTTTTTTTTTGTTTGGATATTTTGTTTGTTTGCTTGTTTTTCTGATGCAGTCATTTTGCTAACTCACATTACTCACAAGTAGCTGCCAATAGAGAAGGTCAGGCTGAAAAAGTATCGATTTTCCTGCAGTCAAATTAAAACTCTGCCTTATCGGAGCTTGTGCATAACCCACAAATAGATCAGCTAACAACTAGAATGCCTTTAGACATTTGTTTGTTTACAATTTGCCGTTTACGGGACACAGCTTCTCCAAACTCTGCAGAAACAAATTAATTTATAAATCTACAAAGTATAGGCCAGACATTTTAGCACCATGGATGGTTATACCCACCTTCATCCTGAAGAAGACAAGACACTAATAATAGGACTGTCTGGCTTTTCAGTATTAGACCACAGTGAACACAAAAGGAACAACAATAATAATAATAATAATAATAATAATAATATCATCCTATTTAAACTGCTATTTGAAGATGTTACCTGAAACAAAGCAACATATTAAACATATTAAAGTATGATAAAGAATTGAAATGATTACATAATTAGAGAATTCACAGGTACTGTAAGGGTTTAAAAAGTTGGCCTGGTGCGAATTATATGGTTGTGTCTGTGGTAGAGGGTTCGGTAACAGCAGCAACAGTGCTGGTCATGGCAGTCAACCACAATTTCATGTTACAGCACAGCTGTGCTTCTGCGCTTCACACACGAGGAGCCCCATGTCTCTAGCCACAAAACGCAAGTGAAATATGCAGACTTTCCTGGACAAAATAAAAAGGAAAAAAATTGAAATGCATACAAAACCAATTTCAACTTCATTTTTAACATCAGCCATTAAAATGTACTTCTCCTCACTGTGGTTTGTGAGCTTAATTGCATCTTTCTTTCTGTCTCCTTGTCTTATTTTTGCAGAACTACAGTATCTACAGGGATGCAGAAACTAAACTTATGAACGTGGGTTTTAGCTGCCTTAGTCTACTCTGCAACCACCTCTCCAAAATACAACCTAGACACATCTTACCAATTAAGACCAAGCTTTTGTGCACGGTAGCAGTAGTAGCGGTTTTGCACAGAATATCCAAGCAGCAACCACGTCAGAAGCACTATGCCTATTGTGATGGTAGTGGGATACGAAGCTGCCTCACTTTCCTTTTTGCTGGAAATTGTGCCAGCTGAAGGTTCAACCCTAATTGGCATATGCTGTGACAGATGAGCTGATTCCCATCCCTGTCTGCTTCCATGTTAGAACCCATGATCTGCACCCTGAGCTCCACCAGGTACCATGTTGTCATTTGTTGTTACCCCCAGCTGTGCTCCAGCTGTGCTGCCCCAACATTACTTGGGGCTCACATATAACTTAATGTTGCCACTTTAATCATAGGCACTTCGTGTAGGGGAAAGAGGTCGTTTGCCTTATTTGCCGTTTCTGAGATTTCCGGCTGATGCCTCTGAGCAGGCAAATTGGGTAAACAGTGCATCACCATGGAAACAGCTTTACTTGCCCACAGTGTTCTTTTTGTCGTCGCCTGGTAAGAATGAGAGTCGCTTTCCTCAGAGCCAATGGATTAAAATGTTCCCTATTCAGAGCTTGTTTTCAGATCTGGTGAACTGAGATGAGCTCCAACCAGCTCACATCACTGGACAGTGAAGGACTGGACAGACTGATATGCATTTTTAATTTATTTCCCGTTATTTCACATTTCAGCCAGAGAACAGATTTTAATCCATTTGGGGTCCAACACCAAAAACCTCATGAAAATTAAACTCTAAAATTTTTCTAAAGTGAAAATATTCCTTTCAATGAGACTACGGGCTCATATGTCTGATCTGTCATGGGAAGCAAGGGATGGCAATGACAAGAGATCTAAAAGGTCAGCAGAAGCTGTTTTGTCACATGCAAAACTGCACTTTGCAGCAAAGTGAACATTTGTTGTGTGTTCCTCCTTCACCTGCTGAAGAGCATCAGGGGTAGCATTTAAAGCCATCCTCACAGGCTTGTTTTGCTCCTCCCGCAACTGTAAATCACACCGACCCTCTCCTGGCCCCCTAAAATGCTGTGCAGCAGCTCCTTTATGGGGAAACAGTTAAAGTTATACTGGCAAAGATTGCTCTTTGTGGGTTTCTGCCTGTTGGGGCTTGGCACATGGAGGCAGGCATCTGGATGAGACCATAAAAGATGGACAATAAATTATGCCAACATACGTTGTATGGAAATATTTCATGGGCTGAAATTTAGAAACTGTAAACTGCTTGTCCTTTGTTGATTGCCTGCCTTCAACATTACAATTTCTAAAAAAACTTTTTTTCCCCAAAAAGTGTTTCTCAGTGAGTGAACAAATGTCCTTCAACCGCTCAAAGTACAAATAACAAGATATAACATTTTGACTGCAGTTTAAATCTTAAAGATTGAAATTTGGGTCAAGCAGTTATTGTACTTGGAGCGGTTGAAGAACATTTGTTCACTCACTGTCTTGCCCTCAATTAGTCTCTCACTCATTCATTGACTGACTCACTCACTCACTGCCTTACTCTCAGTCAGTCGCTCACTCATTCACTCACTTGCTGTTGATAACCTTTTGGCCAAGTCAGAAGTACAGGGCACTAGACTAGGTAGGGTCCAATCTACAAATATGTATATTGAATTAAATTTGTTTTAATCTTGCTTAAATAAAATATTACAAGTCCTACTAGTAAAATAAAATAAAAAAGTAATACAAAAACTAATCAGACTTGTTTTGTTTAAGTCATACCTTTGAAATCCCCTGTTGCCAAAGTACTGCTGAATTCATCTTCCTCTTCCATGCAAAAATCCATGAAAGTTTATAACAAAAGAGTGATAAATAAATTTTGAACCTGAGCTTGAAAAAGTTGTCGGGATTTCTTTGTTTTAAACCCTCAGGGCTGGGAAGGCAACGTGTCAGATATTGGAGTTTTAATTGTCTTAATGAGACACTGAGATCATTGGCTGAGGATACAAATTAATAAACTCTTTTATTTGTGCTGCCATTTGATGTAATGCAATTTAATCTCAACACATCATATACTGCCAAGACAGCATTTAAAGACTCTCCTCCTCATTAAACATGTCCATGCCACTGATATATTGCATTAGTTCAATTAATAGACTTAATAGGAAACGGACCTTGTTCAGTAAATGCATTTACAAGCAGGATGAGGGACTGGTAGCCAACACATCTTGTTCTGTCCTCTGCACATTTGCACAAGCTCATCAGCGGGACCCGGTTAATTGCTTTTTAACATTCAGGTTTGCGGTTTGCATCCTTGTAAGTACAAAAAATTAATGTTGCAGAAGTATCTGAGCAGAACTGGGCCACTTTCCATATTAGGATTCATGCACTGACAAGGTCACCACTGTCAAATGACTGTTTTTATGCTGCAGCTTTAGTATTTATTGTATGTATGATGCATAGGTATCCTTTAGCTTGTGGGTAAATAAATTTAATGGTTTTGTCACTTAAGCATCTGAACTGATCACAATTTCTGCACACACAATGGTAGTCAAAGGCACATTTATTGTTATCGTTAACCAATATCTAGCTGACATCTGGTTAGGTAAGTGGGTAAGGCAACTTACAATGAGAGGTTTGTACACTACAAGTATTTTTAACTGTAGTAATTTAGGATAAGTACCTTGCTACAGGTACTACAGCAGGAGGTAGGTTTAGAACACTAGCCCTTCCGTAGAAAAATAACAGCAATGACCACTATGTTACCCACTCTTCTTCTTCTTCCGGCCGCTCCCGTTAGGGGTCGCCATAGCGGATCAAAAGCTTCTACTTCCTCCTGTCCTCTGCATCTCTATCCGTCACCCCCACCACTTGCATGTCCTCCTTCACCACATCCATAAATCTCCTCTTAGGCCTTCCTCTCTTCCTCTTGCCTGGCAGCTCCATCCCTAGCATCCTTCTCCCAATATATCCAGAATCTCTCCTCTGCACATGTCCAAACCAACGCAATCTCGCCTCTCTGACTTTGTCTCCAAACCGTCTAACCTGTGCTGCCCCTCTCTTCCACACTCCCCATTACTCTGGACTGTTGATCCTAAGTATTTAAATTCACCCACCTTCATTCCTCTTCTCTCTAGAGCATATCTCCACCTCTCCAGGGTCTCCTCAACCCGCTCCCTACTCTCACTACAGATCACAATGTCATCTGCAAACATCATAGTCCACGGTGACTCCTGTCTGATCTCATCTGTCAACCTGTCCATTACCATTGCAAACAAGAAAGGACTCAAAGCTGATCCTTGATGTAATCCTACCCCCACCTTGAAAGCATCCGTCACTCCTACTGCAGACCTCACCACTGTCACACTGTCCTTGTACATATCCTGTACCACTCTTACATACTTTTCTGGCACCTCCGACTTGCATTTTATGTATATTTTGAAGGTGTTAAGTCTGAATAAAGTACAGATGGTCCTCGACTTACAATGGTCCAACTTGTGAATTTTTCTGGGCAAGCGATATGCGGTAAGTTAGTTATTGGACTTTATAACTCCCCCTTCTTTCTGTAGGGAGGGCACCTAGGCATCTGATTTCCACTTTAACTTTCCCCTGAATTTTTTTTTTCCTGTACTTATATATATTGTTTTTACTTTACTTATATAAGTTAATATAACTTAATCTCTTTCTTGTATTTTGGCACTGAGCATGTTGCTTACATAAGAATTTCCCTAGGGATCAATAAAGTTTTATCTTACCTTATCTTATGATACTCTCCTAATGCTGGGGAGTGGCAGTGATCTGCATCTCCCAGTATCCCACGTGGTTGCTAGTGTATACAATCAATATCCTACAGTGTTCTGTGTTGCCAGCATTTTTTTGGATACCCCCCCCCCTTTATCTATGTTGTGTTTTGTGCATTGATCATGTCTATGAAATACCCATTTCTGTGTCTGTGTCTTCTAAAAGCGGCATGAAAACAGCAAGCCCTTAATGCCTATTAAGATAGGCTAGGCCATGATATTTTGTATGTGTTATGGCGCAGGTAGGTGGAAGCATTTGCAAGACATCAAGGTAATAAGTTTAAGTTCCATTAAACTCTTTACTGAGTGTTGTTTCCGGCAGAGAATGTTACCGTTAGCCAGGAGCTAGCGTTAAACATTAGCAATTGGCAGTAAACAAAAATGGAACATGCCATAATTCGAAATAAAGAAAATACAAAGTCTTAGCAAGACAATGGTTGCCGGAGAGTTTCCAAGAGGGACTGAGTAGTAGACTACAGGAAGTCTGGGTAGGAACAAAATTCCGTCCTTGATTAGTTCACATTGTCCAATCAATGTTCAGCCTGAAGACGAGGGCAGAGAGACTGCCTACATTCCGTTGCTAAAGCGGCCACAGGTGTGACCGTAGGTTCGGCATACAGATGCATTGCATAATGATATGTTAGCCAACAATGGAGGGCATATATGACAGGGGTTTGTAGCCTAAGAGCAATAGGCTGTGCCATATACAAGTCAAAACGGACTTGATGCAGCACATTTAGACTATATGTTCGTGCAATGACAAAAATGCCTAACAACGCATTTCTCAGAACATCCCATCGTTAAGCGACACATACCTCAATTAAATGCTTTTTCGACTTACGATATTTTAGACTTATGATGGGTTTATCAGACCATAACCCAATCATAAGTTGGGGGCTACCTGTACATTCACACCTGCAGAGTGCAGTGTGTCCACTGTGTTCTTGATACTGTCACGAATCTCACAGGAACAAGGTAAAGGGACCCAAGTGCGGAGACAACACATGGAACTGAGGTTCAACAAGGGTAACAAGGTTTATTAAGGAACACAAGGAATCGCAGGGATCACACACAGTCCCAATGGGGTGCTTCCGTTAAGATCCCGTGCCGGTTCCATCCAACCCTGTGCATTTTATCTCCGGGTTAATGAGCTGATCTGTTGTACCTGTGACGGGTAGGCAGGCTCTGCCTGGCCGGTTCCTGACAGATGCACATTGGAGCACAGGTCACACAGTATCCCCTGGGTTGATGGTTGAACCCTAGGGAGTGATTGGTTAGGGGATCGGAGCACTGTTTACATTCATAATTGCCACCACTCCTCGTAGACTGTACAAACACAGATCTTGCGATAAATTCTCAGTTGGATAAGTATTTTCATTTAGTAAAAATTTTTTATGCTGTTAAAAATAAAACATTATTGAGATATCAGTGGTTGAAATAATAGTACCATACAGACCTTGGCAGTGCTATTAGATAAATGTAAATAAAGAGGATCTTAAACACGAAAGCTTGAACATCAGTAGACACTGCACACTATGAAATGTCACAATTGATAAGCAGTCCAAGCCCTTGGCTGAGTTGACAAAAGCATCAAAATCTTTGTCTTACGTATTGCTGATAAACGGTTCAGCAGTTTCTGAAGGCCCACTGTTGCCTCCTGCTTGTCAGCGTCACCCTCCATGTTGTCCTTTGCAACTTGTTTGTAATGAATTAAAAGACTAACCGTATAGGCAAAAAAACTAAATGACTACACTGTATGCATATTTAATAAAAAAAAATTATATATATAAGTTTACACTGCACAGGAGTGCAAGCCCCATCGGATGGTGAGAGCAAATAAAAAAAACTGTGATTTATAGTCTGGAAAATACGGTAGCTCTCTAATTAAATAATGTCTCATTTTCCACCCGAAGGTCAGACATATGTTAGCCTCACATTAGCCACGTGAAATGGCAGCCGGCCTCATGCCCTGTATGTCCCGGCTAGGCTCTGGACCCTTGCAGACCTTGCGCTGGAGCACTGGATACTTAGAACAGGCGAGTGAATATCAAGTATCTTTGGTTCTCTTTAGTTAGTGTGTTAGCGCTGCATTTTTCAGTACAGTTTGTCATGTTTTTTGCGTATGTTTATATCAAAAAACATTCACTGGTTGCTGCTCCTCATCTGTTCCATTCCTGCTGAGCCATGGATATGTTAATACTGCCGTTAGTTAAATGTATTTGTCAGATTTTGAGGCAAGTGCATATTTTTTCCTCATGCACAGTATGGTGCCATTTCTAGTTTACTAATGTTTTTCCTCCACGGATTATCCTTCTCAGAACTGTGTATTATTCCTTACTTATTTTGAGTACGCTGACTAGTCTGTACATTGACTAATTATAAGAGCGGGATTTAAGCTTTGCAGAAAGCTTTCAGGACTTTGGCAAAGCTGTGGTATCTTGGAATGGTGCACATGTCCGAGCTGAGGCATGATTTATTGAAATCCACCTCGGGGTCAAGGCCTGTGAGTTATGTGTGTTTTCACCAAAAAGTCCACCTACCAATCAATTTGGCTGCTGAGGCTACTGTGAGATATGGAAAAATCAACATCCTTCTTGTCGGGCTAAAAATGGAGTCATAAAGCTCATATAGGGAGGTGAAGGGGGTAAGATGAATCGACTTCCTTTTTTTTTCCCACCCCTTTTTTGGGAGGCCTGAAAGCTTCCTTCAGGGCATGAGTGGACTTGAAAGCACAGGCAAATCGATACACCAAGGAGCACCGTGCGGAACGCACCGATCGCCGTCTCCGATGCGGCTCCTCTTCTTGGCCAACAGCATTTTTCTTCTCCAGCCCCAAAACCATAAGGAAGAAAAGTATTTGAAAGCTTATGTTTAATGGCACGCTGTGTGAAACTCCTTTAATGCAATCTTAGCAAATGCACAATGGCAAAATGCACCCTTGTGCACTGTTTTTATGTACTCGTTTAAGCAGCGTGAACAACCCAAAAATGAAAAGCCAATTTGGCTGGAGCAACTGTAGGCGTGGTGTGGGCAGATGATGGTTGCCAGCAAGACCAGGGTCCTCGCCCGTGCTTTTCTATTTGCTTTTTTGATTTCCTTGTCTGCCCATTGCACATGTACTGGCAAGAACTGCTCCCTTTCCTTTGCACATTTCCTCGCATAGCCATGCATGTCCTTTATCGCTGAATAGTTCTGTCTCTCGATGCTCTTCATCCTGTTCATTCTTGCTGTTTATTTTATGCATTTATTTATTGGCCCTTCACATTTACCGCTCACTCTATTTCTCTGCTGTTTCTTCTCTGTTATTCGTCCTGCCTCCTGCTTTGCTCTTTCCTTGCCTGCCCCTCCTGACACTTCTCCAGGGTAGTATTGGTATCCTGCTTCCATCAAACAGCCACTTAACAGAAAGGTTGGCTCACCCGGGAACAGTGCAGATAAACTCTATCCTTTCCATTGTTCCAGTCATAATATAATTTCCCTCTGGTTTTTCCTTCAGCGACACAATCCTGTCAAATCATTTTTTCACCCTGCCATTTTTCTCCCCTTCCCCGCCTTCTCGCTCACTGACTCCTTTCCACCCATTCGCTCATGTCCCGTCCACATCTCCACCTGTTCTTTTTCCTCGACGCACCTCATGTGAGTGTGCACGGTACAGCCCGTCGAGATGGAATAATCAGGAGGATGACAGATGCTTCACGTCTGAGTGGATGTCTATCACGACACTTCATCAGAGGGTATAAAATGAGAAATATAGCTACAATGCTGAAGAACCCTCGGATTAATACATTCATTATCATTCATGCTAGATCTAAAATATTAACATAGGCTTCTGTTTTCCATCTGGGTGCATTCGATATACATGCATCAAATAACCAGGGTTCCATATTTATGTAAAAATGTCTTTTCTCCATTGTCTTTGAGTAGCCTTCAGGATGCACTTGTAGGTCCGCAGAACTGCTCCATGCATGATTAAATATGTGAGTAGAAATGGCATTTATGCTCCACTCCTCAGTGTAGTATAGGCACAAGTTGAGGACCATGGTGAGTGTCGAGGCAAGGCAAGGCAAGGCAAGGCAGGAGTTTATTGTCATTTCTTCCATCTACACAGTGCATGGCGGAATGAGACAACGTTCCTCCAGGACCATAGGTGCAACACAACACGGTACAGCAGGAGAAAAGACAAAGGAGTGTAGTGCAAATGTTACCAAATAAATAATAGTAATAAATAGTGTAAATAGGAAATAGGAGAAGGAAAAGGAAAAGTTACTGGGGGTGGAGTTGTGCCATTTTTTCCCGGTTTAGCAGTCTGATGGCTACAGGGAAGAAACTGTTCCTCATCCTCATGGTGGATGCCCATGTACTGCGGAACTGTTTTCCGGATGGCAGAAGGGAGAAGATTGGGTGGGAGGGGTGCGAGGGATCATCCACAATGCTGGTGGCTTTGTGGATGCAGCGTGAGTTGTAGATGTCCATCACAGAAGGGATTGGAGCACCGGTGATTTTTTCAGCTGTCTTTACTATGCACTGTAGGGTTTTGCGGTCTGAGGCTGTGCAATTCCCAAACCAGGCAGTGATGCAGGTGCTTATGATGCTCTCGATGGTCCCCCTGTAGAAAACGGTGAGGGTAGGGGTAGGGAGGTCAGCTCTCCTCGGCCTCCAATTTAATTCCAAGATGGCGGCGCGGTAGCACTCAGCAGCCACTTCAGGACCAAACTTTAGTGCACCATAACTGTTAGACGAACTTCAACCTGACTTTTCTCAGGAAATGTGCATAGAAACAACTGATGCACACATCTACTACTGTCAAGACCTGCTTCAACTAAGGAAACCAAAAATCGCTGCCTCGGATGGACTGCTGCAAGTGCTACGTGACCTCGGCCTACCACAGGCCCCAGGCCTCCAGACCGTGGTGCCACCTAATGCCGCTTGCCAGAGAGGGGGGCACCGGGAATGGTGTGCGAGGAAGCGGAAGCGCAGCAAGTGAGCGGGGATCCGCGCTAGGCTTAGAGCTAACCCTAGCCGGTCCGGCTCTTAGACAAGGGAGATCCAGCAACTGTTGGGATTTTCTGGGTTGGCTGGAAGGCAGATTAAAGCAAGACTGTATGTATCTGCATCAATGTGAGCAAAAGCAGCACAGTGCATTTTCATTCCGTTCTCCCCATGGAGAAGAAGCTGAGTGGAAGGGATCCGTGCAGCATGTCCTCAGGAGATGTCTTTTCGCATCGACATCTAGATGAACAATTCAGTTGCTTGTAACATTTCTGTGACATAATGGAAACTTTGTAACATTGTCATTGCCACATCATGGGAGCTAAGACAGATAAAAGATCAGACGGAACCCTTTTGGAGAACTCTGCAGCACAGTGCTGGATAAACAGTCAGAAAACTTACCAGGCACTTGCTGAAGTTGTTCTTCTAGTTTAGCATTGATGTGGCCGTACACAGAAACATCGGGAGAACTGTGTATACATTCAGAAGGAAATTCAATTTGGCAGTACAGGAAAGTAAAATTAAATTTAGCACATATGGTTATATTGCTTAGGAAACAATTTACTTTGTACTTCCCTCAGGCCTTGTGCAGAAGGATAGTCCTTCCAGATGTTGTTTACTCAGAACAGCTTCCCTCCAGCTGATAAATACATATCCAGAGCTTAATAATAATAATAATAATAATAATAATAATAATAATAATAATAATAATAATAATAATAATAATAATAATAATAATAGGTGATTTTGTGAAAGTGCTATCCTTTATGTTATTAATATTTTAAAAATCTATTATTTGCTAGATTTAGCATTGCTTATTTTTGTCTTGCTCATCTCTTCCTTCAGACTACTTGAGTATTATTATTATTATTATTATTATTATTATTATTATTATTATTATTATTATTATTATTATTATAGGCCAGTGTGTTCTATATGTAATTCTTTATGTTATCAAATTTAAGTTTTGCTAAATAAAAGCCCTTATATGAACTCTGTCTTTAATACTGGATAAATGAAGACTGACACCATCGCCTCACTGCTGCAGTCCATCAAAAGGTCATTTGATGTCACAGTTTAGTCATTTCGTGTTAAAAAATATGCAGTGCTGAAATGATTTGGGGTGCAGCAATGTGTGCATTTTGTTTACATGTTTACAGTTGCTTCGAATCCTGAGGCACTGGCCCTAGACCAAAAAAAAATTCCTTCCTGTATAAATGGATAAAACATTATCAGTAGGTTAAAGTGAAAGCTACATTTAGGATTGCTTAATTTTTATATCGTCTTGTTAATATTTTCCTTCAGACCACTTTATTATTATTATTATTATTATTATTATTATTATTATTATTATTATTGTTGTTGTTGTTGTTGTTGTTGTTGTTGTTGTTGTTGTTGTTCCAAGTAAATGGTGCTTTCCACCAGATTAATGGCGAAGGTGCCACTGGGGCATGCGTGTCATCATGTGTGATAGGCAGTCGGTTGACAGGGTTGTTCGTGCCAAATGCCTGCTGCACTGGGCTTCACTCCTGGTTACAGGTGAGTCTGAGGGGACAGAATGAGGACAGAAATTACAGAGGAATGATTGTACCGTTTTCCTCTGTGCAGTTTCCTCAGCCACAGATGCTCTAAATGGATCACAGTGCCAGCAGTGGGGGTCTACCAAGCAGCATTTTGTCAAGTCATGCCTTACTATGCCTCCACTGCGGAATAAGTGTTCCTAATTTTGCACTTGTCTGCTCATCTAAATAGATTTTGATTTTGGTTCAAAAATAAATATATAAATGGTGATAATTTGTCAGAGTGAGGGTCTGAAAGGGGGACCTTTTCTGTTCAAGGTTGATTTTGACCCTGCTTTTGGGGGATTTCGTTTCAACGTTGTGGGGGGGTGGTGAGAACGGCGACACTTTACCAGGCAGCGAGCCAAAAAGTGATTCTTTAAACAAGCTCAGGGCTGCACGGTAAGACTCAAGCCACCTTCAAGCTCATATGGAGGCAGGCAGGTCTGACTGATGGTGGCAGGAGAGATGGTGGTGTGGTGAGCCAGGTTCTGCAGGGGATATCGTTCTCTCTCTAGATTCAGATTCTTTTTTGCTTTACTGAAATGACAAATTTACACTTGTAATGCCAAAGCAGCTCTCTCTCTCTCGATCTCTCTCTTTCTGGCTATCTGTCCATCTCTCCTTCTCTCTCTCTCAGTATTTTTTAGGCCAGCTGTCTTTTTCCGCCACAGAGAATGTGTCATTTGAATTCGGATTTGGTCGGTCATCGGGAATTTGCCCTCTTGACTCCTGCTAACTAACAAAGACTGAAACGGGCTCATTTCTCTCGCTCTTATTTTGGTCTGAAAATGCAGTTTATGTGTCACTTTGTTCTTAAATTCTGGTATGCGTTTTTCTCATTTACCCAGTTGCCAAGCCGGCGCGTTTGAAGCAGTTGCCTGAGGGGGACTCCCTTTGAGCAAAAGCAGTCATACCACATTTCTTTATGTTGCACTCTGTTATTCATGGTTTAAATGAAATCATTTCTGGTTCTTTTGCTTGCTCTCTCTCTTCTTTGTCCCGAAGCTGCTCATTTGGTTTATTAACATGACAAAAATAAATGCATTTAGTAAAAACAGACACATATATATTAATAAGTAATGGATAGGCAGCATGGGGTTATTAATAAATGAAGAGCATAGTAATTGCACACCCTTTCTTGATTTATTTTTAATTTTTGTATGATTTTTTTTTTTCTTGTGTTGCTACGACTGCCCTGTGATGAACTGGCCTTCCAACCAGGGTGCACCTGGCCACACAGTAAAGTTTTCTGCCTAACATGACTGTGCTGTTCCAATCCAAAAGCTTATTTATTTGAACATAGGTGGTCATTTGTGCCAGTGTGTAGCAGTACAAATGCAAATAAGAGGAGGCTTTTGAATTGGAAGAGAGCAATCGTGTCACCCCGATATTTTGGTGTTATGTAAAGTGTGGAATCAGACGCTCTGTTCTATAGCTGTCTCCTCGCAGGAAGCCTGGGTAGCACGCCTACGCTCCGAAGTGGCCTGCCTCTCCAGTCTCTTTGAGATTTTAATAAATAGTCATTAATACAGCTTGGAGCGAATAATTGCCCTTAATAAATATGTGTCCCCTCTCTGTGTAACTATGAAGAATGGGGTCTTTCATGCTCAGTGGAAGTTGGAGGCCAGCCAGGTGACTGTTGGACAGCTTTCTGCTGGAAAGAGAGTGCCTGTCCTCTGTAGCCCTAGATCGCCAATGAAGTTAGAGCTCCAAATTGCTGTTGCTCGCTTGCTGTGTCTGAGCTCATCAGAGCTTTTTCATACTGTATTTTCATATTTTATTAAGGCTCTAAATTATACTAAACCTTTGGAAAAGCCTTGACATCTAAAACACGATATCACGCAACCCATTATGTTTCTACGATGTTTTGCTCCTTAGTAGGGACTATTATATCATGTACAAATAGCTTTATATTCCACTAGTTTATATTAGTTTTGGACCTGAATGAAACAATTTGAGTTAAGTACTTTCTACATCATCAAGCTCCCTTTTGGGATTAGATAGGGCCATTTTTGGGAGATGTGGTGGTGCAGTAGGGTAAGCTGGTGCTTCATAGCTTGTGTACTGCTGCCCTGATGTGGGCTTCAACTCCAGCTTAGGAGTGAGACCTGCAAGTTCTCCTGCATATGTGCACCCCTTAAAACAAAAAAAAAAGAAAAATGCTGGAAGAAGGCAATGGCAGAGCACTTCCTTTCCTTGAAAACAGAAGGTCACCCAGGAGTCAGGAAAGACTTGTTGATACATTCCAAAGGCCCTTATTACATTTTAATCTATGCATATTGCTATTATCCATAAAATATATATATATACATTTTAAATAAAATAGGCCAGGTTAATTCACAGTTTTTATTTAAACTTATCTAATCTTCTTGAAATGTAGGTGTTAAATTCTGTAGTCAACTATTCACATCAGTTAGATATAAATGCGTAACAAGCAGTTCTATTTAGATTTTCTTTCTTGTCTCAATTTAAAGTAGATTGAAACTCACTTTTGTCCCAGACTGATTAACTGCACTTAAAGTGTCCTCTGTTTTCTTTACTTACAGTTCACATTCTTATAACAAAGATTGACTTCATTTCAAACCTATTAACCCCCCCCCCACACACACACACACACATACTCTCACTCATATATTTGACCAAGCCCAGCTAATTCTCAGTTTTGGTGCTCACTTTCACTGAAGTGGACATCAGAGAAATGACAAATGAAGGCCTGTGTTACTCAGGTCACAACTACTTGTATAGAAGTCCATCAGTTGTCAATGGTTTGTCTCACAGGGCTTTGCCCCTTTATGCCACCAAGGCTTTCGGAAGCCTTTGAACCCACGACTGCTGAGTCACCGCACTCGACTGCATACATTGCAGACAGCATGCATATAAATGTGGCCCTCCTGGAGGCAGTGCTGATTGTGTTGTTTTTTTGGATGAAGAGCTGTTTCACAACTTGAGCAGAAGGATACATGACACTTTGGTCCCACCGTGTCAGTTGGCTCCAGGTTTCATCAAGCTTTGGGTCATTGTCGCTGTTTGAATAGGGAACTGTGTCTTTGTTGCTGCCCAGGTCTTGAGGTTTCACTACATTCTTCTGGGGATAAGCTTGTCATAGGTAAAATCTCTCACACACACACACACACACACACACACACACACACACATACTACAGGGGCACTTTAGAGTAAAAAAACACACCTGAAACCCAGTTTTGAAGCAAAGCATCCAAAGGAACTGAAGTGAACATCTGCACTCCACACTGATAGGGTCAGATTCAAGCTCACACCTGAGTGCTCAGCAGGGGCCCTATGAGGATCCAGTAGTAGCCACTGAACCACTGAGCTATCCATTATAATTCTCATAATTATCATTATCATTATTATTGGAATGGGCCATATCTAACCACTGCCCCCATCCCTCTGTCCAACATTCTGCCTCTAGAACAGGTGCAGTATAGGCCTTCTTTCTGCTGCCTTTGTGTTCCCTTCCATGCTGTTAAAAGATAGCTCGCACTCGGTGGCCCCGTGCTTGAGGGATGACAAATCTGAACGCTCCACACATCTCTGTCTCTCCCTTGTCCCCCGATCCATCTCACTTACTGCACATCGAGAGATGGCCTCAGCCACCATCCCCCTCCCCATCACCGATGCCGTCCTTTACGAAGTAGCACCCGCTGGGAGTAAGCTGACACACCTGTGAATTTGTATGCTCTCCCGCAGAAGCCGGCTAAAAAGGCAGCCGTCAGCAATATGCTGATGTGGCATAACTCTCCTCTTCAGCTTGCTGCTCCAAAGTGATGCTGTCTCTTGTAATCGACTGATGAAAAGCTAACTCTATCTGGGGCCTGACTCAAAAACATATTTTACCCCAAACGCTGGATTTAATTGCTCAGTCTTTAATGGTTCTCATCACCTGTGGAGAATATGAAAAGTAAGGTGTGCAGCCCCTGTCGTATCTTGTTTCACAATGTTTAACGTCACAAAAAGAGCTGCCGTTTTCTGGCACAACTTTTCTATTCTGTAAACACAGATACAGTGCAGGTTGAGACTGATCAGAAGTGATGATTGCCTCCACCGATTGATCGGGCTGTTGTCTTTATAGCTGTTTACACAAACGGTATGAAAGCTGTGCCAAACCTGGCTGGCACCTATGATTATTCAGTGCCAGCGGGTAGTGAATTACATCTGACGTCTGACAATGTTCGCTTCCCTTATTAATAGTGTGAACAAGGAAATTAATCAGAACACATGTCTGAGTAGTTTTTGACCACATAGATGATATCATAGAGTTTTCTGATAATTTTTTTAACTGCATCCGTGCTTCTAGATGCATCCAGAATGATACTGACACATACAGACCTGTACAGGGATTTACCACTAAGACAGACAGGTCAGCAGACAGACAGATAGACACCCTAATTTTGGTTTTAGAAAAGTTTCTAGTAGGGATGTAGCTCACAAAATACAAACGCTTGTTTTTGTTCCAACTCATTATCTTTGCCGACATTGGCAGATATGTGTTTTCAGATGCATTAAAAAACAGTGCCATAAAACACAGCTGCAATTATTTTTAAATACGGAAAAAAGGGAGCTACAATCATCATTTCTGTGTTAACGTTAAAATTTATAGTTGGAAAGTGTCAGTGAGTCAAGTCTGAATCCAAGGTGATCACTGGCTTGGTTATCGAGGCAAGAAATAATGGCAGTGGTTTGTCGATGCCTTCTCCTGGCATATCTTTTCCTTAGAGGGATGCAGCCATGGAGAACAGCAGACCACAGTTCCATTCACACCCTTGAGGTGGGCTTGAATTCCACATCAGACAAGCAGGCTAAATGCTAGGAGGCACTGCCTTACCTTACTGCACCACCACATCTGCAAAACCTACACAATGTCTACTTATTTGGGCAAAACAAAGTAATAAACAGCTGTGCTGTGGATCCAACACTGTAATCATAGTGTGGGATCTAGGCCCTTAGAGGAAGAGTCAAGGCAGTCACTACCAGACTCAGATACACATCACATGTTCCTTTGCGTTACAAAATCAGCCAGGGCTTGGAGTCACCCTACTTCTCTAAAGAGCAATGGGAATAAAGGAATCATAAATGTCAATAAATACATCAGGCTAAATGCCAGCATGTTCTGCAAAAATGTCACTCCAAGTTTATTATGACTGTTTATTAATCATATAGGCTTTCAAATGACCCTTTGCAAAAGCCACGTATAGCCTGTATTATAACAAATCCAGCTGGGGCAGAGTTCTTAGAAAATGACAACAACAAATGCCTTTTACTGTGGCATTCAATTGCCCTGCCATGTGCCTTTTGATTAATATTCAGCACGTGTCTGGCTATTTGTCTGAACAGGCTTGCTTTAATACTGAAGCGTGTTTCACCTTTCTCTTTGATGTGTGTACAGACTGTCACGCATGACATTTCCCCCAGCTGGGTGAGAGCGGCAGTCTGAATGGGAGCAGTGTAGCTTTAACAATGAGAAATGAACAAGACTATGATGATGCATTTATCTCTCCCTCAAGCACAGTATTTCGAAAATACTTTTTTTAATTCTTGACAGAGCAGGACCGATTCTTTAAATGCCACTCAGCGTGTAATAGTACATATGACATTGAAGGTTTGCAAACACAGATGTTTTGGTCTTGGGAATGTGTGGAAGAAGTCAATACTATACAATTAATATATATTTGTCATATTGAATTTGTATTTTGTTGTATTGTATGTATGTCTATAAATTCTTGGATATGTTTGCAATTATGTGGAATTCCTTCCAATACAATAAGTGATCATGTCATAACGAGAGCTTCCTTACAAAATTGTGATTTTTGCAAAAATAGATTAAACTAGTAGAAGATGATAGTTACTATACGTTTGTGGTGCAGTTCTGAGATCAGGATAGAAGTGATCCAAAAAAGATGTGTTTTGAGACCCTTATCTAATGCTAAATGGAACTCAGCAGTGCTCAGCAGGAGCAGCGGAAGCTCATTCCATCACATGGGTGCCTACATCAGTCTTACAACCTCCTGCAATGGAAAATACTGGGAAGCCATTATTTTTAAGACACAATAGTAGTAAATGTGTAAGTTCTTATTTAAAGTAAGAAAAAAGAAATGAAAAAGATCAGGACTGAAATAAGATTTCCTGCAAAAAAATTAAAAAATGCAAAAATAATCTTAATTTAACATATACAAAATTTTAATTATGCAATATATTAAATTATTGTATTTTATACCATGTATAGTATATATTCTCATGATATACATATTATATTCCACATATGCAGTGTATGTATGTGTGTATATATGAGTATTAATGTACAATACATTATATATATATATATATATATATATATATATATATATGAATCCATTTATAAAATAATACAGTAATGCAGTTAGCCAACATCTGTAGTGAAAACAGAACCATTTTCTCTATGGATAATATTCCAGCAATTTATTTTTATTCATATTTTATGGCAGTGAAACTCAGGCAAGGTGACTTTTAAGGTGGTGGTATTATCTGTTCTGGTGATGTCTATCAGTTAGAGTGCGGAGGCCATGGAAGGACAGGTGTATCGATAGTACTGAGTAAATCAAACTTTAGGCAAATACATTTTGATACCACAGGGTCTGAGCATGTGTAACATCTATAGTCAAGGCTGCAGCTCTGAGATTGAGGTGAGATATCGCACTTATCTTTGCTGGTCAGACATGCAGAAGTTTGGAATAGCAGCAGTGAAATAATAAAAATAAAAATGAATGGTTTTCTGCTCTACAGATATGTGCGATTTTCCATTTGAAATTTTATAAACTGATGATCAAGAAGGTGTGTGTGGTGTACTTTTGAAGCTGCTTATTTACTTTCTCTTTTTCTTGTGCCTTCTTTCTCGTATCTCTCCAACGGGTTTCCTCGGAATGAACTTCTGAACGCTCGCTGTTCCCTCTTATGTCTTCTGCCTACATTGTCAGGTAAGAGCTACAGCTGAATTTATTACTAACAGAACTTTGGGAATGTGTTCATTTCTTTACATTGATTATCTGTGGTAGATCTGTGGTAGTGCAATCCCACTAGCAAGGCCCTGCCCTTTCTGCGAAAGGAAGAATAGTGACATTGTGCTTTGGTGTCATAATGATTCAGTTGTAAAAGGGTGCAAGACTTTAACTGTCATCTGAGCTTTGGTATGATTCAACTAGATAGGTGTCAGGAAAGAACAATGACTGGAAATGTGAATGGTCCACTAAACACGGAATGATGCACCTGACTTTATTTTCCATTCTGGCTAATATGTTTTTCCCCAAAGAGATTGAATCCAGGTGATATTAAGGTTGTTGGTACAGATAGTGTCTGTCAAAAAAAAAAAAAAAGACTGATAATACTGAGCAAAAAAAAAAAAAACTGGCAAAATATGAAGGTTTTCTGAAAGATATCCTTTGACTCAATGCCTTTAAATAGCAGTGTAGCACCATATGGTGTGTGAGTTTCAAGTATCTGCGCTGGACAGTTTGCTGGGGTACTTTCGCCACTTTAGTACGATATGGCTATGAAAGTTTGACAGAAAAACGGTTCAACGGAACTTCTAACAGGAACTTCTTGTTTCCACTTGACCGCTGACATGCATAGTTCATATGCCAAAGGTACAGATTTTATTATTGTGCAATACGTCGCTGCATGACATGCGCACAGTTTGCAAACATCACATGACATCACCGAAAAGGGACATCCGCGGGGTAAACACAGAGCAGTAAACAGATGCAGACAAGAAGACACACAAGAAGCCCACATATTGAACGGATGTCACTTTGCTCCTTCCAAAACCTAGCCAGAAGCACAATAAATGTTCGATGAAGCTTTATCCAGGTCTGCTACTGCTGCATGGTGGTCAGTCCTGTAGATTCAGCCCCCTTGGTCTGATGTGGTTAACTAAAGTTTAGAGAAAAAAATGGCTGCAGGCTGGACATCCTTGATAACTGTTGGACACAATCAGACTGAAAGGGTTCTTGCTTGTTTCAAACAAGTAAAGAAAATCCTATGAAAACTGTACAGTTTAATATTTCATAAGCTCATCACAGTTATTTCTCATATACATTATTTCACTGTAACAGTCACAGGTACCTAGCTTGCAATACAAGCGTATTCACAGCCCTTTGATGGGTGACCACGTAGGTTTATTTTTCTGGATGCCGTAGCTGTCCGGACAGGTTGCTGTGCAACCAGTTAATGGATAAATGTCAATATTCTGAACAGCAACACGGTGATTATAAGCTGCATGTGTTTGCACTGAGGATGTTTGTGGAAAAAATATCACTTTAATCTGGGATAATGTAGGCTAATAAAACATGCATACTGGCAAGATTTGACTCCAATACAGCCACAGTTCCAGGCCCAGCAGATATCTCAACATTCAGATATCAGACCACTTTTCCAGCATATTTACATTATAACATGACTCGTACTTTTGAAAGCTCAGTACACCTTCTGTAACAAAAGAAGATGCTGGTTTGTTGCAGCATAGCAAGTTATAATCCAATCAGTATACTATTTAGGTATTTACACATCACTACCTGCTTGTCTCTTTCTGACCATTTGAAGATGGAAAAGTCATTTGGGCACAACAAGAGGATGCACAAGTTTTATATAAATGAAATACACAAATACTACAGCCATTAAATGTAACTTTAAAAAAGAGAAAATATAAAAATATAGATAGATAGATAGATAGATAGATAGATAGATAGATAGATAGATAGATAGATTTAAAAAATAAATAAATATTACTTTTGCTTTTTGTCTTCAAAACTTTCTTTGACAAGATTTCAGCTCAGGTGCTTATAAAAAGAGCTCTGTAGTGAAACTATATATCTTGGAGCAGATAGGCCTCACTCTCCTGGCAAATTTCCACCAGGCTGAAACAAAGATGGAGACCCATGCAGCTTTAAGAAATCTCAAACCGTGCTGGATCTTCTCTCCCTGTCAGTTTGAAAGGGGCTTTCTGTCTGCTGGTAGAAATGTATTTCAAACTTCTTTGCACCACAGAGAGTGGGAGAAATTATAAATCCACTTGCCATGTGCCTTGGAAAACGTGATCCAATAATAGCATATATTGTGTCTCTGAGACGTGTGTGGCACCCACCATTAAAGTGTACATTTCAAAATTGTCTCCCTGTGATCCCTCCTTTCCTCCAGTTTTTGCCTTTCCTGTTTCTGCAGTAGCCTGAAGCAGCTGAGAGTCTGTAGACTGCATACGCTTTGGACTCCATCTTTTTTCAGTGCCATTTGCTCTTTTTTTATATAAAAACTCTTTAGCTGAATTTTTATATTTCTTTTGCACTTTTGACGCGTTGTCATATTATGGGGTAACTGTAATTAATCCAGCACCCAAGAAAAAGTTTCAAGCTTACTAGCTCTAAACAATTAAGGTGAACAGATGCTATTGATCTATATTGGGCTATACCACTTGTACGACACGTAGCGATTTCAAAAGACACAAAAAATCTTTGGATTTTATCCACTCCAGATTGACTTTTCAATAATTTCAATGTACCATGTATTCAATATATAAAAAAAATATCTCCCTCTCACCTTCCCCTAATTGGGGGGCGGTATGTGTGTATGCCTTCCTCAACCTTAGGCCTGGGAGTTTGAGGGTTCTGCGCAGTATCTTAGCTGTTCCTGGACAGAAAATAGCAGACATACAGGACAGCTACAAGTATGTTGGTATCATACAGGACAGTGGGAATCAGGATGAGATTACAAGGAGATCAGCCACAGGGATACACACACACACGCACACATACCAGCCCCCCCCCCCCCAGTTAGGGAAAGGTGAGAGGAAGCGATATATATATTCTGTAATTTTGCAGAATTTGTCATCATGATGTTGATACAGAGCCATCAAGTAACCTTAAGAATCAGCCAATTGTTATTGTAATTTGTGAAATGCAAATATAATCTGAAAGCAGGCAGCTGAAATCCTACTGTCTCCACTTCTCTAGAGACTCTCAACAAGGTACTTATTCAGTAATGCTCTAGTAAAATCTGTAAACGGCTGTAAAGAATTTGAATTAAAGTGTCAGCCAAGCAACTAATAATGATAACAGAGTCACAAAGTAAAACTTGAGTAACAGTAGAAGACTTTTAAAATTTAATTTTTGCATTCTTTAAAGATTTATTTAGCCTGTTTTCACTGTCCATTCAGATGGCATCTCAGTTACCTTTTAAAGGCTGAACAGCTTGTGTTCACCTTGCCACTAAGTTTTCTTATGAGTGCAGCCTACAGCTTCCAGAGATTTTCATTTAAATATTCTGAGGGAAGCCTCCAGCTGTAGACTGAGCTCTGGTTCTTGGCAAGGTGTGGGCAGCAGGCTGGGAAGCAAAGGGAGCAAAGCAAATCATTACATTAAGATGATTAGGTTTAAATATTTCACCTACAAGATATGTGACAAATGAACCCTTTTTGAAAATCATTTTTGTTTAAAAAAGCATTTAATGCAGGGGTAGGATTTGATATGTTTAGCCTATTTGTATCAGTGAGTAAAATATGTGATTTTGAGGATATCCATCAGCAACTGCACATCTAATGCAGGGTTTGTCTTTGGACTGCAGCGCTACAGTATTACCTCCTGCAGCGCCATACTCAATAAACAGGATTGTAAAACAATACAAAAATTGTCAAATAATAAAATAATACACCTGGTATGCATGAACACTTGAGTCATACCTTATGTAAATACAGTACCTGTACCAGTTATTTCTGCAGAATTACAGAACAGGGTTGGTTGTAGGGTTTTTTTTTTTATATTCTTATTGGGTTTCACAGACACTCTGAAACACATGATCTTTTCCAGCACTTCATTGCTGTCTTAGAGGCCCATACTGACCTCAGCGCATTTGATGATGAATGATGAGTGTGTATCCTAATGCACTGCACTGTATGCATCCACACAGTCAGAGCAGGTATGTGGCTGAGCATAAACACAGTCACTGTACCTCTTTCTTTGCAGGAATATATCTTACATGTGAACGACTACATATGACTTGCATAGTTCTCCCTCAGAGCTGGATAAAGACACCCTCATGGTTGTATTTTTTGAGAATACAGTTGAGCAGATTCTAGTTTAACCCCTCCGGTGGGGAGGGGAGAGCAGAAAGCTATTGTTAAATGGAATAAATGTTGCGGAAGATTGATTTAACAGATACTGTTTTCCACTGCAGTATTAAAGTTCATCATGACTGTCAAAAACGCTTGTCCTTTTGCGGTATCTCAATGGGCCACACCTTATCCTGGATGCATTCTTTCTTTTTTCGTAAAAGGTGAGCTTTGATACATGTTGAATAGGGATGGTGTCTTTTGTGCAAGAAGACAGCATGAAAAGAATGGGACTGGACAAGACGGTGCAAATTTGTGAAGCATTAAAAAAAGAAAGAAAAAAAACACTTAACTGGCATTAAACTGAGGTTTTAAATAGCCAGCAGTAATTGTCCTTTTTCAACACAAATTTACACCAGACACTTGTGTTTTCTCAAGGACAAAGCTTACAGAGTAGATAAATCAGAGGACTCACCAAAAACAAGCGATAAAGGAGGAGCATGCGGTTTGCAAGAAACCCATAAGACTTACCTCAGTATTGATTTGGCACAACCTAAAAAATAGTCTGCTGAGGACTAAATGGGCATTAAGTCAATAAAGGTATTTTTTCTTCTGTGTGAAGCTGCAAAGAGTTAGCCTGGACCAAGTTTTCTTGGACAAAACACGGGTAGACTATACACTGTACAAGCTTTTCGGCCAGTGTCTTCTGTACTTGCAACCAAGTGTACCGCCTACAAGTGGACTGTAATAAAAGCTGTCTCTTGATTTTGGATCCTCAGGATGTCAGATGAAAGGATTGCATTTAGATTTTTTCCACTTCCTAGATGATCAGGCAGAAGCTCAGAAAAGCACATCTGCTCAGATTACAATTATTACAATTAAAATTGTCAGCTATAATGTTCCTTAATTCTCAAACCATTACTTCAATGTTGTTTCTCAAGTGAAATGAATTAAATCTCCGTCCAGCTCGCCATACAACTGAATTATTTTTTGCCTAATTTTTGTAATGCTAAAGCTCTGCAGATGAGACATTGCATGTTTTGCTCTGGTTGTGCGCTGTCCTCCGAGCGCTGTATCAGTAGATATTATAGCGTTGCTTTAATGCAGATGCACTTCGATTCGGTGTGCGCGTAGGAGCACTTCTGGTGGCGGGGCTGAGAAGCTGAGAGCGCTTTTGCGTCAATTATGGCACTCAACTACCTCTCTTTTTTCCTGTATCTGCGTGATTAACTTCCCGGCATTCAGCACACTTGGGCAATTTACAGACTGAAAAAATGATGTTTACTACACAAAAACTTCATGTTTATT
Organism: Heterotis niloticus; assembly: GCA_018136845.1. Lineage (NCBI taxonomy): Eukaryota > Metazoa > Chordata > Actinopteri > Osteoglossiformes > Osteoglossidae > Heterotis > Heterotis niloticus. Next base: position 22,969,994 of record CM030906.1, read on the forward strand.
TTTATTTATATTTATGGGCAAATACATGGATTTCGTGAACTCTCGAATCGGCTTTGAGGTGGCGACATGTCTGAGTGACACGGTTTGCAACAGAAATGTAACAGATGAAGCTTGACAAGAGTGGACGTTGTGATGGGCTCTTCAGTCTGCTTGATAGATAACATGCGAACAGTGTCAAATACTGTCTGTCTGTGAGGCCTGGTGAAGCAACTTGCCAATCATGCTACGAATTTTTGTGCACTGTTATATTATATATTTGAATAGCATTTTTATAATCAAATGTTATATAATTAAATATTTCATGATAATGGAAAAATCACAGCCAACTGCAAAGGCAGCTGATTTGCACTTCTTTTTATCTCACATTAAAGCAAAAAAAATCTTGTGGAGCCCTGCAGTGTCTTAATATGCTTTAAAAGTACGAAAATTAGAATTTCTCAGTTTAAACAAACTGTTAATGCAACCTGACTGTAACACATGGACAATCCCAGCCACCTGCTAATAAACATATCTAGCATCACCGTTTTCCTCTCTCTTCATTCCTATCTGCTGCATTAACTGAAAGCAAGGCACATAAAGGCTAAGCAAGCCTGTGCTCTTTTATTGATATTTATATCATTTCAGCTTTCAGGTTGTGTTCCGTGCATCCACTTTGATTTGTGCCCGTGTAATTGTTGCGTATCTGCTCTGGGGGTTGGGAATGAGGGCGTAAGAGAGAGAGCCCTGACCTTCTAGAGGAAAAAACAAACGTATTTGTTCCGTTATTCACAGCTAAATGAATCTAATGGTGCCCTGATTTGAGAACACAATTCAGTCATTACAACCCACCCCCCTCAGACCAAGTCATTTAACGGTAAGTATATTATCAAACACATTTGCCGCTCTGACACTAACACAATTGCGCTCATTGCCGTGCTGCAGCCCTGCCCTTTCAAGCAGGCTCCGTTTCTCGATACGTTTTAAAACCGCTTAACCGATCGCCTTCATCTTCCTTACAGTCAGGCTGTTGTCTCAGACATTTTTCTCTGGGACGCAAAGGAATTGTATTTTAATTATGAGCATTACAATCAGTTTGATGTGTTTTTATTTTAATGCTTTTCTTCCCAGTCATGCTTGATCCTTAAAGTTAACCATCACTGTGATATATAAATGGAAGAAATAATCCTAGGAGCTGCTGCTTAATGATAGGATTATCTGTGAAGCTAAATTTAATGGCTTTGCAATGATTCAGATACATGGCATTGCTCAATTGGATAGAAAATATGCAGTAATGTATCCAAGGTCCAGGAGTATGGTTTTGCAGGTCCAGTTTTTACAGAATACAACTTTTAAATGTAGGTTTGATGCTCCTCCCAATTATCAGTACACCTTAAAATATTCATAGTAGAAACGAAACAAGTCTTTATGATAGTAATCTTTCCGGCCTGAAATTTTAAATTTACAAGTAGTTTCTAAAGATGACTTCTGACTAATTATTTGAAAGTGTTTATGAGAGTGCCAAAAAGTTAATTTAAACGTAGGGTGAAAATGTGCTTTCTTTTTCATGTAACCTTGTGAAGATACTGCATGCAGGAAGTAACAGAAAATGTGTTGTTGTTGTTGTTGTTGTTGTTGTTGTTGTATTTTTTACTGCACCATGCTTGTGTTGATGTGAAATCTATCCTGTTTCCCTTTGAACAGTGGAGTCCTATTTGAACTATTGTAGCTTATTAATCTTTTTGTTCTTAACATTTAAATTCAGTTAGGATAGCAGGTGATTGGGAGATGTCGGGAGACTGTTGTGCAACTGTTTTTGGGGCGGAAGGAAATGTTAGAAATGGGTTTGATGGGATGCTGATGAATGAAAGTGACCTTTTCAGTGTTAGCCACAGCATATTGTCCACCTTCGAATCAATAGTACCGCAGGACACGTACTGTGGTACAAAGAGCATGCAGCTCTCTACATAATGCATTTGTTTCCAAGGTAAAAGATTAATTCTTTCATAAGAACATACACACAGGAAATAGTCCATGTGTAATGACTCTCCATTGTACAGGACAGAAAAGCAGCTTTCAGGATGGGGGCAATAAAAATAAAGACACAACAGCATGGAAATAATGTTCTTAGTTGTTAATTGCTGAAAAGGACAGTAACACACATTTAGGAAATCCAATGTTCTTTCACTCTTTCGGCATTAAACAGGCTTGCAGCTGTCATCTGGACTTATATATAAAACTGCTGACAATTTTCCAGAGCTAAATTCTGCTACATGTCAGCCTGACAGTAAACCTGTGTTTTTCTACCCATTTTTCCTCCTTCCTTTTTTCTAGGTTCCTCTCTCATCTTTGCTCATTTATTTTTACTCTATTGTGTTGAAAGCTGTTAAATTTCTAAATACCTTATTGCCCAGTTAAAACCACTTTGTAGAAGAGAAAGGCTTAGAATGTAATAATTTAATATTTAAACTATTTATCCAAATACAAAAAAACAAAGCAATGCACTATCCTTGTGTTTAACTCACATCCAACTGAAGTTGAATATTGATATATATAGTGCTTATTTTTGATTGTTCCACAATTTAACTTGAAGATATATATGCCATTTTAAAATGTTTTTAGCAAACTGTCAAGTTGTAACTGTACTACATAATGATACAAAGAAATGGGCCCACTGCATAGGTATTTTATTCTTGCTTAATTTCTCAAAATGAATTCATAAGTGGAAATGAGTGAGAATTGCAAATAATGTTATCATCTATCTATCTGTCTGTCTGCCTATTTATCTTCTTTCTGTCCATCTGTCTATCATCTCACCATATGTCTGTCTTTCTGTCTGTCTGCCTGCCTGTCTGTTGGCTTGCTTGTCTGTCTTCATCCCTTTGCTCGTTTCTTTGCTTTTTATCTTATGAACAGAACAGCAGATACAAACTGATAAACATTTGCTGACATAGTTGATTTTGCTTCATAACCGATTGCTGCCAACCTTAAGACCAAATCATTTAGAATGCCGCTGGAATAGCATTAAGCAACAGGGAACATTCTAAAGGAAAAGTCTACTTGATAGACCCTGTAGATAGATAATGAAAACACCATGTAGCCATGCACCAAGCTTGCTGAGGCAAGGCATGATGCTGTCTAGTTATTGAATGTAGATGGCCCTTGTAATTAGAGGCCGAAAGTTAGAACACTTTAAAATGCAGTTTCCAGGGTATGAAGTGTAGTCACACTCCCCAGAAAGCAGAGTAGCATCGGCACATCATTATCTACTAAATTGACTCTTTCCGCAAGCTCATTATTACATGGTCGATATTTCGGTGTGATATTTTCAATTTCTTCAAATCCAGACCCCATCGCCAGCAATGTATGTTTACTGAATATGACAAAGGCCGGTGCAGACCGCAGGAGGGTGTTTTGGCTCAAAAAACAAAAGCAGTACGGTAACTGGCACAGGTTTAGGTTCATGCTGTTATGTTGATCTTGCGGTCAACCATCCAATTGTTTGAAACAGTGTTGTCTTATATGAAACCGTGGATCGGAATGGAAATGTCTCTGACAGTTACAGCACATCTTCCTCCAAAGCGGTGCATACTCATTCATCAAACGTGTGAAGAAATGTTACCCCTTGGCCATAAGGGCATTGCATTCTCCAAAAAGAACACCATTTTAAGTGTCAAGTACCTGTGTTAGCAAAAGCCCTTTGTTACTGTGACTACTGTGATACAGTATGGTATACATATGAAAATGACAAATGAGTTTCACTAAGAAATTTTGTTTCACTGCCATTTCATTTGCTGATCAATACCTAATTTAGCTGCCACAGCCTTGTAATGTAGAAAAAACTAAAGGCGCTCTTGTCCAAGTTGTGATATTCCAGTGTAGAAGAGATGGAAATCCCTTCCTGAATCCTGATTATTGCTAAAAATGAACTATTTCCTAAGCCAACACCATTGCCTAGAGGGGCTCTCAATGTACACTGCCCGACCAAAAAAAAAAAAGCATTTTTTTACCGTGAATGCATGCCGTAATCAAAGCTAAAGGCAGTCCAACAAAATATTAGTGTGAATTTTTTTCAGGCAGTGCATTAAAGCTGTCAGAAATAACTGCTGAAACTTTTTTTTTTCCCACTAAATGCATCACTCTCATGGGGTAATACCCCCTGCAGGCTATGAATTTGGAGGCCCCTTGGCAATAGGTCTGTCTGCCACTCTAGCATGTGCTTCAATCTTTTGTTACCTTTTTTGTACAGCTGCCGACTTGTACGAAACTATTGAGTTGTACATTACAAAGTTGCTAGAATGCTCAACTTACTCTTTATAGGTCATCCTTCTAAAAAAAGTGAAATACCTACATGTAATGGTATATGTGTTGTACAAGGATTTTTCAGAAACAATACACACTGTAGTGAGGGCAGCTGCAGGCTTCAGTGGAGAGAATGAAAACACAAAGAGGGTTTCTATAATGCAGCATTTATTAACAAAAGGCAGCCTCAGGACCGCCAGAAAAGGGGTATGGGTAAGTTGCCCTTTTCTGCCTGAGGACTGCAGTCCTTAAAATAATAGTTAATACCCAGTACCCAAGGCCAACCTTTTTAAACTGCAGAGACCACACCAACCCCTTTATAGATACTCCACCCCATTATTTGTTGAATAAATTAACCACCAATTCTAATACAAATGCAAACTCTTTGGTGATCCCTGTCCCTATTCCTTGGCTACCCTTGTGGAGCATGGAACATTATTGTAATTTTTCATTGTATTTAATATATGCATGTACAAATATTATTTTGCAAGTTGTATAGTGGCATTATGTTTATATGTTTAACCACTAGGCAACCACTGGTGTGGTTTTCAAGGGAAGGAGAAATGGAAGTGGTTTGCTATTGTAATAGAGGGTTGCAAACACAGAGGAGACCATGCAAACTCCACACACAACCCTGAGCTGGACTTAAACCCCACCTCAGGCAAGCAGCTCAAAAGCTGTGAGGCATCACCTTCCCCCCTACAAACATTAATACTGTATATTTATTTTACAAGTGATATTGTGATGGAATTTATGCAGTGATGATAATTGAGTTAGTGTTATTTTTCCTTGTCTTCTTTGTGATTGACTTACAGTAATTCCACATTGAGTTGTATCTCTAGCACAAAACATCCCCAAAATGTTTTGGCCTGCAACCCTATTTCATACTCTGGTATCTGTAGTGCTGCAGAGCGAGATCTTGTCTGCACATCTCAAGACAAAGAAATGCTAAACACTCGTTGTTAGTGGAGAACTCCATGATATATGAATGATTAACAACTCTACAACTCTGTGTTGAATATGCACAAAAGCTAAAAACTAAATATTCAGAGAGATGCTCTCTCCACTGAACTTTTGCCAAAAAAATAATACTGATATTGAACTTCAGACTGCACATTAATTTCATCAGAATATAAATTATGGGATAAATACCCCATAAATCCCTTTCTAATTTTTCTATTTGTGTCCATAAACTTCGCATTCACTTTAAAATTTAATTTTTTGCTCCTGCAATTTTACAGTAAAATTGACCCTAAAAGTGAAGATTCTCTTTCAGATGTTATCTAAAGACTTAGTGTAGGTAAGATAGGAAATGTAGCATTGCCAAATAGTTTTGTGTGTTATAGGCAGAAATGAGTGTTAACATATATATTTTTTGAAGATTAAATTAAAGCTCATCATTTTATAGCTACTGAACAGATTTTTTTAAATGTGTCCTGAACATGCACCACTTATAAACACCATGAGCGAAAATGCTGAAGTATAGCTTCATACTGTGATGTACACATGTCAAGAAAGCTGACAAAAATTTGGCTGCATAACAGTTTTTTTGCATACAATTTTTAAATTTTTTTATTTAAATTTTGCCATTATCATTGGGTGCTGCCCTGTTGTCTAAGTGTAAATGAAATGGATGTAACTATCCATCCATCACATATATAGTATAGACTATGTGGATCAAGAGCCTGTCCTGGATACACGGGGTGTCAGAGAGACTTCACCCAGGATGAGGCACCAGTCCGTTGCAAGGCAATTTCACACCCACTCACACAAACTAAATACAAGGAACTAAAAGTTACCAATTCACCTAAAACAAACCTTTGAAATGTTAGTAAACCAGAACACCTGGATGAAACCCATAGGATAACGTGAAAAAACAGAACAAACAAACAAAGGCAAGCAAAATCCACTGGACTGGAATATCTGTGAATTTTCCTTGAGGAAGAAAACAGGAAACGTGTAGTCGTACAGTAAGAGCTTTGTATAGAGCAGTGCTTCTATAGGCCTTTTTTATACACTGGGCAGCAAAACATGGATTCGCTTTAATGGATGGTTAAGGAGTCCAGAGAACCTGCAAGTGCATGTAATTTATATTAAAGTGGACATATTTGGAAGTACAAGTGATGCTCTGCTGTAATTTAGGAAATCAGCCTGACAGCAACGGGGATATTGACAAACAAAAACAGCAGCAGCAAAAAAGACAGCGATCAGGAGGGGAAAAAATCCTTTTCATAACTCTTAAAAGTTGTGAGGACAACAAGAAAAGCGAGACAAACATTTTACCTGCAGGTGGTTTTCATGATTCACCTGCTCTTTAAATACGATTCATGCAAATTAAAATTACTTGACATGCAATTTGGATCAAGTAAAGACAATTTAATGACTCAGTAGCTCATTGAATAATTTCATTAAAGAAAAAGTGACACTCTTTCAAAGCTGGGGGTAGAAAATCACAGCCTTTCCTCCTTACCCCATCAACTCCTTCCTTGCCCGTCCCCCCATTTCCGCAACATGCATAACAATTATTCGGGCTACAACACATTCATCATCCTGATTAAATTCTAAGATTCCGGTGACTCGGAAAGTTCACTCGTTGCTCATGGTTGAGGAAGTACAGACCAATGTTAAACCTTGAATAAAAAAAGAAAATGATTAATGCATACAGCACCGTCTTTCCATTCGATTTATTTATGAACATTTATAAAAGGAGGTGGTAAACACTGCCCCGCATAATAGACTGAATAAAGATGTACTCTACAGCTCAGCAGGTTATATTACAAACAGCCCAATTGCAAAACTAAGTAAAAATCCTATTTGGATATGTAACCCATATTTCATACTCTGGTATCTGTAGTGCTGCAGAGCGAGATCTTGTCTGCACATCTCAAGACGAAGAAATGCTAAACACTCGTTGTTAGTGGAGAACTCCATGATATATGAATGATTAACAACTCTACAACTCTAAAAGTGAAGATTCTCTTTCAGATGTTATCTAAAGACTTAGTGTAGGTAAGATAGGAAATGTACCATTGCCAAATAGTTTTGTGTGTTATAGGCAGAAATAAGTGTTAACATATATTTTTTGAAGATTAAATTAAAGCTCATCATTTTATAGCTACTGAACAGATTTTTTTACCCAACTCTAACCCAACTCTATTTGATATCAGATGCAAATTTTATGCTTTAAGTTTTGTCACAGGCATTTGGCGAGACCACAACCTCAAGCACTTTTCAGGAAGTTTCACCTGGGCTTAATCTTATTAGTACCAACAGGCTCAGGTGAGGCCTCCTATGCTGTGATCACTTTAAGGAGCCTGTAGGTTGAACGTTAACAATCCCTTAATCTTGTTTGCTTGCATTGCTTCCCGTTTTGTTTTTTTGACTTGAGATGTTTGCTTTTATTATTGTTTTGGATGCAAAAAGTTGAACTCAAACTCGCTCTCTCTCTCTCTCTCTCTCTCTCTCTCTCTCTCTCTATATATATATATATATATATATATATATATATATATATAGACATTTTGATATCTACTGTATATTTTTCACCACAATCTGGGGTGGGCTGTAACCTACCAAACCCCAAGGGGTGTCTCACTTCCCTCAGCTGCAATTGTTTAAACATTTTATAAAGAGCAGGGAACCACCTGAAAGAGCCATTTTAACAAAGTGAGAGGGGCTGTAGCATGTAAGCTGTCATGGAGGGAGTGATAGGGCTGTGATGGTGATGCAGGCATAAATGGAGGAAGACAGATCAGCGATAAGGTATCCAGACTGACAGAAAGACCTTGCTGTGCTGTCATCCCTCTCCTAGTGCAGCCTTTTTACCCTTCAGCAGGGTAATATTGCTACATTACTCCGTTACCTTGCCAAACATTGTTGTGGCCAAGAAGCAAATAATGAAGAATGTATCTGTGCTCAGGTGGGGCCACAGTCTGACCTGAGTCACATTCAGAAAGGAGAGATTTACAAGGAGATGTCAAAAAGCAAAGGTGCAGAACAAAAGCTAACTTTATCAATAAAAGAAAAGTACCTAGAAAATGCCATAAAATGAGTTCTTTAAACTCATGAAAAGTCAACAATGATGGCACTCCAGGAATTACAGTTGCTTCTCATGCTTATACATCTTGCCATATACTGAACCAATTTTTGAGCCCAACACAGGGATTTATGTGCACTGTAAAAACTTTTAAAACATTTATTTTGCCCACTATGCTCCCTTCTTCTATTTTTTGCCAAAAAAAAAAATCAAGAAATAGTTATGTGCAAAATGTATACCTTTTGTGAAGTACAAAAGTTGTTCAGGACTGTACTTTTATATTCCAAAGCTTCCTGACAGTTAATGACAACAATGACAAGTTACAGCTGCAAAACTAACTGCAAAAAAATAATAAAACCCAACACAGACCACAAAGCTGAACATACAGAGTAAGCCCTCAAGCACTATAGTAGGTCACCTTGGCTCTAAAGAGTAACCACCTCCAATGTAACCATTCCCTAAATGTTTGTTAGACCTCTTTAATGTATTCATATTAAATCTGAAAAAGTTGTAGAATGTTGCAGTAGTGCTTTTTTTGAAGACCATTAGAAGCAACAGTGATTGAGTTTTGGGCCTTTTACAGAGTATACATTTCTGAAGTGAGGTCAAGGGGAATAGAGTTGTCTTGCTGCCAGATTTGTGGACTCCCATCCTCATATTTTTAATATTTTTTTTACAGAAGCACTGTAATTGAATAATTTCTGGCTATGACCAATCATTTGCTTAATGAACCAAAAAAAAAAAAAAAAAAGAACTACTCGTGCTTTTTTTCCTCTCAGTCTGGTTTGGCTTTTTTGAGGGTGTTGCCAAAAATAAAAGAAGCGTAATAACACTGACTGGCATATTGGATTCCAAAGTATTTTTTTTTTTATTGCTTTAACTGATAAGCTACCTCATCTGGTGAATTAGCTAGACGGTTCTGATTGACATAGTGAGGCCTCAACCTCCTCTGGGCTGTGTTTTGAGTGGGCTGTGCATTGGAAAGACTGAGTCATGCTTATGTTATGATATTTTAGACTGTGAGATGTCAGTTAAGCAGATGTTGGTGCAATGCTAGCATGTTGCTATGATGGTGTCAGAGCAAACTGGCACAATGTGGGAGAACCATTTGTGACATCAACATATGTCAGCTGCGCAGTCAGACTGAGGGTGTTATGTTGGGATTTGTGAGACACAGTGCTGGTGCTGGGTGGGCTGCAAATGAAAAGGCCAATTACCAAAAAAAACATTATGCAATGAAAATTAAAGAGCACATTTTGTTATAAATAAATGCTTGGTTCAAAAAACACGTGCTCTGTTGATCTTTGCTTGAGGATCTCGGAGGTGAACGTTTAGTCCAGCGTGAACTTGAAGAGCTGACCCATAACTGAAACTTGGCTTCAGGAGCTGATTATCAAAGTGAGCCTCCTCTGGCTGTGCTTACATTCCAGCTTCTGTTCTCATGATGTATAGGTGGATGTATGTTGAGGAGTGGATCACAAACCTCATCTATTCTGTGCTTTCCTTCCACCTCTAAGTGAGTGGTTTTAGCATCTGTTTAAGGGAAAGGTTATGTTAAATGTCAGTATGCTTACCTTTGGATGTAATAATATTTTCTCCATTGGAAATTTTCTTTTTTTTGCTAGTGGGTCATTTCCAGTTGTTGCTGGCGATACAGATGTAAAACTTTAGTTTTTTATTTAAAAGGTTGTGCATTCCATTGTCCTTTAAAATCAAGTTATAGTGGAATAATACTTCTTTTTACATAATATGTATCAAAATATATTAACATTCTTTATTGGTCAAATACAAAAGATTGCACATTTTCAACTGCTCGTGCAACTCTTTTTTGTATGCATTTCAGATATTATTTTTTTTTAACTGCCCTTTAAATATTATGAAAAATACATTTATGAGTATTGTATAGAAAGGTGATGACATGGAGCAATTTAATCAGAGGAATATAATGTTTTATATAAATGTTCTGTAAATCCCTATTATGATTCACTAAAGGATGCTGACAGGTTTGGCGGAAAAGATTATACAAAATATTCAGTGAAATACTTAACGTTCTAACTTAAATATTGCATTCCACTTAAAGTATAAATGATTACATATTTAAAGTTGGCAAATATTCTATGGGATTATTTTGGTGGGTGCCAATGTGACCTTACAGACCTGCATGCGGCAGTGCTGCTAAACCCTACAGTACATAGCCTTGGTGCTTTGTTTTTGTGTTTAATGTACGTCTTGCACAATGAGATGTGATTTCCTACACTGCCAAAATTATATGAATAACGGGGAAATGTTGAGCCCATTAATGACAGCCACAGCAGAGGTTCCTGAAACTTCCTTGTTCTTACGCATCAGTACGAAGGCTTACGCTAGCAAACATGATTTTTTTTTCTTATGTTTATTCCAAGAAGGAAAAATCTTTCCCCCAGTTTTATAGCATTTTTTATTACCACACATAGATTGTTTCAAGGGGAAATCAGAAAATGAAATTAAATGGCAGAATGGAAAAAAATAGGAAATAAAACCTTTGCATAGTCTATATAATATTTTCTGTATTTTTTTGTAATACTATACTAAAAATAGTAACAGTGACAGACATTAAACTTAAAAACTGTACCATGGATTGACAGAAAGCTGACAATAAATCATAACTGAATCAATGTTAATTCAGGCAGGAAAGCACAACTGATTATTATTGTAAGTATACAATGAGTGATTGTTAATTTTGCCCATTTCAGGTATGGCGGCAATTTGGTCTCATGCTTTAACCTAATACTGATCAAGGCATTCATTCTCGTAGAGATTTGACAAATTTAATTACCAAATTATTACCAAAGAAATAAATTGTACCACAGCTTAAATTTATATAACTGTATGTATATAAATATCTTTATCTATATTTATAGCTGTTACTTGGATTTACTCATGCTCATGGTCCACACAATGTTCCCTAAAGACAAGCTGCTGGGAGAAGGTCTGAAACAGATAGGGGATGTGGATAATAGGAAAGCAAAAGAGGTGCCATGGCAGGAGAACCCCTCGTGGAGTGTAAAATTGACAGACAGCAGAGGTGGCCAACATGAGCAAATCCTACCAATGACTGGAAAAGCTAGAAAGGGCGGTAGAGGAACTATCATGGCACCATGTGGACAAGCACTTGGCACCAGGATCCTGTGGACCTTCGCATTCACACAGATAAACAGGCAATGGTTAACCAACCAGATATTTTAGTTATAGACAAGGAGGAAAGAACAGCAGTGGTTCTGCAGCAGACTCACACCAAGGACAAAAGCAGCATATCTGAGCATATAATGTTGCATTACAACATCATTTCCTTCCTCTGGGCTGCATCCAGCTGCAGTTTGTAACAGCTTAGAAACCCAAATGACCTGAAGTGCTCTCCTGCTAACATGGCTTTAACTTCTTTTTTTCCTTTTTTGCTCTATTGTTCACTAAGTTATAGTGACTGCGGTAAGCTTGACAATAGAACCTCCTCTAGAACATCGCCATCCACGCAGCCTCGTGCTCCTTACACAATAGCAGTTTAAGCAGCACAAAAAAGTATGAGGCTTATCTTACTTCCCCATTCTTCTAGTGATTCACACTATTTTTCGCGGAAGCTAACAAAGATAATTAAGTGCTATGTTGAATTTTTGTATTTACGATCGCAAAGCACGTCACTTTAACTTCTTCTCTGTAAGTACATTTGGACACCGTGGTACAACAAGGCCGAAATGGTAGCGATCAGTTGTCTCATCGATGATGTGCTGAGACAGTGGGGGTGATGGCATCGTCCCTTTTGTGGCCATTAGCGGACCAGACTGAGCTGGGAAAGAATTACATTTGCAGTCAGGGGAGGATGTTCCTACCATCCTTCAGGGTAAACGTGCCTGGCGATCATATGAATAAGGCTAGATTGACTGCAGGTCATGCAGACGCTGCTAATGTCAAGTAGTCAATTAACCAGAAAATACCCCGCATCCCACAACACGGAGGCAGTGGGAATTAACCACGGAGGACACAGATTGCATGAGGATGACATACCAGCCACTAAACAATGACCATATGGCACTGGGGTGGGCAGAAAGGGAAATATATTTCTCCCGTGTCGGATTGTATGTTTAGCCAAGTCCGACAAAGTGGTGGCACGTGCTGCTGCAGTGGGTGGCATAACACGCTGTCCTCATCACCATGCCTGTTCCTCTCGAGCATTTACCTTCAACTCATTTGAGTTTCAAAAGTGCAGTAATTAGTAAAAAACAGGCACCAAGAGACCTTAAAATGTCAGGGCACAAATTTTCAAAAGAGTGCAATACCCTGGATTGGCAAATAGCAGTGCAGCCGAGTAGCGGGGCAGGCTCATGGCGTTCTGGCTGTTCGGGCTTGGGTTTGACTCTGACTTGGTCTCCGTGGATTTGATGTTTTCCTTTGTCTGTGTGTGTTTCCTTCAGGTGGTCTGCTTTCCTCCCGAAGGCAGTAGTTTTGGGTTAATTTATAGTTCCAAAATGCTCAGTAGTTTCATTGTTTGATAGTAGCGCTTTCATAGCCTCCATGGACTCCAAGATAGGTGCCGATCACAACTCTGATCAGGACAAAGCGGTTCATGATACAGGGTAGATGGAAATTCTTAAAAAGTGTGTTAGCGGTAAGTAGTCAGTGCCATCTCAAGGCAGGATTCTTAAATGTTGATATGACCTCTGCCCATAACATTACAACTTTAGCATTAACCATTTTCATAAGCAATAGCTAGGGTTGTAGTGGTTGGCAGTCCATTTTCATGATATTTGGAAATAACAAAGAGTTCCAAAAATTTTAAATGCACTTTTGATTTCATACCATTTGGTAGCTCAGGTGATCTGCAGTCTCTAAGCACGTCCATTTCTTAGATGCGCTTGCACACATGCGGCAACCAAACATAATCGCTGCCACACTCTTAAGAGCCCCCCCCCCCCCATCTCACGATCTCTGTGGCACAAGAACAGCCATAAATTAAGTACATGACGAATTTGCGTGTCTCAAACTAATTGACGATTAGGCATTTCTTTGCCAAAAAAGAATGCATTAAAAAGAAGATTTATGCTTGGCTCCTGATAAAAAGGACAGGGATACATTTTAAGTCTCCTGTTTTGAACACGTGTCAGGAGGATTTCTTTGCGGAATCAAAAATGAATATTGTTCAACAAGGGTACATCAGAGTCTATAAAAGCAAATCTCCTTATCTGTAATCCTGTTCTACATAAAACCTGCTTCAACAGATGAATAAGTGTATCAAGACATGTAGCATGATTTTCTCAGCAGACATAATTGGGTTACTTTTTATAATATTCAATGTGGATGGAGCTCAATAAATGACAGGGTGAATAATTATAAGAGTAATATGGCAGGTGTTGCATCATTTCATCTTTTTTTTTTTCAGAACAATATGTGCGTATCTTTGTGTTGTTTCTTTCATGTGCTATTGCAAGTGGGGGTGTTATGATAAGCACAAAGTAAATTTCATGCATTTATACTGTTAGAAACAAACCAATTAAAATGTAACTTTAATTATTTCACTGCTTATGTAAATAGAACAGCAAATAATAAACAGCATATACTTGTTTTTTATTTATTCTAATATCTTGCATTCATTCTTTCCTACATGCAATAGCAATCTATTTTTTACTGCGTTATTGATGAAATTCTTTTTGTATGAGGTGTTTTCATGCTTTTCTACTGTTTAATTTCTATAAGCAGCATTATTGTTGCTTTGTATTGTACCAGTTTGCTTTGTTGTGATCATAATACTTATGTTTTATTTGAATGCTAATGTTGATGCTTTTTCTTTGTACAAATGCATTAGTATTAAACAAAAAAGTTAAGAATGTCTTTTTACCTCTTTTATTTGCATCAAATATAAGCATAACTGAACAGCCACAAAGAAACAAATAAATAAATAAATGTCTTTATAAAACTAATAAAAAAGATACATATCCTCGATAAATTGAAGAATACCTTTTCAGCTTCACATGCGATTAATTGCATTACAGTGAGTAGGAATTTAATGATACAGTGAGGGATGGATTTGAGACCTGAGAGGAAGGAAGAGCTTGGGAGGAAATGGAGAAAGCTGTACGGGAGAAGGATGAGACTGAGGGACGGGTAAGCAAGGCTAGCGGACACAGCATAAGAGAGGGGAGGAATACAGAGCACCAGAACGGGAGTGAGCAAAGCAGGAGTCCTGTACAGAATGTCAAATGAAGAAAAGCTCCTTTATTTCCAACAGGCAGTCCAGGCCCTGCATCGTAATGATGACTTGACAGCGGCAGCAGTGGCGAGCCTGTGACACACGTCCCACCACACAGCTCAACAATGCCCCCTCTCTGCACAGCACCTCCAGCACTGTGACACAACAGCACATATTAACTGCTTATGCTAATAATTACAGACAAAAGCACAAAAATAGTATTATTTCACAAAACTGTATATTATTTCGTTCCTTTTTTCAGGGAATCTTATTACACTATAGATGCCTATATTAGATGTTATATAGAGATTATGTATAACCTAAATCTTTTATCTACTTTTTATTTTTATTTAAATGTTATGACAGTATGCTGTAAACTGCTTTTCAGTGTCTAAGTGGACAAATTTTGCTGCAAATAGTTTGTATGAGCACTCCGGGGTTATATGGTGAAGAAGGGAGTAACATTATATGGCATGCGGAAAATAAAAAAAGGTGGTGGCAAAAGGGAAGAGTGGAAAGGTTTATGGGAAAAGGTAGAGGCCAGATGCGCTATGGACGGGGTGATGCTAGTCACCCTGTAGAGCTTGCAGGCTGCTGCATGCGCTCGCCCTCAGACGGAGACAAATGGGATGCTGTCTTAAAAGATGGATGGTGAGATAGAGAACACGTAACATTGCTCTGACATTCCTGCAGCACTGTTCCAAGATCAGATTATGTGCATGGGCAGGTAAACCTTTTCTGAGAAATTATGGTGGACCTGAGCATCACCATCAAAATCTTTGTTTCTAAAATATAGGCCACTGGTCTCCACATAAAATAAAAGCAGCTGCAGAATTGCAAACAGCAGTAAGATTGTTATTCGCCTGTCATCTGCTCCTGACAAGGAGTCAGTGTTGGGAAAATCCGTGTTAGAGAACAGCAACGCTGGCTTGGGCAGGAGACCAGAGTTTTCAAGCCCCCCCCCCACCTTGTGACGGGAGTGATAATTGAAGTATAATGATGTGTGACAGTTTGTGGCGCTGTGATAAATGGTTTCTCCTCCTCCACTGTGCACTTCCTTCTCTCCCGGGCGACAGCACCTTCACCAGGCATGCTCTGCGCTCAGTACAGAATTGCATATTTATTTCTACCGAGCCACTGGGAACGGCCGCGGCCGTTTGTTTACCTCCCACGGTCATTGTTAACAAAGTGCCAGCGGTAGCGAAGGGCTTCCTCTACAGCGACACTGAACTGCTGCCCTCGGGGCATTGCTGTCCCCTTTTCCATTGAGGACTCATACTTGAAGGACAGTGCCATGACAAAAAACGTGTTTGACTTTGACTGCCAGTGTAATCCAAGGAACTGTCCTGCTGTTTTGCCCTTTAGTTGATTATTTAAAGTGAAGTTCTATATCCATTCAACCATTTTCAGTAAAGGTTTGTGGCTGTCTGGGAAGTAGAGGACAGGAGGCAGCGTGCTGGCTGAGTGGATCTCCAGTCCATCACGGTTTGGTCATCCACACACCACTTAACACACAGATACATGCACTGAGGTTGATTTACTTTGCTCAATATTGTTCCTTCTATATACACATTGACAAGAACATCATCCAAAAAACATAAAATACGAGTGTTCAGAGATGTAAGAAACAGTCTATTCCAGTCTGATATGATGGTAAAATTTCTGATGATTGAAACCATGTTTTTTGTGCACCGAATGTTTTCTATCTGCATTCAGTTAAGCAGTTTAGATGGAAGTTCTGCCACCAGTTCAGTGAAAACATGTCTAGACTGTGAGAGGAAACCAGAGCACCCATGCAAACACAGGCGGAACACATAAACAACCTGAATCCGTACCTGGAAAAAATAAGGCATCCGTAATATCCGCCACCCTACCTGAAACAAAGAGGCACATTAAGTAAGGGAAATAAATAATGGCAGCCATAGAATTTTTATGAATATTTTAAGTGTAAAAACACTGGTGGAACAATTACAATGTGGAATGAGTCATAGCATGCAAATGCTGCATCCTTGTGACAATTTTAAAATGAGAAATCAAGCTGTGGTGCAATAATGATATGAAATGGCAACAGTTGTTTTATATGACCTCAAGGTTTACAAGAAAATAAATAGCATGTTTTTATGCACAAAAAGGATCAAAGTATTGCATACATTTCTATTATACACTTACCTCAAATTCCCTCTGAAGAGATTTCTAAATGGTTTAGAAGAATGTGTAAAATTGGAGGGATTGTTGATGTCTCCTGATGAATCCATAAATAAAACCCGTAGGAGGGGGAAGGGAGTGTTGGACAGAGCCGAACTGCTAATCTCCGCTGCTCCGAGTGCGTTTCTTGCGGAAGGGAGAGAAGTGGGAAGCCCTGCACTTATGCAGTGCCTCCTTTTGGGCTCGGCCATAAATCCTTTATATGGGCGTTACATTGGCATTGCAGTGAATGGGGATTTCAGGCAAATGAGATGTGACACAGAGACAAAGATGCTAATGCTCAGGAACTGCAAGGCTCTTGCATCCAGAATCCTTGCTCACGGAGGCGTATAGACCGCTGCCATCAATGTACGCTTGTTGCTGAAGAAAAAAAAAAAAAAAACTCGATACGTTTACATTTGAATGAAATCTTGACAGTTCATATTGTGCATGAAATTGTGTTCATTAAAAATGGTAGAAAGGCAAAAAAATGAAAGAAAATAGCATTATTAACTCCACATTCTGTACATTGAGTAATAAGGTAAATTTTGAAGGAAGCAAGCTACAGCGATGACAATACATACATAGATGTACGTTATGTACTTTAGTTTTACATTGCAGGTTTTGACAGTTTCACCTCTGTGTCCTGTTAATGAAGGCCTTTCTCAGCAAAAACCTCTTTGCAATGTGAATATTAATCTCTGCACCTGTAAGCGTACACATTGTATCATCTATGTTCCTTGTCATTTTGCAATTCAAATGTAATTAATTTTCAGTGCTTAACTTCTTTGTAATTGCGGTGCCACCCGGCTACTGTGTCAACCACTGAGTTTACAGTCCAAGCCATTTGTACAGTCCACCAATGGCACAATTGAGTGCCCTGTACTGCCACGTCTGTGTGCACTCCAGTGCCCGTGTAATTAAAATCACTCGCATTACTGGACCCAGCTGGCAAACGATACCTTAGAGAAATTAGCTTGAATGTGTTTTCTCAGAAATCAGCTTCACAGACCATTTTTGATAAGAGCCCTGAAAACTGAATGCACTTTCATTTAAAGGAACAATTCAGGAAATACCTTGAAATAATAATATATCAACTGTTTCTGACATATTATTGATTATTTTGACTTTTTTGAATATTCAGGCCCATCTATCTATCTATCTATCTATCTATCTATCTAGACTGCTATGTTAGCTCGACCTCATATTGCACACACAAAAAATTAAAATAAAAATGAATCACATTTCTGTCACTTTGAGCAAATAAATGGCCTTTATTTGGGCAATAAGTGTAAGGATTATGAGTAAAATGTATGAGATTTTTTTTTTATTTCTGATTGCAGGGTTTCATTCAATGTGTTAAATATTTCAGATCTCAAAATACAGCAGGCATCTGAATTGATGGCTGAGGAAAAGTGAAGTGCCTGTGCGTTGCAGACGAATGATGGCCTTTGCTACTGTAATTGCCAGCCAGTAGGTCAATAAATAAGACAGGTCTGGCTCACACTTCACTTTGGCCAGTTCCTTTGTGACTGTCAAAATGTCTATGATCTTACCACAATTCAATGTCCATCTCTTGTAGATCAATATGACAGTGACAGCTGCTGCTCAGTAGTTTGTGCCATTCTAGAAGCTGATTGTGATGATGAAACATGGTTTGTGGGCAAGACTAGGTGAGGAGACGTCCGCAGGCTGATGCAACTGAAAACTTCTCGGCTTTGATAGACATTGTTTTTGTTAGTCGGTTGATAAGTACGGTGCTCAAAGCATAATGTCATAAAGTTGCTCACAAACTTCACCTACCTGCTTTTGTTTCCCTTTCCTTTTCAACTTGATTGTATAACTGTCTCAAACCACATAGCAGCTCATTTCTCGCAAAGGACAGGAAGATTTGGCTGGTACTTTCACTTCTGCATTTACCTGGTGAAATGGTGAAGTTGGCTGTTGGAGGCTGTTGTAGACTACAAAGATTTTTGGATCAGACCAAGTTGATGACTTCTTGGCTGTGGCCCACGTACCATGCGTGTATAGATTGTAAAGCCTATGAACAGGCAGCAATATGAAGCAGCCCATGCGTGTAAAAGAGGAGCATGGCACCCGCTTCCAGGCCCTCTTCCAGCATTTAGAAATCCATCAGTTAGAGGGTAGCTGCTGTTGTGGTCTGGCGGCGATGAGGGAGGCTGCCAAATGGTCTCAACGGTTATGGTCGTGACCTCAAGCTACCCACACACGGGGGGCCATAAACAAGCTGCTCACAAACTTCACCTACGACAGCAAAGTATTAAACTAGAACTGATCAAACCTAGGCCTTAAGAATAACTAAGCTGTCATGTTTGGTATGGATTAAGCAAAAAAATCCTGAAAATATGCAAATCTGTTTAAAATATGACCACAAACAATGTAGGACAAAAGCATCTTTTTGTTAATATATACACTGTAGGTGTTCTTGACTGCACAGGTTTACATACAATATTGAATGTATTAAAGTGGTCCAATTCAGAGCAAGTAATGGCTAAACCGTTCAATTGGCAATGTGGTATCACACTGCTAAGACAGGTGGGATACAAAAAAACAGAATGTCACATAAAATCAGCAGGTTTGTTTTTGAAGTTGCTAAAGAAAGCATGAGTTTATTTTTGTTACAGCAGAAAAGCATATTTGATTGCACCATAGAAATCCCTGCATGCACCATCCCACTTTACCTGACAATAGGAGGTTTATTTTGAACTGCATTATATCATTTGCGTAGGATAAATTTCATGGCAAATGCAGTAATGTGCTTCTTTGCAGGATTCATGTTGTGTTGGAAAGGAGGAAAAACCAATGAAAACTCCCACAGGAATGCACTGAGCTAAAGATGAGGTCAAATTTGAACCCGCAATTTAATTGGCGTGCGAAAAGAAAACTGCCCTGAACTATAGTATAAAAAAAATTATATCTAAAAAGAAAGGTTGTGCAATGTAATAACAGGACAACAGCCTTAATGATGGTTTTTTCCAAAAAGAAATAAAGTGTAAAAAAGGGGTTCCTGCCATAGTTCAAAAAGTCTTTAATTGAACATGATAACATTGCAGTAATAACATAAGACCGGCAGCAAACAGCTTCACATCTGCAGTAATGCATTAAATAATCACTCAAGTACAAAAAAAATGGTAAATCTACTGTTAGTTATCAATAGAAATAATTGAATTTCCACAATGTTATTTGATGATTTTCTTTAGCTGGAACCTTTCATTGCGGGTTTATCGAATTAGGTCTCAAATGCTGCTTGATAACATTTCTCGCAGTTGCTGTATCACCAGCAAATGACTTTTTTATGGAGAAGTATGAAAATATACAGTAGGCATTGCAAGCACTTTGTGGAGTGGAGCTTACAACAAGACCCTACCTTAGCAGCTTTGGGGAGGTGGAAAGGTATCTTTGTGTGAGACTTTCATTTTCATGTACCAGGTCAGCTATAATTCCTTGTGTTAAGAGGCAAAAGGCTTAGCAGAAGAGGATGGTATTATGCCAAAAGCACTGGCCCTTGATAAGCTGCTATGCTAGAAACAAAGCTGCACAAGTTCAATGTCCAATTTTAAACCATTTCTTTCAGTAACTCCTTCTCCTGTTGGCAGCCTCTGGAGCGAGCTGCTTTAATAGCCTTTGATTTGCAGGTTTAACAATAAGCTCCTGTTGAGCAATGCTTCACTCTTTTCTTTTCTCAGGAGCAAATTTCAGATTTGTACCGCATTTTATTGAGACAGTTTGGCTGTAGAAAAAAACATAATTAATAATACAATTATAATGCTGTAATAAAATTTTCAGAAATCATCTACAGCCTAGGAGATGCTGTCCTGTATGCATATGAGAAGTGTTGGCTTTAACATCAAAGAAACTCAGGAGGAATAAGATTTAAATTTCCCATAGTTAGGATGAGAAATGCGTTATCGCCGTGGTTGTCAGTTAGTGGCTGGTTTACTGGTTAGGAATGCTAATGTAAACTAAAAGTTTTGTTAGGCTACTGTCAGTGGTGTAGGGTCCTCGATCCCAATACTTATTCTGACCTACTCCAGTGTGAAGACACTGCTGCATCAATCAGCATGTAATTTTACAATTATAAAAATAAAGGCTTTAGCTAAAAAATAAATTAATGAAAATAATTTGTTCCATATAAATAAATCAAGAAAAATCATGTCAGACATTTTTCCATTTTTAATGTGATCTTGCAACCAGATACATTCAAGAGACAAACTGATACATAACTATTAAGAAAAAAAAAAACATACACACCCTGGTTGCAAACATGTACACCCCCCCAACATGTTAATACTTTGGAAGCACTTTTTTCATGTATTGCAGCAGCATGTTTTTCTGTTTAACTCGCTCTCAACTTTGCACACCTGGACTTTGTAATTTTATCCACCTCTTCCTTGCAAAAAGTTCAGCTCTTCAATTTGCCAGGTGATCTCCTGCCCACAGTCCTCTTTATGCCATTCCCCAGGTTTTCTATGCGATTGAGGTCTGGGCTCTGAGTGGACCATTCCAGCACTTTGATCTTCTTTTTCTGAAGCCATTCCTTGGCTAACCTGGATGTGCGTTTTGGGTCCTTATCATATTAGAAGGTGAAATGCTTCTTCATCTTCAGCTTTCTGAGAGAGGCCAGCAGGTTTTCTGCCAAAAGATCTAAATGTTCTGAGTTAGTTAATATTCCATCTATTTTGACTATAGCCCCTGTCCCAGGTGAAAAGACGTAGCCTCAAAGCACGATGATGCCACCACCGTGCTTCACAGTAAGTATGATGGTCTCTGGGTGATGAGCTGTATTGTCTTTGTATCAAGCATATCTCTTAGAATTAAGGTAAAAAGTTCAATGTTTGTCTCATTAGACCACAAGACATTTTTTCTACATAGCTCGTGCATTTGAATGCAGTTTTTGCAATGGCTTGGATATTCATTTTTGTGAGGAATTTCCTCTACCTTGCTACCCTACCCCACAGCATAGAAATGTGCAGAAATTCCTGCACTTCTTTTAATGCTGGTATAGCCCAACTTGGTAACCTCCCTGATAAGATTTTTCCCAAAAACCTCTGAGCTGGACATGAAGCCCCACATCAGGCAAGCAGACCAGGAGCTTACCCCACTACACCCCCATTTGACCACTGCTACAACCCCCATTATATACCAGGTTTTGCACACACAAAATCTGGTTGTTGTGAGTTTAAGTATTTGTCCTAAAAATTGTGCATTTATTGATGCAAGGTCATATTAAATGATCGAAAAATATCTGACTTAATTTTCCTTGCCTATCTTGATTTCTGGCTTTAAATTGCAAAACCTGCATTTTTCATAAATGTGTGCCCACCTTTTATATTCATTGTCGCTTTTATGGGACTAACCTGAAACCCTAAAAAGAACAAAATAAAACCTTGCTATCCTCTGGGGTTAGCTCATTACTGTATTGCCAAAAGAACACTATTTTTAGCAAGAGGTTACTGAAAAATGACATTATTATTCTGTTAGTTTTTAATTTGGCAATACTATGCACACATGCCAAATTATCATGTATAATAAAGACTCCTTTATAACCCTGGTAGCTGCTACACTGACGGCATTCCCAGACTGCCAAGGTCCTCTGCTTCCCTCTGGCTTCAAGCTCAGCTCTCAAAAACCAGCTCAGATGTACAACATGGTGTTGAGCTGAACTGTGTTGAATTCTTAAGTACTGTACATTCTAGCTTCTCTGGGTAGTTAATCCTTTTACGTAAAAAAAAAAAAAAAACAAAAAAAAAAACAAAATGGTCCACGTGTGCAAGCATACATTTTTTTTGAGTTGTTATACCATTTTTTACTTGCATTCAGGTACAGGGATGTAATGTATTTTGCAAATGGATGAACTTATGAAATCAGTTAAGATGCTGCTGAGATCTTATTTTTTCCCCTTTTAGCTACACTATTCTATAATGGCGGACACTGTAAGCTGTGAGCAATTAACCTTCTGCTCCTCTTATTAACTTATGTTAAGGCTTCACATTAGAAAGCAATTATCCAAGGAAATGAAAGAATTTGTGTGGCCTTACTAGCAATACTTGATGAGAGAGAAGTGACTCACTTTGAGACTTCAGCTAATGATACTGACTTCAGAAAAAATGTAATTATAATTGAAAATGTAATAAAACAAATTCCTTTTTCTTCATATTCCAGCAAAAAGAAGATTGCTAGGCAAGAATGTAAATGAGACAGAAAACATGAATGGCATGAGCAAAATAAATAAATAAATATTAATAATAGCTGCAAGAGAGTTATATGCAATCTTCAATATGGGCAGTAAGGGGTAACTGGCTCATTTAAAATTATCGAAATCCGTTATACATCATTTGATTTACGAGTCAATGTACCTCAAGGGCTACAGATTTTATTGTATAATTAATTGAATGTGGAGGAGTCTTGGCTGGGGTCCCCTCTGCTCCCAGTGTGTAGGTAAGAAATAATACCCAGGCCTAATTAGCTCTTGTGGAGCAGAAGATCTTAAGGAAGTGAAGGAATGTAGCTGCTTAGTCAGACTGTTTACAGATGGCCTTACAGCAGGAAATAAATAAACTATGTAACAACAACAACAGCAACAACATTTATTTCTATAGCACCTTTCATACAGTGGTCTGTAGCTCAAAGTGCTTTACAAGGATAGAGAGACAACAGTAAGAAAGAGACGATACAAAAAAGGAAAGAAAAGGGCAATGGTAGATATAAAACAAGAAGGATGTACAGATCAAATAGGGTCTAAAGGCTGGGAGGACAGAAAAAACAAAAAAACTCCAGGTAGAATGGAGAAAAAAACAAAATCCGCAGGTGTTCCAAGGCCCAAAGACCGGTCAGTCCCCACTGGGCATCCTATCTAACAATTAGATTTCTAGGTCAGTCAATAATAATAATAATAATAATAATAATAATAATAATAATAATAATAATAATAATAATAATAATAATAATAATAATAATAATAATAATACATCCACCCACCATTGTTATCTTGGTCATGGTTGTCCAAAGCCTCTCCTGGAATCACTGAATGTTTTGGCTAATGGCTATGAATGCTATGAAACCATTCCCAGAAAGCCAGTCCCTTTGCAGCTGGGGCACACACACACACACACACACACACACACACACACACAGACAACTGGAGCACCGAAAGTAAAACTGCACAAGACAAAAAACTCTAAAAAGCATAGCAGTGTCTCACCTAGTAGCTTTGGGCCCTTACAACTACTGTTCTGCAGGTTCAGGCTTGAATTCTTTTTGTCTGTAGTTTTTGTGTTCTTTCAGTGTTAATGTGGGTTTCCTCAAGGTTCTCTGGATTCCTCTTACAGTTCAAAGGGGTGTTTCATATGAACTGCTGGCTATAATTTGCTAGTAGCGTGTATGGCTGGTTGCTGTGGCATTCCAACTTTTGTGTATACTTTCCTTTTCACCCCACGCTTACTGACTAGGCTCTGGACCATTGTAACCCTCTACTGGACAGGCAGTTATTGATAATGTTGAGATGGAAGGATGGTCATACACTTCAGTACGTGTTAAACGCATTAATATGAGATTTTGTGTATGTTTACCATTGATTTACCTGTCATAAAGTTAGAGGAAGAGATTTTTAGACCTCCCAACACTGAACATGAATAAATGTTTATGTTGCCTACTGATTTCTGTGACTACAGCTACTGTGCTTCTTAACCTTTCCTCCTCTAAGTATGACTGAAGCGTAGAATACACAGTGGCAGAACACAGTGAGAAAAAATGTGCGTCTGCACCGGACACAGCATCATGTTCCTGTGAAGCCACCTCATCACATTCGCTCACGCCAGGCACATTAAAGACTGCAGTGGATCCATGCCTGTAGCTGCCTGGTTAATGGTCGATGATGCGGACGGGCCATCTGCCGCCGGGTCTCTGAGGTCTACGATCAATAGCGACCAGAGGAGCTTCACCGTGGCATTTCATGAGCTGCTCATCTGCTCTGGTGACTCATCAGTGGCAAGCAACAAGCTCTGTGACATGCAAGCTGGCGTCCGTTCAGCCTGCCAAAGCCTGTCAGCGCTGACCCTCTCTGGCAGCCTGTTCCCACCCTACCCCTCCAATCGGATGAATATAAATATATACGTATGTATGCATTCCCGGTGGAAAAGAGGTCTGGGGAGCACATCGGTTTACAGGCCACTTTCACTTTACAACCAGATTCAGACATTCAGAGTCACGATACCTCTACCCTGTTTACCTCGGCTACTAACATGACTCGCAGATGGCAGCACAGGCACAAAGCAATACGTGTAAGAGTTCGTTCATTGTTTCTGTGGCAAAGATAGAGGAAGCATTCAGGAAACATTACTAGTGAGGTAGGGAGCAGGTGTATAATATGCGTTCACCTTGAAGCAAATGCCTTCATCGATAGAATGACAATTAAGAGTTCTAGCTGGGTGCAAACCAGGAACACATCATAACACGGAACAATTACATCCGTGAAAGGGGATTTGATTTTCTTTTGCCTTGTAATTCAGCTGAAACATGCATATCTGATGCAGCTGATGCTTTGGTGATATCCAGATGAGGAGGTGGAGATGCTGCCAGGCAAACAGTGGAGCGGAATATATACCTTGGATATGCAGACATTGAAGTAAACAACACAAAGTCAAGGGCATACTTGCTGCCCATTTTGTTTATCATTATTTATCTGACACAAATACAGTCAGGCATCATATGTCCCCCAGGTCACTTACCTGTACTAATGTAACTGTAAAAATAAATAAATAAATAAATAAATAAATATTCAGGATAGTATTGCTATACTGTCAATAATTTCTAATCAAAAACTCAAATATTCTTCACTTTCTTGAAGACATCCCCCTCCAGAGCAGTTATAAGAAAGCAATAGCTTTATGTACAATTTCTCTGCTGTGAGTAAAACAGATTAGTTTCACCCTAAAAATCTGAGGCAAATCAAGCAATATTGTATAACAATAGCCATATGATATTATTATAGTAATCTTATTATGAATCACTCTTCTAATGGTTAAAGCTCTTGTGGCAGAATGACAAAATGAAGAGCAAAATGATTGCTGCTTCATTGTTACATACTGCATGACCAAGACAAAGAATACAAACAAAAGAGCACAGAGTGGTTAAGATCATTTATGGATGATCTTAAAATTTATAGTATCGTACAACTTTTGTACGATTAGATAGGCGCTACCAAGTATATGAAATTAAATAGTTGAATTTAATGGAAATGCACTGACTGATTAAGTCGGTGTTAAAGAAACAGAGACATTTTACAGGGTTTTTCAGAGAAAAGAAAATGTGTTACATTCAGAAAAGTGCAATAGATTTGCCATATGCATTAGTTGACTTATCCAGTTAATTCCAGTCATAATAATAACTTCAAAATTGGTGGACGAAGAAACAAGCTAATTCAACATTTAACTGGGACGGAGTAAACGAAATACAGTAAAACGCTGAGTGAGGTTCACTGATGCCTGTGCTCCTGTTGGTTGCTCTCTGTGTGCCTCAGAGATGCCAGTACCTGCACTTTTCAGTCTGCTACCCACAGAGCCAGAATATGAACTGGAGCAGTAGGTGGCCACAGAAGCAGTGAGTCCTACCCAGTGATGGTCTGCAGGGATCTTGGCTTCAGCCTGTCAGGAATTCCATGGTTTGGAAGTGTCCGTGATGCTAAGCTATTTACCCGCCTGAATGAAGGCTCTTTTTGGTTTGGATTGGCGCACTGCTCATTTAGTAGATTTTTTTTGTGTTTAGCTTTCTATCTGTTACAACCCCTTGGTGTTAGGCTTGGTCAGTTGCTAGGGGTTGAAGGGGTGGTACGTAACAATGGGAAAAGGGGTAGGAAGGTGTTGAGTGTAGTTATAGTCCAAAAAAAAAGGATTTTCGGGAAGGGTTTATTGTTAGGTGTGTTAACTATAATGTGAATATATACAGTACAAATATAATTGTGTTGTACTCTAAGGTGTCCCAAGTGAAAACCAGACTAGCTAGTCTGTTGTGTGAAGAACAGAAGACAATCTGACTACCTTGCACAACAGAAAGAAAAAATGCAGAAAGAAAAAATTCAGAACCAAGATGATTTTTCAGGTATATATATATTTGTTTTATTTTTTATTTTTTTTTTTAATCCTTGCCGGCTTTTTTTGACTATTGTGCCCGCTAAAGTTTGACTTTTCTGGACAGTGTGAGACACTTCCAATGAAATACTATAATATAAATCTAATATGAGATATTTTAGTTAAGGAACGGTACAATGGGTCTAAGAGATTTTAGTAATAGTAATAGTAACATGATTAATGCAATTATTATTCCATTTGTACTGGTGCCTGGTGACCTTTGTTCGACTCCGTTTTCCATGGAGAACAACTCATACAGCTTGTAAGAGTGTTGATGACTCCTCGCCATCAACAGAGGGTCTCTTCATACAAGGTTTTCATTAACAAGCTATCGATTAGTTTTGATTAAACTGTCTGTCCAGCTAAGCTTTCTGCTCATGAAAATCAAAGAGTCACTGAGGAAAGCCAGCAGGTGCTGAAGGGAAGGGGTAGATCTCATTAAACACCCCAACAGTTGCTGGCAAGTAGGTGTCAGTGCAGCTGAGGACAAGTTCACACATTTGGTAGTGATAGATGTCACCGTTTCCATGAAGGGAAATTATTGAAAAGAGGACCCAGGCATCATTTTTGATTATTTTCATTCTTTTTTTCTAAAAAAAACTGTTCTGCTGGTGTTCAGATAACCTACCTGGCCCTCCAGTCAAAATGCAGTTACTTGTTACTATTTCGCTAGAAAGGTAATAAATTTCAGCTGCCATATAGGTACTCTAAAGTCTCCTAAATTTCTGATGTCCCTTAAATCTCATCATTTTATAGCCAAACTCCATTCTCAGTGTCATTAATGCCCTTCTCGTTTATTAAAAAGCTTAATAGAGCCGATGCCATTGTCCTTTTCATGCCATTGATATCTGTTATATTCACGGAACGTATGCTAGTGTCCTTCCCGTCCCACTGCTATCGCGTAAATTCACGGTGCTAATTCTATTGTCTGTCTCATTCCATTGATGCCTGTTAAATTCACGCCACTAATAACATAATTCCTCTCTTATCATTAATGCCTGTGTTTCTACTGGACCAAAAACACAAGCTTTCTATGAGAACCTCTCTGTCCTTACTGTGTGCATGCATAGAGGTTCACACACAAAAAGTGTCATCACACCCATTTCCATGCACTGTACACATGCCTATAGAAACAGATGCCGCAGCTGGACAGATTACAGAACTACAAAGATTACTATATAATACATTTTATTACATAAAATGTAACACATGTAACACATGTGTTTTTAAATGCCGCTTCTAATGGTTAAAGCTCTTGTGGCAGAATGACAAAATGAAGAGCAAAATGATTGCTGCTTCATTGTTACATACTGCATGACCAAGACAAAGAGTACAAACAAAAGAGCACAGAGTGGTTCAGGCAGAGCACAAAGAGGGCTTCTCCTTGGAAAAGGACACTCGAGAGTTCTGAGACACTGAGATATTCCTTTGAAAAAGAACTAAAATGGAAATGAAAAAAGAAAGACTGTTGGAAAAGGGGTACTGAAGGGCAATGCAGGCATACTGAGACAAAAGTCTTTTTCTACCACCTTTTTGGATTGAACCTTGTTTCCGCATCCGAGGGAATGTGTAAGCTGGACCTCAAATTGCTCAGTCTCATTAAGTTGCAGCAAGGAGTGAGGTTTTCGACTACATTAGTCTGATATCGATGTAATGAACTACACCACCTCTTGAGTCATTACATCGGTATCAGACATTTTGGAAAATACTGAGACACCTTAATTAAAAGTACCACATCTTTTTTAACAATATGGTGTTGAGAAAAGATTATGACGTTGCTGCTCCTTGGTGCTCCCTAGCTTTGGGTTAGGCCTTCTCTTTCGGGTTACCTAGAGCCAAGATCAGGAATGAGAGTTTTTACTGGTTTCTAGCCTGCAGCAGTACAACGCAAATTCAATTTACCGTCAGTTGTATGGTGTGGGATCACTTTGACATGGAGAATACTTGTAAGAGGATTCTAGAGGTACATTTGATAGGGTTATCTTGTGGCAGTCAAGAGGTACTGTAACATCTGCCCAGAGCACTGGCAATTTCATAGAAGAGAAACCCACACGGATCATTGCCAGGGAATTACAGATGCTGTTTAGCCAGGTCAGGCTTCAATGGTCTATCAACACTTGTTATTCTTTGAAGAATGAGGGACCTCTTTCCCCTGGTTATTGGAGCTTTGGCAATTTTGCACATCTGTTCCTCAACCGTACATGGACTAGACGAACCTGCAGCTTAACAAAGCAGATGCTCTTGCAGGCACTGGGCTGAGGATTTATAGAACTGGACCAGTTTCTTTGCTATATCCATTTAGCTATCTTGCAGACACCATCAAATACCCCTGGAGTTCTCCGTTGAGCAATCACACCAGATGGAGACAATAATTATAAAAAGTCTGAGAGGTGCTTAGACTCCACCCAGGTATTAACCCCAGTAGTGACTCTAATGCAGTAATTCTTGTAAATCCTACCTGAAAACAAACTCTGCATGATCCTTGGTCTTTTTCTTCCCGATGTAACATTACAGGGCCTCCATGAGGTCACTTGCAAGGTGGGAATGATGAACTAAAGGAGTCCATTAGATCTCAGAGGCTTATCACCTGAACCTATTAAAGAATGACAAGAACAGGATAATACATTTTGGATGTCCCCCATTGTACTCCATGACAGAGTCAGTTATACAGCCTTTTGACATGATGAGATTAAACCTACCTCTGCGGTTAACTTGTGGATCCCTGCAAGCGCTAGTGTGTCAGCCTGTTTCCATGGTGATTGTTAGTTAACCATGCGGGGAGATTAAAGCTAAATGGCATTCCTTGGCTGTTGAAGTGGATTTCCACTTTATATTGTGACATGTGGAAAATGTGCCCTGCAGCCTTCTCATCTGTAATAGGCCGGACGCACTTCCACTAAAGTTTATAACCCTTGATAATGGCATAGTTTTTTTTAAATGTAAAAAACAAATAAATTAATAGATAAATATTTTTTTCTGAACTTTCCTGCTTCAAAACCAACTATCTTATTTTTTGTTTTTCAACCTTAAGTGTAGTTTAAAGATCTCAGTACACAATTAAAACTTCCTACTCTTTTTTTTAAAGATAAAAAGATAATTAGTAGTAAAAGTGCAAAAGCTATCGCCAACCCCAACTCCAGATATTCATATTACTTTGTATCATGTCGAATTGTGTAAACATATATTTAACAACATTTCTTAACAAGATTGTTAACATAATTTGATAGCAAATGTGCTGTGAAGACTGGAATTTCATCTGTTTAAAAAAAGATATATTTGTTGTAAATACTTTATGACAATCATTAAATACTGCACTGTTAACTGTTAAGTGTGCACAGCTTGACTGGAATTAAAAACGTAATATTAAGATTAAACTAACAAATAAATAAATGAATAGGACCTATGTAGCTAAGGTTTCCTCCACATATCCAACTATGCAGTCCTGACTTATGTTTGGTGCATTGCCACGTTGCAGTGTTCGGGGGGCTGGCCCCATTTTCGGGCAACTGACAATGTGAGAGTAAGGAGCAGGGCCTTGGCAAGCCAAGCACACCCACAGGGCTGCTGGCAAGGGGATCAGGAGGACAGGCTGTGTGCCAGAGACGAGGACAACATGGAAAGGGACGCGCAGGGAATGTGAAGCCCGTCAAACCTAAGTTACCATGGAAACAAACTGGAGCTGAGTCCCAGAAAAAAAAAATGACAAAAAATGTTTTAAAAGGTGAGCAATTTCTCACAGTGAGTAGGCCTTCTTGGTCCATGGCTTATTAATGATACAGGTAAGAATAGCACGTGGTCCCCCCACTTATGCGGCAGTTCCTGGTAGATCATTTGAACAACTGCCACTCTGTTTTTGAAACTAAATGGACTGAACTGGTGGCTCAGTGAGTAGTACTGTTGCATCACAGCACCTGGACCGCTTGGTTTCAGTCTGTTTCAGTCTGTGTGGGGTTTTAATGTTCTCCCCGTGTCTCTGTAGGTTTCCTCTGGTTGCTGTGGTTTCCTCTCACTGTCCAAAGACAGGTGTTTTGGGTTAATTAGTCACTCTAAGTTGCCAAAGTGAGTGTGAATGGGTGTGTGTGGGCTGGCTTTCCATCCAGGAGAAGTTTCACAGCCTGGTGCCCTCTTCTTCTGGGATGGACTTTGGACCACCATAAGTGGTTTACAAAAGTAGTTGGATGGATGGACTGAACTGATTGCACTGACTGACATTTATTAATTTCAAATGATCTGAAAGCAAATGCCAACACCAACCATCTATGTGGCCAAATGTCTTTTTTTTTATTTTTCCTTCATATGCAATAGAGCACTTTAGTGAAGTACTGATTACACTGGTTTTTCTCCGGTGTAGTAAGGTCATGTACTATGAATATTTAAAAGTCAATGTCATCTTTTTTTAATGTTTATTTCACATTCATTTTATTTTAATGTTTTCATTAGCTTCTACCTTAAACCCCATTTTATCATTTAATCAGCGACTGCCTGATGATTCAGTTTAGAATGCCTGGTAATTTTTGTTTTAAAAACACTTCAGCGATATAAAGTTTCCATTCCTTACCTAGATGGATAGTGATCTTTGGAATGAGTTCTGTGTGCTAGAAAAATGTAATTTCATACCACCAAATAGCAATCAAATATTTGCATGTTATCGCAGTGTTTTTTATCCAGCTTTAATTATTTGTATAAAGCAAATCTTGTACATTTGTTTCAGTTATTTTTTTATCCTCATTTGATAACGCTTATGTTCTGTTGTATGTTGTGAACAAGATTATTTTCTTGGATGCAAAAAGAATTTGCTTAGTTAGACTGGAAACAGATCAAGGATGGTTTTGTTCTACCTACAAACAATTGTTAATTTATCATATGTGTAGTCATGCTTCCTCCCTCTGTTCTGCACCTCCTTGTTGGTTGTGGGTCTCAGTGTTATTTTAGTCTCTCTCCTGTGTGAATTTATGTGGGTATAAGAGTACATATAAATGTGTGTATTTGCATACATCTAGAAGTCTAAAAGTGTATGGAAGAGCATGCATTTACACTGTGTATGGAATAAAATTAAAATATATGCAGAGCACAGTCCCAGCATGCAAATATGCACATCACCATCATCCATCAAACAGACTGTTGAGTTATAGCAAATGGCTTATGTATCTATGCGTGTATTTGTGTACACATCTACGTACATAGGTATGTATATGTGTGTGTATGCATGCATGTGTGTATGCATATCTTTATATGTTTTATAATGTATACATATCTGGAACACTGTCCAGCAGAAAAAAAGTCACACACTCTAATATTTTGTTGGACCGCCTTTAGCTTTGATTACGGCACACATTGGCTGCGGCATAATTTCGATAAGCTTGTGCAATGTCACAACATTTATTTCCGTCCAGAGTTTCATTCATTTTTCGCCAAGATTTTGTATCAATGACTGGAGAGTCTTCTCCAGTACATCCCAAAGATTCTCAATAGGGTTAAGGTCTGGACTCTGTGGTGGTCAATCCATGTGTGAAAAAGATGTCTCTCTCATGCTCCCTGAAGCACTCTTTCACAATTTGAGCCCCACAAATCCTGGCATTGTCATCTTGGAAGAAGAACCCATTGATGGAAAAACCTGGTCATTCAGTATATTCAGATAGTCAGCTGACCTCATTTTTTGGGCACATAACACTGCTGAACCTAGACCTGACCAACTGAAGCAAACCCACATCATAACACTGAGTTAAATCCAGGTGGTGACTTTTTTTTGGCTAAGCAGTGTATGCGTGCATCTATGTATGCTTGTGTGTCTACACCCATACCCAAATTATGTAATTTAGTAAAAAATAGTTAATGCAACTTTGAGAGCAAAAAAATGTTGCATTTGCAAAAGTTTGGGCATCCTTTCAGTTGTAAGGTCTCAACTCATAAGGCTATGAGTCTGCTCTGACTTAGCTTGTTAGGTGTTTGTCTGGCAAGAATTGTCATTAGGAATTTCAATTGATAATTTCAGAGCCCAATATATTCTTTGATTCTTTGCAAACACTGTGCAACACTCAGTAACTATGGGTTCTTCAAAGAAAGGACTGAGGAGTTTGTGCCCAAGTTTTTGCAAAGGCAACATTTTTCTTCTATTTTTTAACCTTTTTTTATTCCATCAAATAAATTGTAACTGTACATTATTTTTATAAAAGTGCCATTTTAGTTTTTTTTTTTTGCTGTCTAATTTCTTTTTACTTTTTTTTTTACTTCAGTTCTTAAAAAATTATGTAATTTTCCCAAGTTTCCAAACTTTTGCATGGAACTGTATGTACAGTATGCATTTATTTATTTATTTATTTATTTATTTATTTATTTGTTTGTTTGTTTGTTTGTTTGTTTGTTTGTTTGTTTGTTGGAAGTCTTACCAGAATCTCAGTGACCATCCTTGCTCTTTGCCACTGATTTGCCTTTGACAAGACACTGATTTCCTGGCCCCTTCCAAACGGCAGGCAAATAGAATTTATTGTGTGGAACAATGCCACAGCACAGTTAGGCCACACAGAGAGAATTTATATCCGAGGAGACACAACACATCCCACAAGGAACTGAGAAAACAGACAGGGAAATTCTTAACACATCACTTGCACCTGGGAGGAAATACTCATTATGTTTATCAGCAACAACTCAGTTCATCAGCATTCAATTTTTATCTCTGGGAAATTTGTCCTGTTATATGCCAGTGCCGAGTTAAGTACCGTAATTTAATCTGTGATGTGCTGCAGCATTCATTCAATAAATTCTACAGTAAATTAGTAAATTCATATTGTTTCATAAAGGTCTTATTTTAGTGTCACATATATAGGAAATGATTTGAATATTAAACCATTACCATTACTAAACCATACATGAATTTAATCTCAAATACATCATCTTGTGTGTTTGCTTTTCAGTTGTATCAGCCAAGTGTTTTTATCAATAAATTATTCTTACTAAAGTTATTGCTGTTGATGATGTTGCGCTAATAGCTAAAATGTCTAAATATGCCTAGATGTGATATCTGCAAAAGCCATGCTTCTCATGGCTTATGTTTTGTGTTCAGGCGATTCAGAACTCTTTTCATGTTGAGTCAGCAGAGCCATCTGGGTGTTGAGCTGTATGGGTCTGCTGCGATAAACACGGTTAACCTCATCTCACGTATATGAGTCTCTATGGCTCATAAACTGGGTCAAACCAGAGACCTTATATTGGATGAGAAACCAGCTAGATTCAAGAGTCAAAGAACAGTAAGGATCAGCAGTATGGGAACTATGGGAACCAACTGTTTAGGGCTTTGCTGTTGTGATGTTTTTGCCCTTTGTGAATAATAATTAAATTCTTTTACTCTGTGGGATAACAATCAAGGCTATTAAGTACCCTGTTCTGCAGTAGGGCTACTCCAGGGATTTGTACCAGCAACCTTCATATTTAAAGGCTTTGCGCGTAATTGCCATTTTACCTTTTACATGCATACATAAGCAGAGACCAAATTCCTGTTCTTGGCACAACAAACCTCATTAGAAGACATGTTAATGTGTAACAATGTATATATTACAAAATGGATTTAATAAATTTTTTGTTCTTCCATGGATCCACAAAGTGTGAGCTCAGTTAGAATTGGGTAGTCTTCCCGTTCTTTTTCTTTATTTTAGCTCCAGAATCAGTATATGTGACTTTTTAAAGTCTGTTAAACATAACAGTATTTTAACACCATATAATTAATAATTATATACATGTAACTATAGTTGTATAAGATTCAGTAAAAAAAACGTGAATTTGGTTCATCTGCAAGTTTATCATGTATACAGATGCATGCAAATAACTTTCCTGAGATTCATAACTGTCTCAGTCCAAAGTCTGTGCAAATATTTTGGATTTTATTTTGAACCTTGCATCCCCTCCTACCCATGCCCTTAACCTGCAAGACAAAGTGTCACTTCAATGTTCCATCATCAATCTTCATTTGGTTCCTTTGTTGTAGTTCCGTTTGATAAAAGTCAGTTCAATGCCCAAGACAGAGATTCATGAGAATTTATAAGAATGGGGAGTTGTATCATGAGAAGAACAGCAAGACACTATTTCTCCAGCCTCTAATTGATTTTATTTCTTATGGAACAATTGCAAAATATGCTTCTTTCTTTGTGTGTACATTACTGGGATTAATAGTCAAAGCAAAATAAATCAAATTTTATGGCTCCCCCAGTAGCCCTCCTGAGAGTCCACCTGAATCTCTTCCTCCTTGTCTCCCGAGGTGAGGAGGAAAGAATGATGTGGAGAGAAATTACAGCAAAGACGATGCTTCTGTGCTATGGGATTGTCTTACAGCGCATATCAGTCTGAGACTGGCATCTTTAATAAAACCGAGGGAAGAAAGTGCCACTTCTGCGGTCCCTCTGCAATATCACACCTCATCTTGTTGACTGGTGTGCTCTTTCTCTGCTGAATTTAATATTGTTTTGCTTTTTGTTTTTGTTTTTTTTTTCTTTTTTAGGGCTCACTGCCTGAAGGAGCCTTTTCCTTTTGTAAATAGTAAAGATTTCAGTCACAGTGAGCACCGAAGGCAAGGCAGTGTGAAACAGTTTCAGCAGATCATGTTGTTTACCTCACCCATCACATTAAAATGGTGCCCAAGAACCTTGCTGTCTTTTAACTGCATTCCTTTGACATCGCCATAGTGTGATTCTCCAGTTATCCTGGGTAAAGCACTAAAAAGCAATGCTTCTGGTACTAAGTTGGGGAAATGCAGTATCCCTGAGATTTTTGGTCCGTTTGGTGACCTTAGCCTCATTAGCTGGACCCTCACAGGCACCAGAAAACCTTCAGCAAATGCAGGTCTTCTAACCACTAAGCTACATAGTTCTATATCTTCTCGGAAATGTTTATTTTTGTCCTAGAGATGCATTAAAACTCAATCCACACAATGCATATATTACTTTTTTCTCTAACACATTCCACTATTTGTCTATCTCTCTGTCCATTCATTCATCATCAAGTTATTGAGTTCAAGGTTACGGCTCTAAAGTGGGGTGCACCTTGGATAAGACAACTGCAGGATACTCATATACAACTCACCACAATTTTAAGTCTTGGTTTCACCTGTAACTTTTGAACTGCATGAAGAAATTAAGACATGAGAACAGCATGCAACTGTCCACACAAGGCAACAGAGTCTGAGCATTCAGCAATCCTGAAATTGTAAGCCACTGTCGATAATGAATGTATAGACAAATTGGTATTGTGTGTTTTCCCCTTTTCTTTCCATTCCTTTTGGCTGGAATAGCTATACTTGTGGCAGCTTCGTTGGACACTTGATGTTGCTAACAGGAAATCTAAAAGGAAATAAAAGAACATGTCCTTGTAAATGTTCCTTACCCCTGTGATATCACATTGACATTTGTGATTACTGCTTCTGTCACTCCATACTGTATATATCACAACATAGTAGCATATAAATTGAACAATATTCCTTCCTACCTGCTCTGAAGTAGATGTTTTATAGCTGGGACATTGATTCATGTTGACATGAAACAACATCAAATAGGAGGACATCAGCGGTAGAAGTTTTCTTTGAATATGTTTCCATAAAGCATCATGAAGTAGCACACAAGTGTGGCTGATGATACATCAGAGGGGTTGTATTGGCAAAGATAGCAACGTGGCAATGTTGTCATACTCTCTGGAATTCTTCTCTATCTGTTGGAATGTGGCCCTGGATCTGTGCAGCGGATTATGTCTATGATCTTCATTTCTCTTGTATTCAGCATAAAAATACACAAAACTCCCCACTAAGTTGGGCACGGTAATACCATTTTAAAGGGATTTATCTCACTCATATTCTTCCTCTGTATTGCAAGGAGCTACTGCGCGTGTGGATGATTTTAACCAAAAGCAGGGATTTGTTTCAGTCTTTGTTATTTGATATCTGAAACTTCAGGCTAGGCAACTGATGAGGACCAGTGTTTCCATAATTAAAGCCAGAAGTCTCCAATTCTAACTGATAGCGAAAGTCAAAGTTTTTGTCTGGACATATTAATCTTTTTATGAGGAATATATGAAAGAGCAGCTCCTTTTTCAGGTGAGTAATAATGTGGCAGAGATTTAAAAAAAAAAAACAAAAACTACCCATCATGTTGCCATCAGCATTATTGTTTTTTTTTTGTTTTTTTTTTTTTTTTGTCTGTACTGTTCCGGTCCATAGTTTGATATCTTTATTTTTAAAAGATTTCTTATTTGTTTGTACCAAACCAACCAGTGTAATACCACATTTTTTCTGCTAAATTGGTAATCATACCCCGTATTTTCGATATTTAGTTTGACAATGATACTTGTGCTAATGCTATTACTTCCTAAATGACCAAAGGCTCACATTTCTGATGCATGTTTGAAAACTGAGAAGAATTCATTTTGCATCCAGACATTTTTATAGATTGTTTTTTTTCCATGTTATTTCTTTAGCTATTTCCTCTATGGACTCTGACTTGAGTTCTACTAATGCAAAACTCAGCATCTGAAAGACACAATTGTACTGTTAACTGTATATCAGAGTATTGCATACCCCCCAGCACTAAGGCTGCACTTTATACAGCACAAATAAGAGCTGTAATTATAGAAAATGGTGTTATTATTCTTTACAGATGGATAAAGTCGAGTGTGGCTGAACAGCATATGCAACCAGCTCAAAAAATGAGCACAGAATATTTTGCTTGGCTCTTGAAGCTCTGGGTCACAACCATGCTCATGTTAAAGCAGTAGGGAGAGTTCATATTTTAGGCTACAAGAAGAAAAGAGTTCCTTGAGATTTTAATTGTTTGTTTTTGTAAATTAAATTGAGTCTGTTTTACCAGGCATCGCCTGTGTGTTAACTGCTTGTGTAAGTTGCAGAATAGATGCTTTGAACACCCGCACGGTTACTGCACAAACAAAATCTAGCTACATCTTTCCTGTTTCCCTTATGCTGTCAACAGTGGAAAATCTGATTTTATTCTTTTTTTGCAGACTTTGTTGTCTTATTTTTGTTTTTTTAGGGGGTGCAATGACTGTCATGT
Organism: Heterotis niloticus; assembly: GCA_018136845.1. Lineage (NCBI taxonomy): Eukaryota > Metazoa > Chordata > Actinopteri > Osteoglossiformes > Osteoglossidae > Heterotis > Heterotis niloticus. The sequence continues at coordinate 23,007,896 of CM030906.1, forward strand.
TATGAATGCAGAACAACAGCGATATATAACAAAATTTATAAAATCAATTTTTATTAAGTCTGGAGAGCTGCAGAACATGATGTACATCTTTCACTTCAAGAAGGTATTGGATAAACCAAGTGTCACTGGAGCTTCAGCTTGGTGACAGCTGTCTTTTTTTAAAATGCATATCAGAAGTTGGAATACTGGCTTTATTTAATACAAAAGTGTCACCTGCATACGGCCACTTAGGCAGGTAAATTAAAGTACAGTTGTTAAGAAGTCATTGCCGAGTTGGTGAGCACAACATTCCGAGTAATGTGGAAATTTTTAAAGCAGAGGAAACACTGAGATGTTTGATGAGGTCCTGATAAAACAGAGTGTCCTCCAACATCACATTTTATGTCTGCTGATGCTCCTGTATTTGTCCCATGACTCAAACTTCATGCCCCCATCCCATACTACCATCTATGCAGGGCTCCCAGACTCAGAGAACAGAGCATAAATTTCCCTTTACATGCATCTCAATCCTATATTCTGTCACATTTCAGGAATAATTTCTACTGATGCATCTCAAGAAAAAAGCATTTTTTCTTTCCGTTACCCTCTTTTTTCCAAATGCAGGTCTCCCAGGAGTAATGAGAAATGATTGTTTGTCCCTGTGAATAAACATTTCAGTTGACCAGTGAGCACACAAAGGCAATTTTATTTTCTAATACTGTGTACGATTGAATTCTTTATTTGCAAGGCAAACACCAGTTCAACCATATCTTTTGTCTGCTTGTATAGTACAATTGGGTATTTGCCAAGGCAGCTTGAGTTATGGACCATTGTATTAGCAAAAAAGGGAGCTTTCTGCTTCTGCTAATCACTGCACACCCTCCAATGCACAGAAATTTATTGCAGTTAATAGATGTTTTTCATTATGTTTTTTAAAGTTTATTTTATTGCTATTTTTGCACAACTCTGACAGCAATAGTTTATTTGAACTACATAAAAATTTATCAAGGACTGTTGGTAATAGGCTAACATTTAGTCTTCTCCTGCCAAAAGACGCATCCTTATTATATTTATAGCAGGATATCATGGAGGATGGGGTGGTGCAGTGGGGTAAGCTGGTCCTTTACAGTTCCTGGGTTACTTGTAGGATGTGGGGGTTCAAGGGTATGTGTGGAGTTGGCATATCCTTCATCTTTGTGCCCCTTTATATAAAAAAATATATATTCTGTTCTTCCTTTCAGTGAAAACCACACCAATGGTTAGCTAAGAGTCAAAAACAACTCAGTGGCACCTTCCAGCTCCCATAATAACAGGTTACTTTCAAACAAATGTATTTAAAATAACTGGCTAGTTTTCCATACAGTGCCAGCTACTGACACTTCAGAGAAATGGTTACTAGCATTACAGTTTCAAGGCACTTTTTTTATAAGTGAGTTCAGTGGTGTGAGCAGAAACATTTATTCTCTTAAACCTCCTTGATTTTACAGCAACGCCATTAACGTTAAGCAGATTGCCCGAGATTTCAGTTTAAATGTAATCAGTAATTGAACAGACATATTAAGCAGGGCCAATGAAGACAGAGAGAAAAAAGTACAGTTTGAAATTGAACAGCCACATAAATCAGCACCAGAGAGTAACTTCATTTTCAGGCATATTTCAATGAAAGGGAATGTGACATAATATGCCAATATAGAGGCATTTACTAGCTGTGACACATTTACAGGTTTTTAGAGGTTTAATTCTGCCACTCATTGACTCCTTATGCCAGTAAAAACTGTCCCCCATTCCAGATGTCACATCTTTGCAGATGTTAGCCAACACCAAATTGGCTTGTGTGTACGTGGTTTTTAGGCTGGTGACTCCGCACAGAGGAGAGAAAGGCAAAGGCTCCAAAACTCCAGCACCAGGGCTTTATCCTTGTGTGAACCAGTTTTTACAAGCTTACCTGACGGCAGTGGTCTCCAGGCAGTGTAGTGTTATATTTGGTCGCACATTTGACGTAATGGTCACTGATGAGCGGTTTATATTTTTATTATTGATAGGCGTTGTGCACAAAAAGTGGGGGAAGAATGGGAGCAGAGGGCATCGAAATTACCAAAATGTTAGAAAGGACAATGCAGCAGGATCTAATGCGATAGATTGCGTTGGACGTGTATTGATTTCCAGTTGCTGGGGATAACACAGGGAAAAGCTGGTCAGGATGAAATATCAGAAGGACTATGTTGTGATATGCGGGCTCATGTCAAAATACTGCCAGACTGGCTCTGTGAGGAAGGATAATCAAAACCACAGCAAATAGGAGACAGATGGGAGAAGACAGGGATGAAGAAGGCGGAGAGGGAGTGAAGAAAAGCAAGAGAGGAAGAGAAAAGGGAGATTGAAGAGTGGTAAACAGAAAGCGAGAAATAAATTCAAGAGTATGAGGGTTTGTTGCTGATCAAGGAACATTGCCTTTCAATGCAGCACTGGAAATAGAAAAAAGACCATCCTTGCCACAAAGATGATAGAAAAGAATGCAAAGTGTCTCTGAAAAATGTGCGTGGGTGACAGTGTGGTGGTATTGAGACTATATGTATGTTAATTTGATCTGAAATTAGTTTAGAAATGTTATAAAAACTCATATATTATTGCTGAGTTGCCAGTTGGTAAGGTACACAGTGTGGCTTCTTTGATGTTCAGAACAGTGAAAATTCTTTTAGGTATTTTACAAGGTACTGGATGTGTTGTGCAGGAATGTTGTGTCATGCAGAAATTATTGCTTTGTGTAGTTGCTATAAATTTAACTCCTGCACAGTCTTGCTACAAACAGCCCTTTTCACCTCACCTCAAAGATGCTCGATGATATCAAGATCTGGGTGGCTGTGCAGGCCACTTAAGGAACAACTGTTCACTTTCATGTCTTGGGGCTATTCAGTGATGAAATGTGCCTTGTGACATGGACTTTCTAAGTAGGTAGCCTTGAAGGATGAAATTGGTCAGCACCGACGCTAAACAAAATGGCTCAATCGAAATTCATCTGACCAGTGAATTTTTTCCACTCCTCAACAGTCCAGTTTTGATGCTCCTGTGCTCACTGGTGATGTGTTTTTTTGTTTGCTGACAACATTCTCATTTGACATGACCTTTGGCTGTTGTAGCCCACTTGCGACAAAGCTCGATAAGTGGTACGTGCTGAGATGACATTCTGCACACCACTGTTGATTCTAGATGTGATTTGACTGGTTGTTGCATGATTCTCACCATTCTCTTTTCACCCCATCTTATCAAAAAGCTGTACATGCTTGCTGATTGCTGGTACCTTTTTGCTTTTCACACCATTCTCAGTAAACTCTTGAAATGGTTGTACCTGGAAAACTGTGGGGGACAGATATTTGGGAGAGACAAAAACTGCCATAAACTGTCATACCATGTTTAAAGTCACTAAAGTTGCTTGCTTTGCCTATTCTAATGTTCATCTGAACATGGAACACATCCTAGAAATGCTGGTCTTAATGATTTATACCACACAGCGCAGTCAAGTCTTATTAGAATGTACGAATTGCATCAATGTGGGGGTGTACCTAATAAACCGGCAATTTAGGGTATATGCTGAATTACTGCGGGGCACATATTCGGGACTGATGCCAAGGAAAGCAGCACCTAAAGAAATAAGGACATTTCTGAAAAAATGTCACCAAAAACGAGATGTGGCCTCTTTGAATCAGAACCTAAAAAGCAAAGTATTTTAATGAAGAAATGAACATAAAGGAATGCACTCACAAAACAAAACAGTACCAACTACAGAGTTTCCTCCTGCTAAATTCTTGTGGATCTCACCAAGCTTCCTTGCTTGTCTCAGCCCAGTTGCAAGTTCAGTTGTTCTTAGTTAGCGCCAGCAGGTTGTGGACACTGGTCCACCATAGTCATCTCCTCCCCATGGTAAGACATAAATGAAAAAATGAAGATTTCAACTTTGTTCACTCCTGATGTTCTCTCCACTAAATCTCCTGGGAGTATTTTGTCAGTTCGTATCCTATTGTGTTTCTCACAAACAAAACTGGATTATGTATCTCTGAAACTGTTGGTGCTTGACCAAAATTGTGCTTAGGTAATACAGTGCCTGGCTGAAAAAAAGTCACACACTCTAATATTTTGTTGGACCACCTTTAGCTTTGATTACGGGATGCATTCGCTGTGGCATCCTTTTGATAACTTTATGCAATGTCACAACATTTATTTGCACCCAGAGTTACTTTAATTTTTGCCAAGATCTTGTATTGATAGGAGTGTTGGACTGCTGCATAAAGTCTTCTCCAGCACATCCCAAAGATTTTCAATGGGGTTAAGGTCTGGACTCTGTGGTGGCCAATCCATGTGTGAAAAATATGTCTCTCTCATGCTCCCTGAACCACTCTTTCTCAATTTTAGCCCAATGAATCCTAGCATTGTCACCTTGGAATATGCCCGTGCCATTAGGGAAGAAAAAATCCATTGATGGAAAAACCTGGTCATTCAGTATATTCAGGTAGTCAGCTGACCTAATTTTTTGGGCATATAACATTGCTGAATCTAGACCTGACCAACTGAAGCAACCAAGAACATAACATTAAGATAAATCCAGGTGGTGACTTTTTTTTGGCCGGGCAGTGTACTTGGCAGTGCGTTTCCTAGGGCAGAACCTGCTGTCTTAGTTGTTGAAGTAAATATTGCAGTAGAATAAGTAGCCACTCTTTTCTGTCCTTTTCTGAATGAACGGCAAGAATGAGGCAACAGAACCATAATGTGGAGAGAATGTCAGCTTCAGAGGGCAAACGCACCACATGACCACACACATGTAGCTTGGTTACCTGCAGGAGAGTAAAACGGAGGGGCAGAGTCATATTTAAGCAGGAGTGATGTGGCTCTGTTTTAGTATAAGGGCTTCCATCACAAAGGGAATGAAAATGAATGCTGTTTTCATTCAGTCATTGGATGTGAAGCAGTACTAAATAAATGCAGAAGCAGTATCATTCTATGAATTTCAAATACATTTATTTTACACTGTTATCCTCAGATTTGTAGTCAAACTTTCAAATGTGTAATTTATTTTGGTAGAGGTGGCACTGCTATATGCCATGGTAATAGCATCAGGGGCCTGCAGGACATATAAGACTCAAACTATGAAAACTTTATCATAAGCTAGGAAGACAGGAGCCCATGGGGCTCCAGATGCAGTGCAATCCTCCCAGCGTGCAGTAGGCATAGCATAGCTTTTCTTACCACAATGTACAAGCTGAGCTCACTGAAAATCCCTCCCTGATCTACAAGCACATCTTCTCTTGGACAAGAAACTCGGTCCCCCGACCCCAGGTAAAGTTCTTGTGCTCCTTTGTGCATTTACAAAATTTAAATATTGACTATTCAGTCAAAAACATTTGTCAGAATTTGTGGTATTTCAGGTGGATCACCTAATACCCAAACTTACTTTTGATTTCAGCAAACTCACATGAGACTTCATTTGAAAAGCCAGTATCGCAAGGTAAGCTAGTGCTATGTAAAGAGGTTGGCACAGTCCTTATTGGAATACCCTTGCATTTTTGGAGCCATCATCAAATACATATTTAGTTAATTATTTTTTTATGTTAACCTATAAAATTTAGCCTCGAGCTTGTTCACATTGCGGGGGGGGGGGGGGGTGTTATTATTTAAATATTTTAATGTATTTTTATTTATCAATAAAAGTGGAAATCCTTATCCTTTATCCCCATTTTAGCACAAAAAATGTACTTTCAAGATATTGCCATATCACTACAGTGCCCCCCATAATGCAAATCTCTGAAACTAATATTTTTTAAAACTCACAAATTGCCTCTCTAACCACAGGCTGCTAAGTGTAACCAAAAACATTAAAGAGCTTACAAATAATTCACTGGATAATATTCATATTGTACATCAGTTTTGGAACAGGATATTGTTCTTTAATGCAAAATTCACAGCAGTAATACGGTCAACCATGTTCTAATTTAATGTGCAGCTCAACCTGTTGTGTAACATACAAATTAATTGTTTTTCTCAATAAAGGCAATACCAACAATATGTGCACAAACAAAAAACAAACAAATAAATAGGCATACCTTATTACTGTCTATTATTTGCGTGTCTGAAATAAAAAATGAAATTGAAGACAAAGTATCTTTACTTTGTCTCAAGACTGTCTTCTTCAAAATTTCTGAAGCTGTTTTTTTGGAATTCATTAAAGAAAGTTTCCATATGGATCGTCCTTTGAGTTTGGACATGTTTTTTCAACAGATTCAGATAAAAAGTTTTCATTATATATCTTTACAACACTTTTGTCAACATTCTATTTGCAAAAGTGGGCTATGTGGTATTCTGTTATAAGTGGATGTTTTTTCAGGTTATAGATTTAAAAAAAAAAGTTCATGAGCACAGCCCTTGAGCAAACAAAGAAATTCCAGGTCTTTACATTTAATGGATATCATAAAAAGTAAAAATTTTACATTATCAACTGCTGAAAGAATTTGCTTCAGGCTCAAGATCAGTCTCACTATATAAGTGATAGAACTGAAATGACAAAACATTTTGATATCCGCACCACTGATATCCTTAAAAAACTGTAAAAAAAAAAAAAAAAAAAGAAAAGAAAAAGTGATATTCCATGTTAAGTTTTGACTATTTGAGCTTAAGTGCTGCTCATGCCTGATCTAGAATCCTAGCTAGCAGTAGTTCATTTATATAAATATCCTTTCAAAATTATAACTGCTATTCTTTTTGTGACAAAAGCCTTTGCTTTATATGGTAGGCAAGGTCAGAAGAGTCACATTCAGGGTCACTTTTAGTGATTAACAGATTTTTCATTCTGTAATGAACGCAGAAAAAACCAGTTCATTGGAACAGAATGATAATCCCATATCCATTGTTGCACTACAAAATTTTATTTAGTTACTAGCATCAGAGTAACCCCTATACATGGATATTGCTTCTCACACTGTTAATGTTTTAAATATTAAAATACATCTCAAAACCTATCAACCAGGCATACTTGGAGTCTCGGACTCAAACAAAGCAGTTAACCTTGTTCAGCCTGGTACAAAACATAAATTATTCACTAAGAATACATATGGCTGCTGTGTGAGCCAGTAGATGCAGGAATAATAATAGGTGAGCTCCCAAATTATAACTAGCAGGCGTGAAGAATATAAGGACCACAGAGGTACAATGGTTAATTTATGAAAGAGGAAAATGCAAAGCAAGAAAATAAAGAGGAATTTAATAACCTGTAAGGCAGCTTCCATCCAATTTGCATGGGTAAGCATTTGCATGTCCAAGCATGTAATAGAATGATGTACAAGGTGTAGGATTCCTCATTGTGTTTTTATGGTCTTGGATGGCATTGTTCATGTCTTGGGGTTGAGTGGTTATACCACTGTGGTCTCTTGCCCCAGTTAGGGCTTGTAGACTGTAGGTGTCTGTATGGACTGTAAAATGCATGTTCTTTAGGTTCACTGGGCTTGCATCTGTGATCAAGAATAATGGATAGAGGAAAACGAATGTTGCAGAAAAGTCCCTTCACTTAGTACCTGTGATAACAGAAGAACTCTTCACCTAAGGGGAAGAGATCCTGGTTTTTTGTTTGCTTTGTTAGCATCTACAAAATGTACACAGTGATGATTGTATATCATAGCAAAGAAATAAGATGAAACTCAAGGACATCTTCTGACATCAGATTATGTCTATAAAACCACAAGTCAATGAGTACAACTAAGTCTTGTTTACCGAACCTAACTGAGCTGCAGGGTTCTGCTTTTAGACTTCTTCACTATATGTTTGTTAATAATCAACTCTGTGTCGCTGATATTTCCCAAATTATGCATGGACTGTAGATAAAAAAGGAAAACAAGATATTTGGCATCAGAACATAATCCTGCTACTGCCTAGCCTTTCTGCCAGGGAAATCTGCCCTAACACAGAATTTTTAGCAGTAATAAGGATACAGTTGTCTTCTGCTTATGGAACACACAGCAAGCAAGGAGATAAGGGAAGGATTGTAGTTACTATCTGCTGAATGAGTGGGGATTGTATTTAGGAATAAACAGCGCTATCAGATGGCCTTTGTGTAGCAAATGAAACAATACATTCCCAAGTGATGTTTTGAACTATATCTGCAAATGACAAGAAAGCTTATGCAGCCAGAGCTGGGCTACCAAGCCCTTTTATTATACCACCTTATTTAAGAACTAATATAGTACGCAGCATTGATGATGAGCGATTGTCTTAAATCTGCAGTTTTATTAGAAATTCAGTCACACTTGCAGTTTGGATAAAATGAGTTTACTGAAGTTGAACTACTCCACACAGATCCATCCAGACCCATGCTGAGCTCCTGATGGACAAGGTGGTTAACTTCATTTGAGCTTTTTGATGGCAGCAAAGGGCTTACAGTTACCAAGACCGCTGAGAATATGACTAAACAGCAACAGAGAACTTGTTTCTGGTTCATGCCAGGCAGGATGCAAAGAATGTTTTGTGAACAGAGGTGGACTGTGAGGCAGCAGTTGGCTTTCTAAGGTTCTTACATTGTCCCATGAGTCAAGGCTGGGTTTGCCACCAGTCTTTGTATAAACTTTCACAGAAAACAGGTTAGACTGTACAAAAGTTTTGTGCACCAGTAACTAAAAGTTGTACTTTTGGTGGCAACAATGAAAATCATATTAGAGACATTAGAGTGAGCAAATGCTTGTCTGTCTTTGTGCACCATAGACTTCTAGAAGGTCATGGACTCTCGCTGATACATGCGCAGAAGGTGGTACTGTTGTGCTGAAAGAGATAAGAAACAAATGATAATCTGGTCCCAGTGTTTCAAAAACCACAACAGAGACTGTTAGCTATGTTACACACAAGAGAGGAAACCTAAAGGCAAGCAATGCTACAGATATGGAAAATACAGATCATTCTGGCAAAGATCTTAAATGTCCAACACAAAGTCAGATGTGTCATAATTGTAAAGGGGAGATTGTTTTTCAAAAATGTGTCAAGCAACACATCTCAGAAAGGACAAAGTCAACAAAGTAGAGGGACAGTGGCCACAGAATAATACGCCACAATAAACATCTGTCTTGGTGGAAAAAATTTGAAAATGTTCAATATCTGGTGTGAGAGAAATTCTTGAAGTTAAGCTCTTAATGCATGTTTCTGTTATGTTAAAGGTATTAATCAATAGTGTAGTGAATGTTTTATGATCATGTTATCCAGTATATTGTGCTTACTGCTATAAAGCATTGGGACTTCTGCCTTGCTAGAATGTTAGGTACTTAAGAAGGTTCTCTGGAAAAACAAAAGAGGGTACTTAAAGAATGGAAACGTAAACTACAGATAAAGCAAAGGAAAAAGGATCAAGGGAATGGTCAATTTGGACCCAGGCCAGACCCTGGTGATATGTAAAGGAGTAATAAAACCAAAACTCCCTGAACTAAGGCACATAAATCAGGAGTTACTCCACCACACTTAGGATGGGAAAATGATTCCTTATAACAACAATGTTTAAAGTCACACTGACAAAGAGCAGACGTGGGAAACACTTGAAAGGGGTGTATACCTTGCGAGCTGCTGTATAAATGATCCCTGTATCCTTTGTTTGGGGAGACTCTCTTTCCGAAGGGGCTCTCCCACACCGGTGTGTATTTCTATAGAAAATAAAGTGTAACTCTCTCTACACCCAAATTGTCACTTTATTTTTCCTTCCACACTGGGCAAGTAGCAACATCCTTAATAAGCAACTTGGTAGAAATTGAGGTCTGAGTGTATTAAATGCCACTCATGTACACTGAAGGCAGGAAGAAAAATAACCACTGCATGTGAAAGGAATCTTTATGTGTGGAGCTATGATGGGTAACCACACTGAACAAACAGTTTATTGTCATAAAAAGTGATAGAAAATCACAGTTTGGTTAAAAGACAGCTATGAAGCTTGGACTACTGAAAATAGGTATAAAGGCTTTTGGCACAGTATCACATTGGCAAGATCAGCACAACAGGAAAAACACTCACATGGACTGGATGAATACTTGTAGATCTGAGTGCCACCCCTAAAGTTTTAACAAGACCAGTGGAGGAGACATCAACAATGGATAGGGAACTGACTGGGGTGAAGAAGACAAATGAAAGTGGAAATTTTGAGAGCAGCAAGCAAAGGAGCAAAGTTTGATGGCCAGGCATGGATAATGTACTTGAGAAGTATTGTATTGCATGCCACAATTGCCAGATTGTGCCATGACCTGAAGTACCAGAACCCTGAAGACCAACGCCACTGTTACATGGACCATGTCAAGATGTTGCTGTTGATTTACTTAGACCGTTGTCTTCTGGTCACTCAATCCTAGTTGTAATAGACTAATACATTAGGTATTATGGATATATGATAACCAACTTCAACTACAGTAAATATAATTCAGTCTTGAGACAATATTTAGGTAACATTGACAAAAATCAAATTATGGTCCACAATTTCAGTCTGAGGAATTTCACAACTTCTGTACAGAGCATGAAATTAAATGTTTGAAAAACTGCTCCTTAGTGGGTACAGAAAAATGAAGTCGAATGACAAAATTGATGAATTATGAATCAAATTCGTATAGCACAGTCAAAAGTTTTGGACTAGAAGAAAAAACTGAGGAAGTATGTAGCTCTTTACAGTTCTCACACTGTAACTGCGAAAAGGTCTGCTGAGCTACTATTCAATAGGAAGGGGAAAGGTAATTCATGTGACTTCAGATGGCCACATACTAAATTAGAAGTCTATGGCCAAGATGCATAACAGAAGGGTAAATCTAAGTTGTATGCTGATGATTGTTGAGGAGCTCAATATTCAGCCATTCTTAGTGTCGATCAAGTCCTTGTGACACAGGAAAAGGTAGACAAGCTGACTACACTGTTTAATGTGACACCATAAAAAGTTGTAGACAGAATGGGAAGAATCTCCAACAGGAGTTTAATATTTGTGACACAAAATGTGAAGAAATATATGAAAACTATATGCCTAAAAGTATGCAAACACCCAAGCATCACACCCATATGTGTTTGGGATACCAACATCCCATTCTAAACCCTTGGACAATAAAATGAACTTGTCCCCCACCTTTTCTGCTATAACAACCTCCAACTCTTCTGGGAAGGCTTTCCACATGATTTTGGAGTGGGACTGTAAGAACTTTTCCACATTCAGCCACAAGAGCTTCAGTGAGGTCAGGCACCAATGTCTGTGAGAAGACATGGCTCGCGGTTGGCGTTCCAGTTCATCCCAAAGGTGTTTAGTCGGGTTGAAGTCAAGGGTCTGTGTAGCCATTCAAGTTTTTCCATACCAACCTGGACAAACCATGTGTTTATGGAGCTTGCTTTAGTGCATGGGGGTCACACTGGAGCAGGAAAGGAGCTTCCCCAAACTGGAAGCACACAATTGTCTAGATTGTGTTTGTATGTTGTATGGGTGTGGCTGAAACAGCTCAACTAGATCATTAGAAGGGGTTCAGATATTTTTTGGCCATTTAGTGTAGTTCAATGAATCCATTTAGTACACAAATAGTACACAAATAAAACCAGAGAAGCAACCAGCCATGAAGTTGACAGGGAAAGAAACCAATTATACCTCAAAGGCTACAGCAAAGGAAACCACTTCTGAGATGGAATAACTATGCGATTAATTCAGCCACAAATATTTATAGTAACAGGCACTCAGCAATATACTTTGCTGGGAAGTTGAAGGCATTTTGCAGAAACCTTTTTTTATTTACGATCTCCTGCAGTGAGACCAACTTTGTAAATACATGTATTATAAATTCAAAAACTGCACAACTACTTGTAATCAAGTTTTGGATATAAAGGACTGAACTGAGAATTCACTGGGTCTTTGACAGCTTCCAGACCTTTCGTCATCCCTTGCAACAAAACATTTTCTTCATTTTCCTTTGGATTAAATCTATGTTTTCTAGATGTGTACATTTTCAAAGCTTGCAGTGTATACTGTTAAACAAAGCTGAATTTTCTGTGGCTTCAGGCCTCTGCCTGTATCTCCAGGTATACCAACTTAGATACTATCAGCTGTTGAAGCCTCTCCGGCCCAGGAGTTCAAGCAAAGGTCTCCTGACTAAAACTGTTGTGGGAAAGATCTGCTTGTATTCCTTTTGAACTTTCAACAACTAAATGATTTTTAAATGCATCCTCCAGCTCCCAGTTATCTCCTCATTGCCCAACATCAGTTACTGCTGATGTGGAAAATGTTAGCACAACATGAGACAATTCCAGATCCTGTTTGAACAAATTGAGTGAGATTGAAATCTGATGATGGAATGGGTCTACACCGTGACTGCCATTGTTACAAAAGGGCAGCAGGTATAATGGTAGTTAATGAGATTGATTTATAAGCTGAAGCCACACAAAGCACCTCATAAGGGAGCAGGAGATCACATACTTACAGAAATAATTTTGCACAAACCATTGCCAGTTTATTAGGTACATCTATATAGCCGTTTTTAGTGTCTCCTTTGACCTTCAGAATGGCTCAAATTTGTCTGGGCATGGATTCGTAAAGATGCTGGACTTGTTGTACAGGAATGTAGTACCACGCAGAAATATGTGTTGTGTAGCTGCTGCAAATTGGACAGCCACACAGTCAGCCCTTTCAACTTTTTCCCAAAGATGCTTGATAAGGTTGATGTCAGGGGGCTCTGCAAGCCACTGAAGGAAAGAAAACTCACTGTAATGCTTCTGGAACCATTCAGTGATGATACATGGTTTGTGACATGCTTTATCATGCTTGAAATGTCTGTTGGAGTGTGGATAAACTGTAGCTATGGAGGGATAAATTTGGTCATCAGCGATGTACAGATCAGCAGTGAGTGTTAGGAAAACATTCTTCACTCCTCCATACTACAAATAAACATGATAGCTCCTTGGACTCATATTACTTGTTCCAGATTCTGATCAACATGAAAAGAATCTCTATTCATCGAACCAGGCTATGTTTTTCCAACACTGAACAGTTCAGTTTTGATCCCCCTGTGCCCACTGGAGACGCATGTTCTTGTTCTTGGCTGACAGCATCAACACAGCATCAATACCCAACATGGTCTTTGGCTGTTCCAGCCAATTCAAGTGCAATGAGCAGTGTGCTCTAAGATGTTCTGCACATTGATGTTGAATTCAGAAGTGATCTGCCTGGTTGTGGCCTGCCTGTTTATTGGTGACTATTGGTGTCCAATGGCATCTATTTTCACCATTCTTTTTTGATGCCTCTGACCTGTAAGATTTTGTCAAATGTACAGCATTGTCAGTTACTGGTAATTTTTTGCTTTTTACACCATTTTCAGTAAACCCTTGAAATGGTGATGTGTGAAAAACCCAGGACAACTGTTTTGGAGATATGAGAACCAGCACACATAGCACAGACTAATAGTGCTTAGCTGAACATGGAACTGATGCTACAAATGCTGGTATGCCTGATTTATACCATATCATGATTTTTTGGAATGTAGAGTTTATGTGACGGTAGAAGGTATACCTTCCATATACCTATTAAACTGTTAAGTAGATGCAATACATATATGACTACATTACAATGCTCTGCATTTTTTGTAACTGCATCCCACATGCGAAGCACCTACATGACTATTGCTAATCCTTATTTGAAAGGATAAAAAATTTTCAAGAAACTTAAGTAGCCTTTTGGTGCTCATTGACTTTGACTACACAAATACCTGACCTAGGATGAAAAGTACCACTATGACTAATTTCAAGTTCGAGTCTGAAAAATCAAAGCTGTGCCAGAAGAACAAACAAAATATCTGCAAACAGACAAACAGATTTTGATCTTCATATATACGCATATATATAAAAAAAGATATAAATTCCCTGAGCTATTCTTACATTTAGCCATTTTGCCTTTCCAGTGCCCTGCATTGTGCTCTTTGGTAATAGTAAATTTGTGTGTAACAGCTGTGCTGCAGAATCTCAGAGTAGCTAGGTAATTAATAAAAGTAGTTTCGCTTCAGAAGTATAGGCCTGAAAAGGACTTAAATTGTTATCTGTCTGTTAGGCAGTTTGTATTTAATGGATGGGCCTCCATCCTGAAAAGATTTTCACATTTTGTGATAGAAATAGCTATGAAATGATGAAGAGTTGGGTCCTATTTTTATCCTATACGATTACATCAATCCCCAACTTTATAAATGGATACCAGTGTCAATGATAGCATTAATATTACTTGCAGGTATTAGTTAACAATTTTTCTCTCTTTTCATCCCGTGTTGTTTCCAGATCCAAATTTGAGTTAAGGCTTATTGTTGTTTCTTAAACAGATAGACAGACAGGGAGCTAGATGGATAGACGGTTGGATAGAAAGAACAAAGATATATATTCCTCCATTTCAGTTTGTTAAGCTGTTTCGCTTTTCCCCTCTGCTAACTGAGATGCTTTGGACCCCAAAAAGATGACATGATAATAGCTGGGTGTGTGTTCAAAGGGAAAGTCTAGCATAAGCTTAAGCAGCTGTTATGTGTTATCTGCTGTCTGTTATGTGTTCCTAGTACCTTGAGATCTCACTTCAAAGTATTATTAATTTTTCACTAATGTAATTGGTATGATCTGGGAGTGTGTGATCTCCAAAATATCATCTCAGGGAACCAGACCTCATGAACCGGAAGTTTCCATGGCATTCCTAATCAATGAAGATGATCGGTTCCTAATTCAGACAAATATGTAATTCCCTCTTTTTTCATTTGTCATCTGTAAGACTGGAAAATGGAAAAACATCTGGAAGATATTTATGTGTCTGTTAAAGTGGGTTAATGGTAATGAGCTTTACTCACAAAGTCATTCAGAAGCCCAAGAAGGTCCTTCTTGGTATATAAATTGAGAAAGGCGTGCTTTTATTCATATCCTCCACCTTTGGTTTTGATGAATAAACAAAATTTTAATGAACTTGGGCTGTTACTGAATCTGCATCTATACAAGTAGTATATGTTTCAAGCTTAAAACAAACTCCTGCAGATGCGTGCAGAAGAACGGATACTGATGCCAGTTTAGTTGCATCCTGATGGTTTTCAATTCACTGGTTTTAAATAACTCACTAATATTGCCATTAAAATTAAAAATTTAACATTGCCCATTTACAGCTCCATGCACCAGAGTTTTAATGCTTGCAATGAAGTAACAGATTTTTTGCCTATTGTATGCATTGTTGTAGCTTTTACTTTGTAGGTATGACAACTGTTTCACACAGTAGACATACACAACACAGGGTATGTAAACCTGAATGTATGTGATTATAAAGTCAAGTAACTTTTTCTAAAGCAGAAACAGAATGTGTAACATCTGCAAGTGAAGGTAGCATACATGGTTCTGGTTGCCACACCACCCTAGCACATGCATCCAGTTATGCTTAAAACATGTAGTTGCTGCCAGCTACTTATTTAGCCTGCAGTTTTCAGTGAGAAGGTGTTGGCTCACAGGGAGAGACAAAGGGAGTGCTCAGAGTCCACAGTTTGCACACTTGACCTTCATTTTTAACCTTTTCATTTGACCGCAATACAGCTGTATGCTTTTGAACACTGGCGGTGACAATAAGTTTAACAAACCTGAGTCCAACCATCGCCCTGTGAGAAAAATCAGGGTGCTGTCATACGGAGTTATTGGACTCGATTGCTGCATAGCAGCTACAGTTATGAGTAATCTACCAGAGTCATGCTAGTTATAGGAATTAAACAGACTGCAGATCCTATCAGCAGATATAACATAATTTCCTCTGCAATGTTTGCATGCAGTATAAAACAACCGGGAGATGCAAAACAGGTGTCCAAATAAATGTATTGTCTTTAATCTAATGATAAATTATCAATTTTCTTCATGTTCATATTCCTGTGTCAAAGACAGAAGGACTGGAAAAGTATCTCTAACCATCATTATTGCTGTGAATTACAGCCGCATGAGACCGTTTTAAAAGCTCTAAACTGGTTTGATTAGATTCTTTTTTTGAAAAATGCAGTTATTTCGAATGCACTGATTACCATAATGTGGTACCAAGGGACTTTTCTTTGTGATGGAGCATGATATTAATATTTAGTGACCCTGTCATAGCGCTCATTGGGTGAGGTTGGGGCACTATGATATTTTCCTAAAGCATAATAAACCAGAGTGCACTCATAAAAATGTAGGCCTCTTCTAATTATTGCATTAACATGCATAACAATTTTATACCAGTGGAATTTGCAGTTTTGTTTTTTTTTTGTTTTTTTTTTTTTTAATTTCCCTTCTGCAGACTCTTGATATTACTTCATTGTTTTGGGCTCTTATTTGTTTTGTCTAACAGTGACATGACCTTAAGGGTAAAGGGGTGTAACGTTAAGTTGCCTGAATATGAGTGGTTTGGATGGGGATCCAAAAAAATAAGCAAACAAGGATCATATCTGAAGTAACAGTGATTTTATATATATACATACACAAACAGATGCACACACAGACACAGGTGAAAGGGGAAAAAATATATATGTACTGTATTATATAGTACAAATACATAGACCCATGGGGAAAGAATGTAAGTGGTGTCAAAAGTAAAAAAAAAAAAAAAACACAACCAAACAAAATTAGCAAAGGTAGGGAAGACAATCCTACCTAACCAGACAAGCTGGAACAGAAAAGCTTCTTCAGCATCTGATGATGCCCTAGCTGCCCTACACTGACTACTCAAACCACTTAACTGTGCTGTAGTACTGGGCCATAATAAGTCTGTCAGTTGTAAATTGGTTCCATTTACTGTTTGGGTCGTGACTGGCAGAGTTGTACAGGTCAAATAAGGGTTGATAGTAGCAGGCCATGCTGGGAGAACAACTGACAAGTCTGCATGTTTATTGCTGACACGTATAATCCAATGGGGGAATCAGCTGAGCTTCAGTGTTAATTCTACAGTGATGACAATGTAGTCCTTCTAATCTGTGTTCCTTGGCACCAGGAATGAGAGAAAATATCAGAGATTTAGATGAAAAAAGATCAAGAAAAAAGAACCAAGATAGAAAACACTTTTATTTTACCCATCCATTATGCTAGCTGCTTGTCCTGGTTCGCGTTGCGATGGTTCTAAGCCTGTGAATCCCTAGACAGTAGCTTAGGGGAACCACACACTGGACAGTTTCATTTTCACACACACACACACACACACACACACACACTATCCCTCCCTTTGTGGTTTTTCTTTATCTATTTTGCAGCTTCCCAAATAGATGGGCTTTATGCTCAAATCTATCTTTAAGAAGTATTTTGAAAATAAAAGAGACGCACACATAACCTTTGCCTGTACACCTTACAGCCTTGTAAAGAATTTTATGAAGAGCCTTCAAAAGCAGGACTTTGTGAACTTAGAAGAAATGTACAGACAAACCATTTTTGGAGAAGTAAATTAAATTGGCAGAATCTATTTTAAGAAACATTATTATGTCGCATTTTCAACACAGTGCTTTGGGATTGCAAAGATTGAGTTGTACTTTTTAATACAAAAGCTGCAGCTAAGCCCAGCTGAGAGTGAAAATGTGCAATATACCTCGAGGAACAGTAAATCTTGAGTATTATTGATCAGTCTTGCAGTATATGTTAACAGGAGCTGGCAGCTGAATAACATACCAGTGCACTACAATTTTGACCCATTCTTCTCATTACTTCTCTGAAACTCTGCTGAAATCCCACCGTGCCCCCCCCCCCCCCAGCACACACCTCATCAACGTAGGAACGTTTGCCGCCGGGACAGGCGGTCGCTTGGCTGAAGCAGCTGAGAAATTTGATGCTACGTTATTTTACAAAGGGTCCCCTCTCTGCTTCATTTCCCTGCACAATGATGAGTAAAGGGTGGCTGAAAGTCTTTTCAGAGCTCTGAGACTCGTGTCCGTGCCATGCGGTCTGTTCCAGCATGGGTTGCAAGCGATGGGTCCCAAGCTTCAACGTGTAAGAACTACTGTGTACAATTACCCTACAGGCTGCTCTGGAATAAAGACGACGACAAAGCTTTAGTTTTATTTTAGCCTCCTTTTTCATTTTTGCGTTCGCTTCTGTCAGATAACTTGACAGAAATAATTAAAATGTATTACACACAATACTAAAATGTGCTGCATTTGTTTTGCATGGCAATAAAAGTCCCGATAAGCAAGCAGACGGCCATATTAATTTTAGGATTACTCTTCCTCATTAAAAACCTATATCTCTTGCTGTTGTTTTTGTTTGGGCAAGGGAGTCAATCTATACTCGCAGCAACCACATAAACCTCGCTTTGAGGAAGTTCTGTGCTCTGCTTGAGACTTTAGGATTGAAGGATGCTCATCCAGTATGGATGTGATTGAGGCCACCAGGGTGCTGGTCATCCACTTCTTCTTTTCCCAGAATTGCTGTTTTTCCAAGAGAATCCAATCTTTGCATGGCACCTTCGAAGTACAATAGCCCCACTCACATCATTTTTGTGTCCAGTGAGAGTTCTGGTTTGAGCTGAGTGGAGCACATCCTGATTTATGGCTCCACTGGGAAGTTACAGCACTGTGTCTCCGTACCTGCAGAAAGTTCTGGCAAACAAAAAGAAAAGCAGTTTATTTACTATTTCTTACATTCATTCCTGGTCAGAAAGAACTCACAAAAGCAATTTTGTTTAGATTTAGGATTTATCACAAATGGTGGCCCTTGCAAAGGACTTCCAAATCTTCAGTATCAATCGGGATTTTTAATTCAAATGGCTTTCAGTACCACTAGTCTTTTCTTGTGGACACATAGATGTAATAATTTGATGCTGTGCTTATAGACGCACCTTGCTGACAATTTAACAGAGATGCTACACAAACGTAAGATGAATGAAATGTATGATGTGTATTGCACATATTATAGTGGATTAGTAAATCGTACTATGGACACTTTCAATAATCGTCAGGAACTAATGCAGTTTTCCATTCCCTGCTAATAAAAAGGAATTAAAGATATGTCTCTTCTGTTTAAAACTTCAAACATTTGCTGTAATTGACATCCTAGACTCACATTGCCCTCAGCAGTTCATTACTAATTGTATTACTGCTATGTCCTCTTTTTGGGTAATGTCATTTTTGGAATCTAAGATCATTAGAAGCTCTGAAGAAGAAAGGACATGGATTCATCAAATTTGACTGCCAAACTGTGTGAAAATTGTACCCCAGGGTGTGCCCCAGTGTTAAAACTTGCCTGTAGAGCTGATGAAAGGACATTTGTGATCCACAGAGGTATGTCTGAGCCAGCAGCATTTGGGAGTGGTGAGTTTTCCAGCTATTTTAAAGGTGGTCTCCAATTTTCTGCAACAACAAGCCAGCATTTGCGAAACTGGCCTCGAAAACCATTTAGGGATGAAATAAAAATAGAAAATATTTTTACAAACATACAAGATAGAAGAATGATAGCAATTTATAAGGTGGCACTCCTTCTACCCCCATCACCATTTAAGGACCCTATTCCAGGGTCTAATTACCATAAAAAGGCCATAGCCAGGTGTCCCAGCCCTAAGGGTGTGTACTACTGTCTGCAGAGGCTTGACCACATCATGTCAGAGTTAAAGCAGGCAGCTTTAGGCTCAAAGTCCATCACACACACACACACACAGCAGTGCTTTCACAGGAGACTGGCTTAGCATCAGGAACCACTGCTCAGCATTTTGAATACAAATCGCCCATTTAGAGCTTCAGTGCAGGGTGCTCTGTCCCTCTCTCACTTTTGGTGGATATACAGATGTAATCATTTAATTTGTATTCATGGCAGATTTTTTTTTCTTTTTTCATTTTCTGAGGATTTAGTTGATAACGTTCAGGCAATGCAAATAAAGTGTTATCAGTTGCACAATCCAGCAATACAATCACAGACCAAAAGGTCTGTGGAATAGCATTTTTCATCCAGAATATTGCATTGTGGTCTTGCTTTTTAATACCAGCATAAACTTTTTAAAATAATTTTTGCATCGTCTTTTTTTTTTTTTTTTTGTGATGTAATGATTTGAAAAGCTTTATCAGAATTCAACTATCTGCCATTATCCAAATCTATTCCGATCCTGAAATCGTGCAAATTTTTGGATAGTGGGAGAATAGGTTCTAACATTTTCAAAGGGAAAAATAATAGTTCCTAGCATATCCCAAGTCAGTCATCCAGTTACCTCAAATATCACTAAAACACTCTTTAAACACCTGAGTAATAGTTTATAAAAGATTTCTGCATAATATAGAGCATTTAAAATACAATGTGCTTTACTGTAATGTAAATAAATATTAAAAAACGCATATAAATATACATCCATCAATAGGCATTTAATCCTGGTCAGTGCCACCGAGTCATCGGAACATTGGACATTAGGCTAGGCGGGAGATTTGTCCGTTGCTGGATGATCTTAAACACACACATGCACACACACACACACACACACACACACACACACACACACACACACACAAAATGCTCAATTTACAATGACCAACTGACTTAAACCCTACATCTTTGGACTCTGGGAGGAAACCCACACAGGCACAAGAAAACATGGAAACTCTATGTAGGTTAAGTTGGATTTGAACAAACTCCCACACAGCCCAGACAATGACGTGGCAGTGCTACTCACTTCTCCACCATACCACTCCCAAGTTAAACAAACTAGAAAGTTTTAGAAGAATGGTTACTGAGCAGTTTAACTGAGTTTGTATGGGTAGAGGAAGGAAATAGCAGAGTGCTCAGCTACCTTTTAAGCAATACTTTTAAACAGCAAGAGCACCAGACACCATACTATGAACAGCATGACACGGCTATGGAGCGCTACATCCTCCTGCTTGGACTTTCAGATCCAGATTCAGCCGAGCAGTTTTTGATTTTGCTGCTACATTTTAAGCACAAGTTTTTTCAGATTGATAAATTCTAATTTTTAAATAGTGAGATCATAGATAGCAAGGGATAGCTGTGTATGCCATTTTTGTACCATACTTTTGCAGAAATACTTTCAACAGAAACTCACAAGTGAACAGTCTTTCTGGAAGTTTCTTCTTGGTAATATTTCCTTGTAATAAACCTTTAAACTAGTTACACTTTCAAGCTTTCACTTTGCTCCAAAATCTCATAATTAAGGAACAAAGATTGATTTACCAGAAGGAATATCAATAAACCCATTGAGCATTATAGCAAGCATCAAGGTGCCAAGATAACCTTTTTGTCTGTATGTTTGAAATTTATCTGAATAGATCTACAGAAGCAGCATTCTCTCCCGCTCCAAGTAAAGAGTCAGATTTTTTGTGAGCTGAAATCAGTAATGCCGTACTGATTCACTGGCATTGGTGGATGGGGCACCAGGGCCTCATCACTAAGTCCTCCTCTTCACACTTCCATCTATGAAAACGTGTTCTATTTTGGAGCAGAGCAATGGCTGTAGCTGTCATGAAATCTGGAAAAACAGGGAAAGAAGTCATTCTTCTGAAACTCTCCAAGTTGCCTTGACTGAGAACAAAAGGGCTTGGTTGACCGACGTACTCATCGCTCACTGACAGAAATAAGTGACATCTGCTGATTAAATTAATCCATCTCAGGGAGATGGAGGGTAGTACAGAGAAAGAAGATGAATGCTTTCGCTGGAAGGTGAAGTATTACATGAAACACTACTAACTAAATGTCCAATGTCTAAAATTGAATTGTACAAAATGTTTGTTTTGGGTTTTTATACCACAAGTGTCCCTTGCAGGAGAATGTTTAGTATTGTGTGTAAAACAACATAAAATATGATTCCTTTCACACTGATGGTTCAGCCCCAGTGTCCTTGCAGAAGAATATCAAAGCAATTGAATGAGCTTTAGCCTCTGTATATTACATTTCGAGGTCAAATGCCTCTTTATTTGACCTCATCTCTTCACTGCATGGAAATGCGGTCTAATGTGGAGGTGCATTTTTTTTTTTACCTTGATGGCTTTTCTGAGTAAATAATAAGACCCCTGTTGTGATGTGTCATACCTTGTTCTCATAAGGTTTTGTATGTGTTGTTAAACCCACCACTCTATTTTATGGTCATAACTAGTCTCCAAGTTTATAGACTTTTTTTACCCAAAGTGTAAATAAAAGAGAAATTTGTTTGAGTAGTAAACTGGTTTAGCAGATTTAACCATCAAAAATTAAAATAATAGAAAGAAAGAAAGAAAGAAAGAAAGAAAGAAAGAAAGAAAGAAAAAGAAAACAGACCGTACTTTTCTGGCTTAGCATGGCTCAGCAAAACGTATACAGGTGCTGGTCATAAAATTAGAATATCATGACAAAGTTGATTTATTTCAGTAATTCCATTCAAAAAGTGAAACTTGTATATTAGATGTGCGTGTCTGTGTCTGTGCGTGGTGGTTCTTGAAGCACTGACTCCAGCTGCAGTACACTCTTTATGAATCTCCCCCACAGTTTTGAATGGGTTTTGTTTCACAATCCTCTCCAGGGTGCGGTTATCCCTATTGTTTGTACACTTTTTTCTACCACATTGTGAAGAGGAAGATGCAATACGCCAGACCCAACAATTCAGAAGAGTTGAAGGCCACTATCAGAGCAACATGGGCTTCCATAACACCTGAGCAGTGCCACGGACTGATCGACTCCATGCCACGCCGCATTGCTGCAGTAATCCAGGCCAAAGGAGCCCCAGCTAAATATTGAGTGCTGTACATGCTCATACTTTTCATGTTCATACCTTTCAGTTGGCCAACATTTCTAAAAATCCTTTTTTTGCATTGGTCTTAATTGATATTCTGAATTTGGGACTTTCATTAGTTGTCAGTTATAATCATCAAAATTAAAAGAAATAAACATTTGAAATAGATCAGTCTGTGTGTAATGAATGAATCTAATATACAAGTTTCACTTTTTGAATGGAATTACTGAAATAAATCAACTTTGTCATGATATTCTAATTTTATGACCAGCACCTGTATGTTCTACCTGTGCTTCTGTGGGATTCCTCCAGGTGCTCTGCATTCCTCCCAATATTTGTAAATCTGTTTTGACTTGGTATGTGTTTGTGTAAGAGAGTGCGTGAGTTTGTTGTGAACTGAAGTCCCACCCAAGTTGCACCCTGCCTCATGCACTATGCTTATACTGTAGTTGCGATTTTATTTAATACCCTGTACAAGTAATGAGGTAAACATGTTTTTTTTATTTGCCTCTATAATGATTAATCATAAATGACTATAAATTATCATAAACAACGAAGGGTCAAACTGTAATTCACCATTTTTCAATATATTTCAAAAACCTATTTACAGCTTGACATTGTAAAGGAGTGACACTTAAGGTAGAAGGTGGTTTCAGAAAGCTCTGCTGGGATGTTCACCTCATCAATGCTAACTGGAGAAGTAAGAGGCTTAGTGGAAAAAATGGAATGAAAAAAGGGAAGAAAAAAGGAGCCTGGGAGTTCTGCATTCCTCCTGTAAGCTGTCTGGGCCATTGACTGTGCCTCAAAAACTGATGGAATTATCTATAAGCCTTTTTTTCGAATGCACACCATGGTAAACAGCTACATGTTGGAAATGACTAATCCATATTCTGGTATAATTCACACACTCTAAAGATTAGAGCAGAGACATGTACGATCTAATACCTAATTAGAATGTTTAAAACTTTTAATAGTATGTGAACATCAATTGTTGTGGAAGTGTTATAGAGTCTTGTCTGATTCCAAGGTGGCCAATAACATGATTTTCAAGATAAGGAGGAGTGGAAGTTGGTTTCCTTTGCCTTCTTGCTTGAAGGGCACATACACAGAAAGGGACCTGCAAACTCTACACAAACCCCTGAGGAAAACTTGAACCCCACAGCACAAAAGCAACCAAAGAGCTTTGAGGCAGTAGCTTATCCAATTGCACCACCACTGTGGGACATTTACAAAGGCCCTTGTATATTTGTAACAACATAATATTTTCTTGCAATTACCTCACAATGTTTATTACATAACTTATGCGCTTAACTGCTGAATGATGAGAACATTTTTGTATTTGTGAATGATGTTTTCTTATAGTAATTGAGAATGACAGGGGCAGACCTTGTTCATTATAAAATGTTAACTGTATGCATGGTTGACCCAACATGACTGTGTTTACAGAAAACCTTCTAATATGAAAGAGATATTTCATCCTTAATGTGATAAATTCTTCTGTCAGGCTCCAAAAAAGAGCAACAATGCATCCTCAAATGGACCAAATTGAATG
Source organism: Heterotis niloticus (assembly GCA_018136845.1). Lineage (NCBI taxonomy): Eukaryota > Metazoa > Chordata > Actinopteri > Osteoglossiformes > Osteoglossidae > Heterotis > Heterotis niloticus. Next base: position 23,032,090 of record CM030906.1, read on the forward strand.
ATAGCTTACCCTGCTGAAGGATACATAGGAATTGTATGAAGATTACATATGAGAATCACAGCCTTAGTTGTGATTTTTGCAGGAAGAAAGTTGCAGAAGAGACAGAACCAAGAACTGTTCTTGAAGTGTAGTAGTCAGGCTCATGAAAGAGTAGATCAAGGAGACTCAGGAAGGTCAGAAAAGCAGCAGAGCTCAGAATGAGCTCTAGCCGGGGTTTGGTCAGCAGATCCTGATGTGAAGAAAGCAAAGGCAACTGGGGGGCTCACACTGCTGAACAGCAGGGCCTAAACAGAGATATGAGCCCTGGTGGAGAGAAACAGCCCCACAGGCAACACATCTGGAGGCCACACACTTTTAAGAGCTGATAGAATGTATTACAGGACTAACTGATGGGTTCAAATGACTTATTCCAAAGTGTTTAATTCCAATAATGCCAGTAAATTTGTATCCAGGCCCTCATACTACACCGTCTGGTCTCCAATTCCCATCAATCTGGTCTCTCTGTCTGTGCCAACAGACCGTGACAGAAAGCTTTGCCATATGTGGTCTTCAACCTCTCCAAAAACACCCACATCCACCCCTCCCATCTCCCATCATCCTCCCACCAGATCCCTTACAGTATGGCCCACAGGGCTCAAATATTCATTTGCTTAGCTGATGCATTTTTGCCAGCATTATTTATGTGGCAGGGTATTTTCTTCTGCTCAGAGAAAGTACCTCACTCTAGGGGGCAACAGCTACAGCGGCAGCACTTTGAACGAGGAGTATGGCTTGAAATGCCTACCTTTAGTGTATAAGCCCATGTCCTTATGTGTTGCCCAAATAAACAATCCCTGACTAATTCATACAGCCAAACACAAGACCTCTGCTCAGAAAGCATCTAATCAACCCTACCTGTCACCTCTACTTCTTTTGTTCTCTCTATAGCTGCCCTTACACGTAGTTCTATTTATCCCAGGTCTAGCCTTAGTGGAAGAAGCTACCCGACTTCAACTGAAGAGTCACACTCGGCCTTCACCCCATTGCTATTCACACTTTAAAGAATCCATTGAAAGCCCACTGTTATAATGATGTGTATTACTCACTTCCTTTTTGTAATTGCGCAGGTAACTGTGATCCCATTTCATTTCTGATATCCTGGCAGTCGGCACTAATGCACACGTTCTGTCTACTATGTATCAATTGTGGCTATGACTGGCTGCCTAGTGTGAGGCATTGTACAGTATATAATCCCATGTTTCACATTTCTTGTAAATGTTGCACATTACTGAATAAGATCAGTTAAGTAATGCAAATAAATATTTATTTGAATGAAAATGAGTGGACTGCTGGAATATAATGCAGTGCTGAAGTCACACTTGAGATTTATTCTTGTTATTGCCCTGTCCCTTGTGGCATTTGTTGCTAGCAGGCCAGCCCTTTTAGCCTGCAGGCTCTCTCACGGCCTCTGGTCGATGATTTTTTCCCAGCATACACTGTGACAACTGCTTTTTGTGAGCAAACTGGGGGCTGAAAGAATGCCTCGAGGCGTTCAAGTTTCCACCTGACATCAGGGACAGCTATGACTTACCGATGTGGCCTTTGGGAGTGTAATTTATGTTTAGTTAAATAGAGCTAATCTGTGTGTTTTGTATGCAAATATTTGTTTGCATATAGAGTATTGCTGTGTGGTTTTGCAGGGCTGAAGTCCATGTCCAATCCATTTGTAATGTTCCTGCTTTATTAGCAAGCTGCTGAATTACGATGCAAATTTCAGAATGCGCTGCAAGCATCCTTTTTATAAACAAACTGTAATGTAACCTCAGCCTTCATTTCTAAGGGCAAATTAGTTATATGCAGTGCATTAATCACGTGTGATTTAATGGCAAACCCTGCAATGATGGGGGCAGCACCTGCCAGATTATGAACTCGGTGGTTACCTGAAGGTTTCCTATACAGTTGCCCGGTGGGGTCATGCTGTCGTACTTTTGAGCAAGGCACTCAACCAGGAGTGTGCAGAGAAAATTCCTGCAAAATCTAGCTGCATAAATAGGTGAAACTGTACAGAGCAGGGTGGTGGATTCTGCATGAGAGACATGCGTCTCTGCCACTGTACCCTAACAAGGATGTGGTATCCTTCAGTGTGAAATGTGGGTGCATTAATGCATGCTTATAAGCATGAGAAAGAAATGAATTCCCCCTTCTATCCTTTATAACTCGTTTCAGGCCTGCATTGTGTACCTTTTCTTTATTTCTTAAGGAATGCACCGTACAGTGCACCACCTCTAAGTCCCCAGCTGACAGCGTAGCATCTGAAATATGTGGTCACACTGAGTTATTGCAGAAATGCTGCTTGTTAGATGAGGTACCTTGATAATGGCCATTTTAATTGAGATATATTTCCACATGGCAGATGGTGTAGCATCTCCCTCATGCAGTATTGTCGCTGGACACATGAATGAGAAAAGGCTGGCTGCCCTTATCTCCAAACCCCACTTGAAGAGTGGTGTGCATCACGCTCTACGTGGGAGCATTGTAAATTGTTTATAACTGACCTAAATACAACTCCGCAGCATAGCTCCTTGCTATGAATACTCGCTGTTTTTAATGTTCCATCATTGTAGTGAGGCCCTGCTTCTGAATCACTTAAAAACCAAATGAGAAAACAGAGGAAAAGAAAAATTGCACTGTTTATATTTTTTGTGTTATTTTAAAATGCTTTTATTTCAAATGGACTGAATTAAATATGATATGTGTAATGTGCATACACCCTTCATTTTCACATTTGTGTGCATCCAAGAATTATAATCCAAAAAATTAAGTCTGATATGCCTCCCAAAGCCACATATTTCTGCTACTGGCTTTGGGGAAAGGGAGCTAATCCCAGTAGCAAAGGGTGCAAGGCAGAAATAAGCTGCCAAGGCTCCATCCTGCAGGAGCAGGATGCCAAGCGATCATGTTTGGGAAAGTGTGTGTCAACACAAATGCGCATGTACACAGGTCAACGGGGGCTGACTGTTGACTTCTCATCCTTGGAAGGATCAGCATAATATCAGAAACCAGGGTTCTGAGTCAAAACTCCTTGCAGCATAAGGAAAGAATTCATAAGCCACACACATATACACACACATATCATGGATCAAGGCTGAGCCAAAGCAGTATGTGGAGACAGAGTAATTGCACTGCTACTGAAGATAAATTCCACAAAGATTTTCATAGGGAACAAAGGTTAGCACTCACTGCAAAATAACAACCATTATTTCAACTTCATTCCATAACTGTTTGCCTCCCAAAATGCTTGGTTTCATAATAATACACAGGTCTGGATGTAATAATATATTAAAAGCTACAGTAAGTACACAATAAAGAGTCAGTTGACAGCTTTCTTCAGGAATGGGAGCAATCACCCTCTGTCGGTAGGCAGCTGCCATTGCACTCTCTCCTATTTTTCACTGAAATTCAGATATCCTTTGAAATGCTTTAATTAACTGCAAATATAGATGACTTTGCCAGTTTTATCAAGAAAAATCAGTTTTAAAATCATGTGTCACAGAGAAGGTTCAGAAGAAAAACTAAACTGCCTGTATTTTGTGTGTGTGTGGGGGGGAGGGGGGGTATCCTGTAATGGACTGGAGTCCTATCCAGGGGTTCTTTTATAACCCAGTGGCCTGTGACTTGAGACTGCTATGACCCTGTATAAGATAAAGTGCTTAATGATAATGGATGGATATAGTCATGGACATTTTGTATTACAATAAAAATAGTCTCTGTCCTGTAATTTTTGTCCTTCACCCATTAGAATTGACCTTTGGGATGATTTCTGCTTTTTGCAGGCAGCTGCAATATGCATGGTCTTCCGCTCCTGTCTCTATGTTTTGTGGTATCTGGCGTATTTCAAAAGGCATCTTGAATATAGAATTATGTAAAAGTAACAGAAAGAAACAGAATAATGAAAGAACATCACAGCATGAAGAGGAAGATCAAAGTTTGTTTTTCAGATTCACATTCTTCTTGCTTATTAAGGGGTTGTTGTTTGCAAGAGGACTTTCTGTGCAAGAAGCCACAGTGAGGCCTTTCCCTACGAGATGCCCAGCGTACTCCACTGTCTGTCTTTCAGAAATGCTTAGGGAAGACAAGATGAAATATTGCCTCCAACTCTGTCCCTCCGTTGACACCTGCCTTTCTGTTATTTTCTTTCTTTCAGCTGTTCTTCAAGTGTCTATTTCACTGAGCAAAGTGGAACTTAGTGTTGGGGAGTCCAAATTTTTCACCTGCACAGGTAAGAGTTCTTGAGTAAGTTGAGTGAATAAAATTGGCAGTCTTTCATTTTTTTCTAATGTCTCACTGAGCCTTTCCAATGCTTGTACTTCATTGTGTTTGATGTACAATAGAATCATTGCTGTGGCCTAAGAATGTTTTGCATATTCACAGATAACAATGCACTTACAGTTAAGGAGTATACATGATACTGCCTTCTTTGATTCATGGGAAAACTGCTATAGTAATAAAAATCTGTACAAAGATTCCCTATATGCTTTTGGAAAGAATGTATGCATGGAGGCTTGCAGAAGCAAGCAGAAGAAACCCAGAGTCAAAGATTACTGATGAGAAGGTATCACTCTGCAGTAGCCCCTGTCTCCCGAGGGACAGTGGTATTTCATATAAGTGCAGCAGGGCAGAAGCAACGCTACATGTGCACCGCTGTTGGGTGGAGTCAGAGCTCCATGCAGGTCACAGCAGGATGAAGTCAAGGCTATGTGTAAGGGCAGAGCAAGGGCAGACACTGAAGGCATGGCTGTATAAGAGGGACAAAGTCATGGTAGTGAATAGAGTGTGATCAGAAGGTGCCAGAGCAAAGAGGTGCAAGACACCAAAGACAACACTTGGGCAGCTAGTGGTTGCTGCTGCTCTGATGTTTAATATGTTAATAATATCATAAAGAGGAAACTATAGCCTGGAGACAAATTTATGACACCAGTGGTTCCCACGAGACTTACAAATATTTGCAGATTCCACTCTTTTGTTCTTTTATCTTCTTTTGTGTTCTCACTCACCTCCTATAGAAAATATGTAGCTGCAATCAGTTTTTTGATAAATTCCTGCTGAGAACCAGAGTTTGTAAACAAATTAGTCCTTGAGGATCAAGTGGGGTGGAAGCATGCTGTCTCTTACCATCACTTTTATTACTGGTCTATTAGATACTGTTATGCCTGGCCTGGCTACTTCAGTTGGTAGAGCATGTGACTCATAATCTCAGGGTCGTGGGTTTAAGCCCCACCTCTGTGCTGGTCCCAAGCCTGGATAAAATAGAGGGTTGCGTCAGGAAGGGCATCCGGCGTAAAAATCTACCAAACCAAATATGCAGATGAGTTGATCTTCTGTGGCAGTTCCTAACGGAAGCAGCCAAAAGTCAGTTTATTAGATACTGTTATGCACATTTTATCATTGTATATTGTTAAGTGATCCAGGAACCAGAGTAAGAAAGAACAGCAGGTGGTCCCTGCTTTTTTGGCATCATTGTGTGATGGTATCTATGGTTACTATGAGCACTGAGACCCAAGCATGTCACATTGCCAGTGAATTTCATTATAAATCCCCACTGACTCCAGCATATGCACATTTTAAAATTTAATTGTGCACCCTATATATTGCCAAAAAGAATAAACAAGACAAGAGCTGTTATCAAGTACAGAGCATGGAGGGTGAATCTGTAGGGCATATTGATTGGGAGCCAGCAGCACTTTATGGTGCAGACTTGCTACTGTCCAAGATAACTGCTACAAACATGCTAGTGACTCAAAAGCATCTGTAGCTCCATTGGGTTTTAGCCCTACTTGCACTTCTTAGTCCTGTCTGCTCCACTTTTTCTCTTGTTTTTTTGGCTCAATCACACATCTTGCTTGTACCCTGACTGTGCCTGAGAACCCCAACAGTCCTGGATAGCAAAGGAGCAAAGGAATAGCCAGCCTCTGACAGCAACCAACTTAGCCAAAGCCAGGAGCCATGGGAGTCTTGTTGTGTACAATCTCTAAAACTCATTTCCGCAGGCAAGCTAGACAAAATTGAATGTTTGTTTGATGCCTTGAGGTGACTGAAAACAAGGATGTTCATTCTGGATGTACCGGAGCTGTATCAAATCCTGACAGCTTCCATGGTGGAGACTGGCAATTAACACTCGTGAGAGGTGGTTAAAGTCAAAGGGTGCACCCACAGAAGAGTTTCAGGGAAGCCTTTTTCCCATACTCCCCCTCATTAGAGTTGGCAATGTTAATGGTGACAATATCACATAGCAGAATTGCTTTTTTGAAGAAGCTTCTTTGGGGATGGAAAGCAGATCTTCCATTCTGTCATTCCTGAATGAATCGTTCTGTGAGGCAGTGAATGCCAGGAAGGCTGAGGATCGCAAATCATCTCCTCTTCTCCATATTACTTGCCATACCCAGCTTTTTACAGGACGCGTGTGTTTATATTCTGTTTAACTCAGCTTGGGCTGAACATTGATGCTTTTGCATGATGAAGAGAGGGAAACAAAAAACAACTGAGTAAGCAGAAGAATGAGCATATGAGGAAGAGGCTGAAAAAAGAAAGGTAGAAACCCTGAAGCATATAAAAATGGATCAAGCCAGGTTTATTAATGCCTTGGAAGACTCCCATAGCTCCCATAAGTAGTTAAGAGGGCACAACTTCTTTCCCCTGCTTTTGTTATCAGAGCTACTGGGGCTAAATGAGGTGACTTCTTTCATGGAAATTTCTTAGTTGTATTGTGCCCACAGGAATACATATATGCCTGGGGATTAAAATAAAAATTGTACTTGCATGCACACACACCCATGTTTGCATACTGATACTCATGCATACAGAGGGACCCATCAGTGTGTAAACTCAGGTGCCCTTGCTAATATTTCTTCATCTTATTTCTAACCTTTCAAAAGTGTTGCAAATGCACTCTGCTGGGCTGCCAAAAGGCCTGTGTACAAGTAGGGGCATCACTGTGACCTTTGATGGCTGACTGCCAAAATGTATGTGATTAACCCTCCCATTCAGGTAGGGCTGTGGGACCGTGCCCTTGAAGTGGGTTTAGCAAGTGGCTGATGCACAAAATGACCAAATAAACATCAGAGCTTCATTTGTTGCTTCACTACAGTCTGTATGACCTGAAAGGTCTCCCATGGGACACACTAGACATCTACAATATTGGATATTCTGCATTCAAATGTAATTGATGAATCATTTGATACTGCAAATTAAATATTTTCATGTTTACATTCACATTTTTTAACACACTGTGCATTTTGTTACCTTATTTCTAGTTGTTCCAGCACTGTGCCTTCTGCCACTAAACAGTGTGTTTAAAGGCTTTAAATACATTTTTTTTTTGTTTTGAGACACATCTATTTTCAGAATTGGAAAAAAATTTTGCCAGTCCACTGTGCCCAACTTCCAAATAATGTCAACATCATTAGGCATTATCACTAATTTGTCACAGATGAAACCTCCTGCCACTGCTCATGTAGTGGTACACCTGTTACTCCAGAGTTCTGATGCATATGCAAGCCTCACCAGCCCCTTTCCTTATATCCATTTGGAAGTAAGAGGTCAAAACAACTAAATGTGGCTGAAAAGCATTCTTTTGGTTAAGCTACGTTTCACTAAATGCATCGCTCACGTTTCCAAACTTAATGAGGTCATAAACCGATTGCCACAACATTAAAACCACCTGCCTTATATTGTGTAGGTCCCCCTCATGCCACTAAAACAGCTCTGACCTGTGAAGGCATGGACTCCACAAGGCCTCTGAAGGTGTCCTGTGGTATCTACCACCAAGATGTTAGCAGCAGGTCATTTAAGTCCTGTAAATTGTGACGAGGGGCCTACATGGATCGGACTTGATTTTCCAGCGCATTCCAAAGGCACTCGATCGGATTGAGATCTGGGGAATTTGGAGGCTAAGACAACACCTTTAACTTTTTTTCATGCTCTTCAAACCATTCCTGAACAATTTTTGCTGTGTGGCAGGACCACTGCCATCAGGGAATTCCGTTGCCATCAAGGGGTATACGTGGTCTGCAACAATGTTTAGGTGGTACCATCTACATGAGTGCAAAGACCCATGGTTTCCCAGCAGAACATTTCCCAGAGCATTACACCGCCTCTGCTGGTTTGCCTTCTTCCCATAATGCTCCCACAGTGCATCCCATACAAGAGCTTCTGTAGCACAAATGGCTAAAAACATTAATGCTGACCATGATAGAAAGGTGTCAAAAGACACAGTGCATCACAGCTTGCTGCGTATGGGGCTGCACTGCCGCATAAACAATGTTTATGTTTGTTGTTTCGCTGGTTTGTGCATCACTATTGTAGCCCTTCCATTCCAAGTTGTACTCCATCCTGGATTTACACAGAATGATTCCAGAATAGGGTCTGGACCTCCATGACAAGAACAAGATCATGAAAATGGGTGGATGGATGAATTTACAGGGTTTAGTTTAATTTTATTATATTATAAAACATTTACAGAATAATGCTATATTTTTTATTCATAAAGCAGACTTTCTGTGCCTGTTCACTATTATTAAAGGCAAAACTAATTTGTTGTATTATGTTGTGCATCTACAGTTTTAAAGCTCAATTTAAGCAATATTCTGTATTAATGGCCTTTTGTAGCACCATTTCATTAAATGCTCCATTTCTCAGGAATGAGCTCTAATCAAGGTTATTACTGTATATATGTACTTAATCCACTGAGCTTCATATTAAATTGTGTGCAAGACTGTCCCTTTATGACCGGCATCCTGCTTTAGAGAGACCACAGTCATCTCCCTGGTCTCATGCACTGCCTACCTGCTTCCATGTGCTGCTTTTGTGTTACAGCCATCGGGGAACCCATCAGCATAGAGTGGTATAACCCCCAAGGGGAGCGCATCATTTCTAGTCAGAGAGTGGCACTTCATACAGAGAGCGTTCGCTCACGCCTCACTATCTACAATGCCAACGTTGAGGATGCGGGTGTTTACCGCTGCCAGGCCACCGACGCCAATGGACAGATGCAAGAGGCCTCTGTGGTGCTGGAGATATACCGTGAGTAATGTCATCCAGCAAGAGTACAGACACATGTACACATGAAAGCAGTACAGAGAAAGGCTGCGCAATGGACACTATTTGCTTTGAGCATCTTTACAACCATTGAGTTGTAGATCACCAGGCTAGAGAGCATACTGAGCTGTCAAGATGGAAAAAAAAAACAATCTTCTGTGTCTGTCATGAGAAGACTGAATACTATGCATGTTATTAACATTAATATCTTTTGCAAATATGACCATTTTCAGAATGTTGTGATAATTGTTTGTCTTCTGGACCTCCTGAATGATGCCTGCACAATTTTTTTTGGCGAAGCATTGCCCAAAAGCAGTGGAGCAGAAACAACTTCAGGAAACTATGAACAATAAACAGTGTTATAGGTATGTCCTAAAATTTAGCTTTCTCATGGGCATTAAAAGGAAGAGTTCTGGTCATTGAATTAACATTAAAAAAAGAAATGTGTACTTTGGCAGAGCACCATAACCCTTATACAGTAAAAGAGTAAAAAGGAGGTTGACTGTAGGTGAATAAACTGAGGCTTTTAATGTCATATAATGTGTGTAGATCCTTTATCCTGACCTCAAGAGGTTTAAATAAATTGAAAACTGTACATACAAAACTTTTTAAAATAGTAGATTTTGTATGCTTTTTTCCTACTTTAAAGTTTCTGCTAAATGAAAAAAGTAAATAAGTAGCTAAATGATTAACATTATTAAGACATTTAAGAAAATGTTTGAAAATGCTCATTTACTACAGAATTTAAAATAAAATTGAAGTGAAAGCAGAACTTGTTAATAGAGGAAGGTTCATCTATGCAGGATAAGAAGATACATGTGGTGAATACATTAAATGAAATGTGCTTACATATTGGCATTAATTGTACACCAAATAAGTTGTGTTTCTGAGGCTGTTCTGCTATCCAGTCATGTTAATAGGCTGCTTTTGAAAATGTTTTTCCCCTCTTAATTTTTATTTTTTGTTTCTGTCTGAATGATTGGCACATGAGTGTCTGAGTGCAGTTAGCTGAGACCAGGGAATGCTTTGTTTGAAGACATTAGACAAATCTGTTGACATAAATGTGTCTTCCAGCTACACAGCAGCTGTTTCAAAAAGATGCCCCTCTCGTTCTTCCAAACTCCCAACTGGATTGCCATGCAGAAAAGAAAAGCCATAAAGTGCAGAAGGCTTTGCATCACACCCGATCACAGGATGCTGTTTAAAAAAGGACAAACTCAAATAATGCAAAATAATCCGATAAATATGCAGACACACAAGACATACAGTGCATCAGCAATAAAAAAGGAAGGGAAAAAGTAAGATTTTTGCATGAATTTACTTCAGTCAGACAGTTGAAAAAAATAATAAAACCTGTCATTGTGTTTAAAAAATCCTTATATTTCCATTTTATTTATTTTTTCACGTTCATACACACATACCCTTGCAGGTAAATTATTCACAGATCAAAATATTCATTGTTAATATTGATTATCTGATTGTTTCTAGACAATTTTTTTTCAACAAAGCATTTCCTCTTGAAATTCATCACTGGGTCAAATGAAAAACTTTATTTTATAAATAATAAATAAATAAAAATAAGAGAACCCATTTGAAACGAAGTAAACGTTTCTAAATTCAAATTTGTTGCAAATGCATGTTTTTCTTATTTTTGGAGGCTGCAGGGGTCAAATGTAGGGATTTTCAGAACACTGGTTTACCCTTTAAAAATACTATTTGTAGGTAAACTGTGGTCACATGTAAGCATATTCTGATCTCATGACCAGGAACTTTCGTTTTTTTTTTAATGTTCTGGAAAGGAACTGCATAACTATAAACCTATTGTTGTGGCCTTCAAAAGCAGGTTGTAACCATAATTCTACACATGCTGCAAGGTTCAGAGCATCATCAGCCTCGATGTGTTGTGAAGGTCCACTCAGTTCCCATTGTCTTCCTCCTCCAGAGAAGCTCACATTCAGGGAGGTGAAGTCCCCACAGGAGTTCCGCCAGGGAGAGGTGGCTGAGGTAGTGTGCGACGTCACCAGCTCGCCTGTTCCGGTTGTCTCATGGTTTTACAACAACATGGAGATCAACCCCGCACAGCACAGTAAGCCTCCCTTCCATCACCCAACACATCTATCAATCAGCAGATCAGTAGAACATGTGTATAAACATACTATGCTTTTAAGCTGCAGTGTGCTGTTAGCAGTTATTAATAGTTGCATTTAAAAAATGTGTGCTGTAAGCTAATAATAATAATAATAATAATAATAATCATCATCATCATCAGAGTTTTTATTGATAACCTTTTTTTGCACAGAAACTCACATATGTTTTTCTAGGCTAAAGTGGCGCCCTTGGAGGAGATGGTGGCAGATTGCTCTGTAGTTATGCTTTTATGAGGTGTTCTGCAACAGTTGAGGGTGCAGTGCATTCTGGTAGTGATTGGGGTGGCAGGTTGCCTAGCAACATCCTGTTGATTGGTTGTTTGTTTCTGTCAGTGCTTTAGAAATGAGCTGTACTCCACACTCGTCTCTGAGCTCTGTGTGCAAGCAAACAAAACAAGCAGGAGAGCATTCAAAGAAGCTCCAGAGAAGGGCTCTGTGGAGCAGAGTTTATGCTCAAGAGGGGCTGGCCGACATGATGCAGCATCATCTCCTGGAATCCACAAAGTCTGTGTGAGACACACATGCACTGTAACATAAAAAGAGTGAACACAGTGAAACCCTGGCATCCAGTACATTGCTTTACGCATTAAATGTGACTCATAATTTGTACTTTCTCTAATAAAGGGATATAGCATCTGCTAAACTTGTTGATTTTTTAAATTATTTTTTTTGTTCTTTATTAAAAGTGACAGGCCAGTTTCAAATACTGGTCACAACAGAGTAATAAGCATGAAATGAAAAGCAGATATTTTATTTGTATTTATGGAAATAAGGAGCATCCTGCAATAACGCAGCACTGAAAGAACTGTGAATTTTTTCCTGTCTTTTTACATCAAGTTTCAAAACACCAAGTGGTGTTACTGCTGCACCGTTGCTGCCAGATTCAGACACTGTCTTTTATCAGTAAGAAGGAAGTAGGGGTAAAATGTCTCTGTACACTTTAAAGAGTGTCTTCTTCTTCTTCTTCTTCTTCTTCTTCTTCTTCTTCTTTTTCTTCTTCTTCTTCTTCCGGCCGCTCCCGTTAGGGGTCGCCACAGCGGATCAATTGTTTCCACTTCTTCCTGTCCTCTGCATCTTTCTCCATCGCACCCACCACCTGCATGTCCTCCTTCACCACATCCATAAATCTCCTCTTAGGCTTTCCTCTCTTCCTCTTGCCTGGCAGCTCCATCCTTAGCATCCTTCTCCCGATATATCCAGAATCTCTCTTCTGCACATGTCCAAACCAACGCAGTCTCACCTCTCTGACTTTGTCTCCAAATCTTCTAACCTGTGCTGACCCTCTAATATACTCATTCCTAATCATGTCCATCCTCGTCACACCCAATGCAAATCTTAGCATCTTTAACTCTGCCAGCTCTAGCTCTGCCTCCTGTCTTTTGGTCAGTGCCACCGTCTCCAACCCATATAGCATAGCTGGTCTCACTACCATCTTGTAGACCTTCCCTTTCACGCTTGCTGGTACCCTTCTGTCACAAATCACCCCTGACACTCTTCTCCACCCACTCCACCCTGCCTGCACTCTCTTCTTCACCTCTCTTGCACACTCCCCATTACTCTGGACTGTTGATCCCAAGTATTTAAATTCATTCACCTTCGCCAACTCTATTCCTTCCATCCTCACCATTCCTCTGTCCTCCCTCTCATTTATGCACATGTATTCTGTCTTAGTCCTACTGACCTTCATTCCTCTTCTCTCTAGAGCATATGTCCACCTCTCCAGGGTCTCTTCAACCTGCTCCCTACTCTCACTACAGATCACAATGTCATCCGCAAACATCATAGTCCACGGTGACTCCTGTCTGATCTCATCTGTCAACCTGTCCATTACCATTGCAAACAAGAAAGGACTCAAAGCTGATCCTTGATGTAATCCTACCCCCACCTCGAAAGCATCCGTCACTCCTACCGCAGACATCACCACTGTCACACTGTCCTTGTACATATCCTGTACCACTCTTACATACTTTTCTGGCACACCCGACTTCCTCATACAATACCACAACTCCTCTCTAGGTACCCTGTCATATGCTTTCTCTAATTCCACGAAGACACAATGCAACTCCTTCTTACCTTCTCGGTACTTCTCCATCAACACCCTCAGAGCAAACATCGCATCTGTAGTACTCCTTCTCGGCATGAAGCCATACTGCTGCTCACTAATCGTCACCTCCCTTCTTAACCTAGCTTCCACTACTCTTTCCCATAACTTCATGGTGTGGCTGATCAGTTTTATCCCTCTGTAGTTACTAAAGCTCTGCACATCACCCTTATTCTTAAAAATTGGTACCGGTACACTTCTTCTCCACTCCTCAGGCATCGTCTCACTTTCCAAGATTCCATTAAACAATCTGGTTAAAAACTCCACTGCCATCTCTCCTAAACACTTACATGCTTCCACAGGTATGTCATCTGGGCCAACAGCCTTTCCATTCTTCATCCTCTTCATAGCTGTCCTAACTTCCTCCTTGCTAAACCATGCACTCCTATATTCATAATCCCTACATTGTCCAACCTTCTCTCTCTCTTATTCTCTTCATTCATCAGCCCCTCAAAGTACTCTTTCTATCTGCTCAACACAGTCTCCTTGCTTGTGAGTACGTTTCCATCGCTATCCTTTATCACCCTAACCTGCTGCACATCTTTCCCAGCTCAGTCCCTCTGCCTAGCCAATCGGTACAGGTCCTTTTCTCCCTCCTTAGTGTCCAACCTCTCATACAATTCACCATACGCCTTTTCTTCAGCCTTTGCCACCTCTCTCTTCGCCCTATGCCTCATCTCCTTGTACTCCTGTCTACATTCTTCATCTCTCTGTCTATCCCACTTCTTTGCCAGCCTCTTCCTCTGTATACTCTCCTCTACTTCCTCATTCCACCACCAGGTTTCCTTGTCCTCCTTTCTCTGTCCAGATGTCACACCAAGCACCTTTCTAGCTGTCTCTCTTACCACTTCTGCTGTAGATGCCCAGCTCACTGGTAACTTTTCACTGCCACCCAATGCCTGTCTTAATTCCTCCCTGAACTCCACCTTATAGTTTTCCTTTTTCAACTTCCACCAGTTGATCCTTTGTTCTGCCCTCACTCTCCTTCTCTTTTTGATCTCCAATGTCATCCTACAAACCACCATCCTATGCTGCCTAACTACGCTTTCCCCTGCCACCACTTTGCAGTATACAATCTCCTTCAGCTTGGCCCTCCTGCATAAGATATCATCCACCTGTGTGCATCTTCCTCCACTCTTGTATGTCACCCTGTGTTCCTCCCTCTTTTTAAAATATGTGTTTACCACAGCCATGCCCATCCTTTTTGCAGAATCCACAACCATCTGACCTGCGTTCCTCTCCTTGACACCATACCTACCCATCACCTCCTCATCTCCTCTGTTCCCTTCACCAACATGCCCATTGAAATCCGCTCCAATCACCACTCTTTCTCCCTCAGGTACACTCTTCAGCACTTCATCCATTTCACTCCAGAATTCTTTCTCATCCATCTCACACCCAACTTGCGGGGCATATGCACTAACAACATTCATCATCACACCATCAATTTCCAGTTTCATCACTCTTTCAGACACTCTCTTCACTTCCAAGACACTCTTGACATACTGTTCCTTCAGGATAACCCCTACCCCGTTTCTCCTCTCATCCATACCACGGTAAAATAGTTTAACCCCCCCCCCCCCCTCCAATGCTCCTAGCCTTACTCCCCTTCCATTTGGTCTCTTGCACACACAATATATCAACCTTCCTTCTCACCGTCATATCAGCAAGCTCTCTCCCTTTACCAGTCATACTACCAACAGTCAAAGTTCCTACCCTCACATCCACTCTCTTGACCTTCCTCCTCTTTTACTTCGGCCTCTTCTCCTTCTTTGGCCAACAGTAGCCCAATTTTCGCCAGCACCCTGTCGGCTAGCAGTGCCGGTGGCGGTCGTTGTTAACCCGGAGCTCGACCGATCCGGTATGGAAATTTGTATCTTTGTCCGCATATTTGGTTTGGCAAATTTTTACGCCGGATGCCCTTCCTTATGCAACCCTCTCCATTTATCTGGGCTTGGGACCAGCACAAAGAAATGCACTAGTTTGTACATCTCCTTGTGGCTGGATTACACTTCAAAGAGTTTACATAGACATATTATCTTCAAAGTTCATCTTCTCTAAACCCAAGATAAAACAGACATCCGATTATTTGAAGCATCTCTATTCAGAACTCTAATTGAAGAACAGCTATATACATAAAAGTTATATTTCCATACTGGGAGTTGTATTTGATGTATAACTTGTGTTTTCCATATTGTATGTTAAGGAGGATGACTTGAATAATTCCAGGATAAAGCAGTCTTGTGAAAGGCTTCTCTTTAAATAGAATATGACTGAGAAAGACAGGGTAAAACTTTATAAAAGGCAACCATGAAATACATTTTATTTTTGCTTCAATACAACTTCCAATTCACTGCCACAATAAGCACTACAAGGCAAACCTTGACACTCGGGACACCTAAGTAACCTCTAAATTTGCAGATTGACTCATTTCAAATTGTATCTCATCTGTTAACTATATTTTCAACTTCATGTTCACACACCATGACTGAAACATTTCAGACTCATTTGGTCAAATTTTAGCAGTGATGGCAAAACTCACAGATGCTTTCGTGTGTCAAATGACAGTGGACTTCAGCAACTTATAATATTGCAGATTACTGTTTAAAAGCAACTATGGAAATAGCACGATTATAGATTTTAAAGCTCAAGGTTATTTAGTGTTTTGGAATTTTTTTTTGTGCGCAGTGCCTTATGAATGCTGCTAACTTTCTGAGAGTGCTGTTTTGTACAATGACCTGTTGCTCCCTCTCTCTTCGTATCCCTACCCTCCATCCTTCTCCCTGTAGGCCGCTTCCTGGTGCTCGCCAACAATAATCTGCAAATCGACAAAGTGTCCAAGGCAGACGAGGGTGTATACCGCTGTGAGGCACGCGTCGAGGCCCGGGGGGAGATCGACTTCAGGGACATCGCCGTCATCGTCAATGGTCGGTGCAGCACATGAGGTTGCTGCTGGTGTGTGTGTGTGCGTGTGTGTGTGCATGTGTGCATGTGCATAATGAATCACAGATGCTCGCTGTCGCACTACTAACCCATCAGCCCCAGGGATCCCATGCCTGTTTTATTTGATACTCTCTGCTGTATTGCCTCATGCTTTTATAACCCTGCATAATACCCTAGAGCAATATCTTTGCTAAGACATACAGGTCCATCTGCCCGTACACCTTGTTAAAATCTGTGATGAAATTGCATCTTGTCAGAAAATTTTGTGTCACAGATCCACCAATATTTATATATGATAGGACTAAAAAGGAAATAAGACAAGAATGGCTTTAAAACTTGAACCTCTTGGGGTACTGTCAAGCATTTTTATTGAATTTTTCAGTACCAGTTAGTATTGAAATGTGTGAGTTTTAATAATACAATTCATATATTTCATTTTAAGCTGATTTCAGATGTTTAAACATAAGTGTAATTCACACAGAAAGTGAGGGGAGCCCCTGTCACAGACCACTCACCTTTTTGTCTCAGTTGAAATATATTATTACATCCACAGTATCAGCTCAGGCGAGTTCTAAATACTTCACTATATTTTCATTTTCAGAGATTTTTTTTTCTTTGTACACAGCGTAATGTGTTATTTCTGCTGTAAACCCCTTGGGGTTAAAAATGTGAGATCACGTGTGAATTAATTCCTTAACTCCTTTTAAAGGCACTTCTGAGTTAAAAAAAAAAAATCTAAAGTAATACATTTTAAACATTCAAAGCCTTGTAAAAAAAAAAAAAAAAAAAACTGGGTGAATGCAAATGTATGCCTGTCTTGACACCACAAAAGCACTTTCATTGTGTCTTCAATCACATCTACGTGGCTGAAATACTGCACATTGTGTTATTGTTGGCTGTTTGGCCATTTATTTGCACTTATCCTTTCCTGCCTTAATGGGTTGTGGATCACAAGTGCTGTAAGTGCTTCTTGGACGCTATTTGTACTCTACTATTAACCTTTTGAAAAACAAGCATATGACATAATGTGTCATTATTTAATGAACCCATTCACTGTAAAGCATTTACCTTTTCATTTTACTCTATAAAAACTGCAGCCTTCTCATTGTCGCTATACAACAATTTAAATTACAGCCATGCAAATGAATTAATCCTGACAAATTTTTAGATAAGATAACATTGTTGCTGGATGGAAAATGAGATAGGATTAAGAAAAAAGTGATTTCAAACTTGCTATACCTCAGAATTGAATGAGTTCTAAGAAATGTTTTAGGCATAATTCAATATTCCAAGAAGAAAAATGTACTGTACTTTCACTTCTAAATTTTGTTCAGCATAAAGAATGTAATGATCCCTTAAGTTTGTTCAGATTCGGCATTTCTATACTTCGCAACAAACTGGATGAGAGCTGTTCTGAACTAATTTGAATCTGCCTAAAGTGCTGGGGTCTGCCATATTCCAGACAGGGATTTAGACAGACACTATAACAAACTATTATTTAGAAATGCACCTGTCAGCATAGTGAATGCAGTTTTCAAGCTCAGTGAATGTAGTTATGAATGCTGGCAGAGAGGCTTCTGGCCTGGTAAAATGCAGTTATCAGTGCAGTGAATGCGGTAATAAGTCTGGCAAATTTGTATTGCTGCTTTCACACAGGTTTCATGGGGACACCCGGGAACACAGCGAATATTTCAAGAGACCCAATTATCATGCTGGCACTCATTAATACACTGTCAAGCACTCAGTGCCCCCTGTGTTTGCCAACGGGAGAGGTGGGCTTGACAAAGGTCCAACCTCATCCATGCATGAGAAGAATACTTTGCCCTGAGGACAGGCCTTTATGTCTATTCTCTGCTCCGAAGGGACGGCAGACAACAAATAACTCTTCCACAGCACCAAAGCTGCTCTAATTTGTCAGAACAGAAGGAATTCAAGCATTGTCTTAACTCAGATTTAAAAAGCATTTCTGCAGGTCATTCTGCCTGTTACCCTCGGCCTCCTGTGAAAACAGAAGGGGCAGTTGTTGTGCTCTGCTGTTTTGGATTTGTTTTGGATGGAGAATAGGGTCTCTCACCCTGAAGAAAACAGATGAGCATAAAGAGAAACAAAAAGTGGCACAGTGGGTGGTGCTGGTGCCCTGCAGTAGGTGGGTCTATGCATTTTAAATCCGGTTCAGCCTGTCTCTGTTTGTACTTTTTTTGTATATTCTCATGTATGATATGGGCTTCCACCACATGTTCACAGTCATGTTTTACTGAATGAGTGTGTGACTGCCTTGTGATTGACTGGGGTCTCCTGCCTCATATACGTTCAGGATAGGCTCTGGACCACTACAACCCTACACTGATTAAAATAATGGATAGATGAAAGAACTTTGGAATTGGAAAGTGCCATTGAGTTATGTCTGATTCCCAGACTACCACTGGCATGGTTGTCAATGCAAGGAGGGATAGAAGTGGTCTAGCATTGCAACAATTTTTTTCCTCAGATGAGTGCAAGCATGGAGGAGAAAATCCAAACCCCACACATACCCTTGCTGGACTTAAACCCCACATCAGACAAGTAGCCCAGGAGCTCACCCCGCTGCACCATCCAGATTGAACAAGACAGCGTGCCGATAAACAAAATAGTAACTGTTTTAAAACAAAATTATTGTCACATATGTGTAGTTTCAATACATTACCAAGACTAGACATGCAGTTTAACTGTACTTTGCATAAAACAAAGTAAAATCAAATAGACTGATGGCTTAACTTATGGACTATAATTAAAATTAACAAACAAAGACAGAAATATGTTTGAATGATTACCTTTTGGCTTATTAAATGACTCCTCCAAAAACTGCTTCACTTTCCAACAAAGCATCCTACTGCTTGTGCAATTATCTTTTTGATTTGTGCTGGGCAGCCGTATCGCTGTTTATCACCAAATACAAAGGCAATTGATTCAAGTGTCGGGGAGTGACGGGAGAGACTACAATGGGGCTGATGACTGTTGCACAACTGAGAAAAAAGCTCTAATTCAGAGAAACAAGGCCGGAGTTGTAATGAGAATGGCACACAGCCACATTTTGGCCAACAGTGAACTAACTTCAAAATGAACAAATTATTATGATGGGGGAATAAAACTGATTGAAAGACATACTGTAGCTGTATGCATAGAAATAAAATAAAATAAAGAAATAATAAATATTCAAATTTAAAACATTCTAGTTATTCTTTCCGGATTGTTTTTTGCCCATTCTTAATTATAAGCTAAACAATGGACCTATTTAAGTCCAGTAGCTACCTTCAAAATATCCACTTCCTGAGTAGAAAAAAATGTAGAATAATTAATTGCACATTACTGAATTATTTTGATGCTCTTTCATAGAAAGTTGTTCTAAAATATTCATACATTTGTGAGCAAAATGTGTGTTTAAGAGGTGCAAACCTGGCCACCATTGTCTTTTATCCTTAAAAGAGGTTGGTAGCAAGTTCTAGAGAACACGGATGTGAAGGCTGGACACCTGCCATTGGATAACTGTGCTCCAAAAGCAGTGTGGCACTGTCCTTCAGGAAAAAAGCATGGTCATTTGGGAAGCTTTACAATGCTGTTTGAAACGGTCTTTGTCATCTCCAGTGAGATGAAGCTACAGTATACACATTACACAGAATATTACCTTAAAAATTAGCTTTCTATATTTCTGTTAGGCTTTTAATGTTACTGAAGATGGATGCTGACTGTGAAATGTTGGGCATTTAGACAGAGGCTCTGTTTATCATTTCTCCATTCACTGTAAAATTCAATTCACTGCAAAAGCCAGGACCTGGTATTTGTTCATAATGTTTTTTTATTACTTTATAGTTATATTTCGCAATGGGCATTCCTGTCTACACATGAATTTGCAGGATGTTCTGAATTTGCCCTCCTCATAGCAGCTCTATTTGTAAAAAATGTTAACAGGGCACTTCCTTTTCTTAGTAAATACAAGTGTTTGCGTTCAATACATGAAATCAACAGTTGAGAACAACTGATAAGAATCACACCAGAGTCATTGTGTTGCATCGGTGGTCAGCACCACATACTTTAATTCTTATAAAAATGTCCTTTGATTCCCCAGCCCTGTCATACATTTATAGCTCCCTAGATGCTTGTGAGGCAGAAGAGTTCTCCAGGGTGTCTAACTGATTCAGGTTTCCGAAAGGGTCATTTGTAGTTTTCATTGGAAAGTTTTCTTCCAGGATGTCACCAGCAGATTGTCAGGCCGAAGTCAAGTTTGTCTGAAAAAACACTACCGTGGATTTTTGTCCCCATTAGGACTCAACATCTCATTAGGAGGAAAGCAATCAAAACATAAGTTCTGCATTATTTCATGACAGTCAACTCCTTTCCACTTCTCACATTTTTCAGTTAATGGAAAATCTTTTAAACAATATGTTTCTGAAGGTTAATTTTCTTTGCTCCTATATTAAATATCAGTTATTAATTAACCTATACTGTTGCAGACATTTAAAAATCATTGCAATTCATTCCGCTTTGTATGCTTTAGGAGTCCTGGGTCCCAAATTTACATATTCATTTTTCTAGTGCTGGGTTCTATTTTCCTTTACATAACTCATCATTTGGTGAATCATTTAGTCATTTAAATGACCTGCAGTTGTTATGCCCCTGAAAAAGTGAATGAAATTATGGCTTTGTTTTTGTATCTCATTGGATACTTGTTCTTTTGGAGGACCTGAAGTTCAGAAATAACTTTTTTCTCCCATAACACAATGGCCTGTGCTTCAAATTTAGATATTAGAAACTGTGCCGACCACCTGAATGATGATGTTTTTGGTCACTTTAGAAATAGGTCTCTTTAAAGTAAGACAGTGGTTAAGATTCAGTGTAAGGGTCTGCCAAAACACAAGGCCAGTTGATTACTGTTGTGCTACTGGCATCTTGTGATGCTGATGTTGTGACATGGAGTATTTTTGTTATGGTGGTCGTGAAGATGCCCAACAAGCCCTAACTGTGCTTTGAATGTACGTTGACAATGATGCCAAGTTGGGAGGGCTGTCCAGTTTTATCCCATGCTGTTTTGCATAGGAGCAGTAACATAGCAACCAAATAATAACAAACAATAGTGGGCATCATATAACATAATACCTTGTGTGGCCTGATGTCTCATTTTGTTATGACAGACCAGCAGGATTGTTGTGGGCAATATGACAGTTGTTTTAAAGTGTCATGATGATGGATTTTCACAAATGAAAAAAATAAATTTTACACTTAAGAAAAGCTGTGCTACACTCCTCAGCGATGGGCCTGGCATGATTGCCGGAGAGTGCGGCATCTTCTCTGGACTTGTTCTCTCCCAGGGGAAAGGTAGCTTCTCCTCATAATGAAGATGTCAGGATTGGACAGTCAGTACTGAACTCCATTTGCTTGGGTGAGGCCAGCTCTTATTGCACCCCATAAGACTCAAGAGTAGAATAACGAAGACTAATGTATGAGAATGGCCAAAGGTGCCACTTGGAATCCAGTGTCAGAAGCAGTGCCTCCTTAGGATGAAACCAATGCAGTTTTACCTTCCAGTCTGAGAATCTCTTATCCAGAAATTACCATCTAGGAAGTAGCATTCTCTTCTCCTTCTGTTTGTAGTCCTGAGTCTGACCTGATACACTTAGAAGAATAAGAGAAATAGTTTTGCTGCTTCTGCCTTTCACACTTTTGCCTTCATTCTGTTAACCCCACTGTCTCCCTGCCTTGTAAGCAAATTTTCCTGGAACTCAACACTAAATGAACTCCTGGAGTTATCTAAGCAGCAATGAAATAACAGGCTATTAGCATAGTTAGTCATGGTCCATTATAAATCAAAAACATCTACAAATTAAACAACCAAGAAAAGAAAAGAAAAGAAAAGAAAAAACTTCCAACTCTAACTGGAAGAAGAAATGGTATAAAAAACTGCTTTGTACCAAATATCCCTTTTGGGAGACAATGAACAAACCTGTACTTTTTTCATTGCTTCCTTGACCTGATCTCCCCAGCCCCAATGCATGATCCTTAAAGATGCTTGATGGTCTCATTTGGGCTGATAATTTTGTTGTTTTTATTTTGTGCTGTTTTTTGCTCCAAATGTCTATGATTTTGTTTGCTTGTTTTTCCATTGTTGTGAAAGATTTAGAAAAAACACAAATGAATTTTCACAATTTATCTAAAATTTAAATCATGAATCTACACAGAATGATTACAGAGGACTGGTAGACCTCTGATGTATTAATTCAGGTTAAATCCCAATTGCAGTCATGTCAACTAGGCTGTTCTATATGGCAACTGCATGAAGTGAGCAGCTTTCATAGTAAAGTGGAAACTGTGAAAATCGGAAGGAGCAATGACTTTGTCAAATCCCAGATTTTCATAGGTGCATTTTTGTAGTCTAGATGACTACTTTAAATCAGGATCTTTCAGAAATATTGTACACTGTGGAGATATTTAAGAAAAAGAGGATTGTATAGAGCAAGTGATATGTACGCTGATGGAATAAAATGTCTAAGTCAGACTTGTAATAGGTTATGAATAAAACATGGCCTTTTTGTATAAATTTATAAATGCATATTACATTAAGTTTTGTATTTCATTTTAACAAAGTAGTCTGCTAAAAATGATCCCTTTATACTATGTTTTTAATATAATAGCTCATAGAAGACAATTTGGCTCTCATTTCAACTGTTTTAAATTACTCTGTGGAGGAAATGAAAGAAGAAAAAACTGAACTGTAAATTTTTCGGGGGCTGAGATAATTGGTTGCAGTGTTCTAAAGATCTGAGCTACGATGAATTATTTGAAAAATACACATGCCTACGTTTTTATGGTTGCATACTGTATAGGAATGAAAACTCTTGGAGGGAACTTAAAATGAAGACAAGCCACAGATCACAGTTTTTTTCCAGTTCAATCAAGCATATCAAAAGAATGGTCAAAGAGAGTGACAGGAGTGACAATCACAGACTAGCATCTTCGAAATGGAGGAGGTCTGTTTGCTCTAGGAAATGCACATGTTTCTGTTACAGTCACATCACCAGTGAGAGGTGAGAATAGGGTTTGTTCACATCTGACGCATTGTTGGACGCTGATGAATGAAGACAGAGAATCAAACACAGCCGTAAATGCAATGAAAGACACTGGTCACAAACCGGACTGGCATGTACTTCACAAATGCAGTGAAACCAGAGTTGACTGAAGTTAGATTGGACCCATAACTGTCAGGAACCGGCTAGGGAAGGCCCGCCTACCCATCACAGCTGCACCAGATCAACCCATTAGCTCAGAGATAAAAGGCGCGGGGCTGGACAGCTCCGGCACGGGATCTCATCTGTAGCTTCTCATGGTTACCGTGTGGTTTCCCTGCGCTTCTGTGTGTGTTACAATAAACCTGTCTAGTGTAATCCATCCTCCTGTGTCATCTCCACACTTGGGTCCCTTACCTCGTCCCTGTTAGCGTCTTGACAATAACTTCAGGGCTTTTCCTGAAATAATTTATAGTCTTATTTATAGCTCATCTGAAATTATTTTTAAATGTATGATTGCATGTACATCTATTTTCTTATTCCAGAAAGTATGCCAAACAATACTAATAGCTTTAAAAAATACAAAATATGTACATTGTACATTACAGTGAACAATACTATACTATCTCTGTCTTTATATATAGAGATCAGTCTCTGTCAGTTTGTGGTTGTTTGTTATTTATGCATGGATTTTTTTTTTTCAAACCACAGACTTGAAATTTGGTGCAGTGGTACTTTTGTCCTTAAATTAGGTTTTTGTTAAGTTAAGTTCATTAAAGTTCAAAATGCTATTTATTATTTTGAAAATTAAAAGTTGATTTCTGACCAGGCTTTGAGATACAGGAGTATGGACATTATGTGCAGCAAATAGCAAGTAGTAGCATCTCATGCACAGCGTGCGCGCACACATACACACACACGCAATGTAGTAAACCGAAAAGTTTAAAGGTAATAAAGTTTGGAGAACTATAACGTCATACTTTTTTCCTATGGTCAGAAAGAACATTGATCCAAACTTGCCACAGGGAGAGCTGGGGAGGGTACACAAGAACATTGAGAATTGTTGCCATGACATAATTAGCTTTTCTAGGATCTTGTCACCAGCTGCATGTAGGACGCAGGCACTGAAAAGGAAGAGACAAAATAGGTAAACTTAAAGTGTCCACTACTTCAGTTTTGTAGCACCATTGTCTGGTCCCCGCAAGCCATGCATCTGACATACGTCAAATCAAACACTGGGATCCTGTCCATGATGCCGGTTAAATAGCGTGGAATAATTTTCAAAGACATGCTTTACTGCAAAATAATAAATTTATTAGCAGTAGTTGAGTGCATCATTGCTGGGAGAAAATCTCTCTAAACAAAGAAAGACAATAGCTTTTATGTGTTTCATTGAGGGTGGGTTACGTTTTCCCACCCTGCAGTACTTAAACTGGTCAAAGGATAAAAAAATAATGTTGACAAGATAAGAAACAAATACCAGCATTCACTTCACAGTTCCTGCAACCTTTTGAACAGGAAAAGCCTTCTTCCCCAATCATGCAGCACATAATTTAAGACAACCTGGACTTACAGTGGCCATTCCGTAACATACTCTGATGGGTGTTTCCCTCTTACATACAATTAGAACCCCAGTCAAACACCTTTGTTTCACCCATTTTACATGTTCATGGCACTTTTTCTTTTAATATTGAAGTTTTCCGACAACCGTGTGTGTGTGTGTGTGTGTGTGTGTGTGTGTGTGTGTGTGTGTGTGTGTGTGTGTGTGTTTGCGTTTCAATAAATCGAGACAATGCCTCTGGGGACTAGGACAAGTTGGCAAGTGGAGTTCATCATGGATGTAAGCTCACTGTAGGTACTGCAATAAAAAAGCCAGCATAATAACAACAGCAACAGTATTATTATTATTATTATTATTATTATTATTATTATTATTATTATTAACAGTGATGATGATGATGATGATGATGATGATGATGATGATGATGATGTGTGAATTTAGTGAAAAATATAGCAAAGCCCTATTCTACAACATAGTATGGATACTTATAGTTTATATACTGCAGTCCAAGGGAACCTATCACTTATGGTGAAGTTAAGTATCAACAACAAGGTCACTGGAATCTGACTCTGGCATACACTAAATCGAGGACCAGATGTATAATGAGCTAACCAGTTTGTTTTGCCAGCTGCCTTCTTTCTTCCCTCCGCTTTTTGTGACAGGTCTATAATGATTTATTACAACAGAACTCACTGAGGTGTGTACCATGTATCAGTCACTTGGAATCCCATTTTACTTCAGTTTGAGGGTTTAAATCATGTAAGTTTGTTGTGATCCACCAGCCCATTGAGTGCCTGTCACTTGTCAAAACTGGGATGCCTACATGTCTGACTCACGAGTGCATGTCAGCCCCTGTCATACAGCATCTTAGCTCAATGCACCAACTGCTCTGTTTCAAAGCTGATGCTGCAGTTCTCACAAACTCAAAGCTAGGGACGAGAGGTCATTCCCGCTCTTGGATGATGTTGCTGGTTACATTTTCACCTTTTCTGTTTTTTATTGGCATGTTGGTCTCAAGGTAGCTGACACTGTCAATACAAATGCAAATCCTCATCCCCCAATGCCGCTCACTGCCACGATAAAGTGAAACACAATGTAGTCGTCCATTATCAGTGACCACTTTTCCAAGGCAGGGGTTTGCTGGTCTGGAGTGCAACATGCGTGCATAAAGACTCTTAAAGGCCAAACACAAAATTAATGATTTGTTTAGGCTTTTGGAGGTGTCTGTGACAGTTCTTGCATATCCCTGCGGTGCTTTCTCCATAAACTTTGGAGGTGGGGACGTGGCTTGTACCTAATGAGCTTATTTCTCATCCTTCATCTGATCAGCCAGACAGGAACACACGTTTGGCCAGTATCCCTCTTAATCACTCATGAGCGCAGTGGTCGCTGGCTTTCCATTCTATCCATTTGCCTAAGAAATTAAATAAGCAGGGTCTTATCAGTTTGCTGAGGAGGGTTAAGACCTTTTGAATATTTGAGTGTTGGAGCAGCATCCCATTTAATTCAATCTTCTTCTCAAAGGTTGTTTCTCCAGAATGTTATAAGGCTGGGACAAAGTAAGTGATAAAACTCCTGTCTAATCTTATTTTTCAGTGCCTCCAGTGCTGTCTGTACCGCAGAATGCCTTCAATGCTACTGCAGACAACCGGGAGTCAGTGACTTTCACCTGCAGAGCCTACGGCTCACCAGATCCTGAAATCACCTGGCACAGGCAAGCACATTTATTGTGTGGCACCTCACCTATCATACCTGTTCCAGTGTACTGACAATGTGAAATGCTACCAGCTAAACTAGTGTGTACTGCTGTCATGCACAGTATATCCACCAATTGATGCACATTTTCTGTTATCACATTTGTCATAGCTTAATACCCTGGCCTGACATTACTAAAACATTGCAGCATATACATACCACCTACAATATTGCACTGGTCCTTGCACCTTCATTTTTGTACAAAAGAAAAAAGTTAAATCTCACAGTAGACCTATTTATTTATTTATCCTTAACATTAATGTTCATACAGTAGAATGAATGGTATTATTTTTCATTATATTACATGTGTTATACAGTATAGTGTTTAATATTACATCTGATGTATGTGCATGTTTATAAAATTTTATAACAAGGGAACATTGAACATTTAGCTAAATACTCACCTGTTTCACTCTCATAAGAATTACATGCTTAATAACAATTGTACTGTAAAAGAATTCCATATCCCATCAAGTTTTTCTTGGTAAAAACCTTACATATGATGGTGTAATAACAGTTCTGTAGGTGCATATTCACTTTGTTCCTTCTAGGAATCAAAGCCATCTCTTGCCATTTGTTATTTTGCCATGGGAGGAAAAAAAAAAGCTGTGCAATTCCCTTTCCTAACACACCCCACACATACATGAACATGCCCATCATTTCCAACCTGTCCTTGTTACACCTCTAGGCCTAGAGGCTTGAGATTGTCATTTCCTAAGAGAGCTTCCAGTTACCAGACTTAAGTCAACATGGCAACATGTTGGAACCATGTTGTCTCTTACACTGGAGATAATGAGTTTATCTTTGTCTATGTTTGTTTGCACGCACCCACGTGTGCGAGCTCAGGAGGGGGAAGAAGATTGAGGAATCGGACCAGTACACACTGAAAGGACGGGGCAGCACGCTAACCGTGCAA
Organism: Heterotis niloticus; assembly: GCA_018136845.1. NCBI lineage: Eukaryota > Metazoa > Chordata > Actinopteri > Osteoglossiformes > Osteoglossidae > Heterotis > Heterotis niloticus. The sequence continues at coordinate 23,059,619 of CM030906.1, forward strand.
AACATCAAACAGGATGACGGGGGTTCATATTCCTGCAGGGCCAGCAACAAGGCTGGGATGGCAGAGTCTGAGCTCCTTCTCAAAGTGTTTGGTGAGTCAACACCATCTTCTCACATCTCCACAGCAGTAGTCTTTTTAAGTCTGTACAGTTTAAAAATGCATCCCTGTCGAGTGGCATAACTCTTTGCGATCAGAACAGTGTGGAGATGTGCATAATTGGAATGTTTAGTCTGTTGAATGAAAAAGATGTACATGTACTACAAAACTTCTGTCAGGGGTCACATATCTATGAAAGTGAGTTTGAGGCTTGTAAAACAGTTCACTGAATTGTAAAGCCCATAAGATCAATTTACCAGTGAGTATGAGACATTGTGAAAACAAACACTGGACCCATCTGTGCTATTGAATATACAAATACAGAACTTGCCACTGCAAATCATCTACTCTTCTATTATTTGGAGGTTTGTAGAATTCCCTCCATGCAGGTCTGACCACTCCTGCCACTTGGAATTTACCTTTCCAGGGCATTTCAAAAGTATTTTTTTTAATTTAAGTAGTAAGTCTTAACACAAATGGGATGTAAGTCCTTCCTGGTTAATCATCTGAAGGGCACACATTTCTCACTCTTAAACTTTAAAATGAAATCCATGTGGAATCTACATAGATAGATAGATAGATAGATAGATAGATAGATAGATTTTCATTTTTAAATCAAAAATAGAGGATTTAATAATTTTTTCAGTCACCTGAATTGTTTTCTCCTTTGGATCAGAAATGAATTCATGTCCCGTATTTCTACTTTTTCAGTAACTTTGATGTTTTACCTGGGTTAGATGACTGCTACAGTCTGAACTCTGAGTTTCAGAAGATAAAGTGACCCATTTGGTGGTTTAAGGGGCCTTCTGCTGGATGAGTCATGGTGTGATTCTGGAATACATTCCAGGGCCTATTTATATGCATGTTTATGTTTGGAACAAACCCACACATGCATAATCGCAGCTGCATGACAAAATCTGACACCTCAGAGGAAATCTGTTTAAATTAGGTCCAACTAAACATTAGCCATTCATTTAAAATAATGCAATACAACAAATTATCAGTACTATTAATACTTTTCAGAACTGTAACTCTTGTGCTAGCTTTTGGAAAACCTTTGTTTACTGGTGGAAAAAATGGGAATTTCAAATGAAGAAACCACATGGAGGCTCAGCGGGAAACTGTGGCACTGCAGCATTTAAGCCAAGGTTATATATTTGAATGCAGTCCCATTTCTTGTTTGTGCAAACTTTCCATGGTTCCCCAGTGTTTTTCGGTGTCCCCTGTAGGTCTAAACATGCAGCAGCAGATGCGTGCATGTGTATAGTACGTAGCCTCTGATGGACTGACATCCTGCTGCCTCTCTGCAGAACACTAACTCTGCTCTATTTTTACATACTCTTCTGCGGCAAACAAGCTCAAAACAAGCAGCTCCAAAGGGAGTCCAAAATGACCCAAGAGAGAAGAAAAAAATTTTTTCTTCTAGCTTTATTCTGCTCTTCTTTCTTCTTCTAAAGTTAGCATCAAAAAATATTCAGCCTCAGTTTTACAGTAGGCTTGAGCGCTTATAAGTTGTTTACCTAACATTTATGATTCATTATTGTCGTTTTTATGTCAGTTGCCATCAGTTCAGTGTATTTATTAAATATTAGTGGGGCAGAAATTATTTCACAGGTCCATTAAAACCATTGATCAGCCATTTATGCATTGTGTGGTAACCTCTTATGCTATTTTAAATTGCTGTCATTTCAGGGAATAGACTCTATCACCACCATGACCCTGACCAGGTCAAGCATTTATCAAAAAGATTTAGACAGCATCCTCTTAATGAGATTGGTGCCTTATGCTCCACCTGGAGTGAAGAGGATTACCTGACTAACTTTAATAGGATACAAAAAATTATATCTTATGCCTTCTTTTGATGGTTATATTAAAATGCTTTTCTACCATATAAAACAGAGTCAGTTCAGACTGAGAAAGGTACTGTACATTAAAGTAATGTTCAAACATTTCTCTGTAATGCAATTTTAAGTTGCAAATGCAGTTCATCTGTACAAATTTGTAGTTCTACTGTACTGATCTGAAAAAGATACAACTGGCTGCTTATCATGGAACGATGAGTACAAGTCAGTTTCCACAATGAACTGATTTAAAAATACTTTCTACCAAATGTTGCAACTCACCTAAAACATAAAACTGACTAATAACAATGTGCAATGCTGAACACAGTTAAAATACATATAATTCAGATAAATATTAATTATTACTGTTTATTGTTTATCTGATTTTTTATACTGAAGCTACTGTCTTCTACCTCTGCTTGTCATAAAATGTATAGTTGATTGTTTTGCAAAATTCCAGCTTTATCACCAGTGCAAAGTTGAGTTACTGTATAGCGTAGCATGGTATAGCATAATTACTGAAATGGCAATTCCGTAACTTGTAAACTCTTTTGTAGATCTTCCCACAGATGTGGAACATTTTTTTCTTTGCTTTGCATTCACTGTTTTGTCCTGTTTGTCCCATAGCAAATATTGCTCAGTTTGCCCATGTGTCCTCAGTTTTTACAGCACTATATGAGCTGCATCTCAGTGGACGTACAAATTAAGTTTATTGAAAAGAGCTAAACTGAATGTCGTTCAACTAACAGTATGATTTATTTATTTATCATACTGCATACACTGTATGGCTATAAGTATGTGGACACCTGAGCATCGCACCCATATGTGCTTTTTTTAACCTTGCATTCCAAACCCATGGGTATTAACATGGAGTTGTCCCACCCTTAGCTGCCATAACAGCCTCCTCCTTCTGGAAGGGCTTTCCACCAGATTTTAGAGATTGGCTGCAGTACCCATTCGGCCACAAGAGCATTGGTGAGGTTGCACGCCAGTGTCAGGTAAGAAGGCCTAGCTTGGCATTCCAGTTCATCTCAAAGGTGCTTAATGGGGTTGAGGTCAGGGCACCCCACAGGGCCCTCAAGTTCTTCCACACCAACCTGGGCAAACTATATGTTTATGAAGCTTGTTTTGTGCATGGGGGGCACAGTCATGCTGAAGCATGAAAAGAGCTTCTTACCCAAACTGTGACCAAAAAGCTGGATGCACAAAATTGTCTTGAATGTTGTGCGGCTGACACAGCTCAGCTCAGTCATTACAAGCTGTGTCCACATACTTTTGGCCATACAGTGTATAATTGATACACAAGTTTTAGAGTGCAAAAATGTTTTCATTTATTATAGAAATATGATATTAGAGAATAGATTAACATTCACTAAGATAACAAACCTGAAGCACAGCAATACAATATAAAAGTAATGCAAAGTAAAAATTGTTAGATGTTGCATTGCATATTGCATCATCTGAATAAATGAATAATCACTATTATGTGTAACTTTTTGAAATGTTTTAAACTTAAAATCATAGAAAGTAGTAACTATTTTACAAAAGAAATAAAACAACCAAGATGCACTTAAAATCTACTTTCCAAGATTTTTTTTCAAGAAGAGTTACTGTTCACAAACTATTTAACCCTTGACATAGCATTTTAAATTCTACTAACTTAATATAGAGTATATAACACTTTTTTAAAGAACAGAAGGACTGCACTTTGACAGAGTTTGTACCCAGCAAAGATGTTGAATTTTGCTAATGATTAAATTTAAAGCATCTTTAAATTGCCAAGATATAAGCACCTTTTCAATTTTAACACATTTTTGCTGGTCTCTTGTAGTGAAAGGTATGGTTTCAACTGGTCCATAAACACAAAACTAAATTATTTAAATAGAATGTGACGCATTATTTATGGAGAAGAAGTACATTACATTTTTTCATAAAATGGACTGCATCTCGGGAGATTGTTCAGATTGCACCTAGCCTTTTAATGTAAATATATGGAAATTTATTCAATAGTCATCAAAATCCTTTCAAAGTGCAAGTCTGGGCCTTCTGCAAAACATACATTTAAATTAATAAGTTGTCAGATAGTAAGCTTCTGTTTTACAGTGCTTAGTGGGAAATGTAGTTGTAACTTAGTTTTGTAGTATTGAAGTGGCGAAAGCACATACAGTTCAGAGGAATCGTAAAGATTAATTTCAAACTGTTTGTGCATGCAGCATCTCACTGCTGTGTTGTGTCACCTTTTATTAGTGTCACAGCTGTTTGGTGTGGCAGACCTCTCAGTGTTTTAGTGTAACAGATTAATTATTGAACTAAAATGGCATGTGTTCTTGTATGACAAGACTGACAATTTACAGGTTTTGGCAATTCATGTGTCAGCAAAGGTTATGGCATAGGAGCAGTACCTGGAATTAGTACCCAAAACAATATTTCTTAATTATTAACCACTTTCTTTTGAATTTTCTTTTAAGCTGCCATTAATACCTGAGAGACCGATTCCTGAAGTCAGGGCCATGTATTCAGCAGTTTAAGATCCATTTCTTTTAGACTGTAAGACTGCTAAACTCCAAACAGCATATGAACTGATCACACTCACCACCACTGACCACCAATTCACCAACAACACCACATTCTGTTTGGACTGTAATGTTTGGACAGCTATTTTGCATTGCCTCTGTGTTCTGTATCTGCTTTCGTCCTCTGCTTACCCACCACACTTACAGTAGAACTTTAATCAATGTTCATTACCACTTTCGTGTGCAGTAAATACCCAGTAAATTGTCTATTTTTCTACTTGGCCTTTACTATCTGTACTTATTTATATACCAACTACTTCAGAAATTGTTTCTGCACCATCTGTGTTCTTCTGTCTTCTGTAGTCATTCTATTTCATTGTGATGTTTGTTCAATGTATTGTGCACAATAACCTAGAAGAAACAACATTTAATTTTCTTTTGTACACCTTTGCAAGGGCCAAATGACTATAACATGAACTGTGAACCTTGTAAAAAGAAAAAACCTAGACTTTAAGCAAACTCCATGAAGTTCACAGTTGCTGTTGACATGCTGTCCCCAGGTTCTTCCAGATGCATGTGCACTTCTTTGGGGACACACGGGTGTAAAGGCTACAATAACTTTCCTGTTGTCTCCTCTTACTCTCCATTGCCAGTCTCCCAGTCATCTCAAACCATCTAAAGCACAAGACTTACAATAAAGATCTCTCGTCTTTTCTCCCAGCTGCTTTTGGCACATCATTGCTGACACAAGCCAAACCATGGGTACAAAGCAGAGCCTGGGTCCCTCTCATGACCTCTGGTCCACACTCTCAGCTGTGGGGCTCCACTGCCCCAGGTCTCATTATAGCAGTGCAGCATCTGTTGTCTCTACAGCATGGACTAAAAAAATAATCTAGCTTGCATACAGAGTATTTAAATGGCTGCAGTTGAGCTGTTACACATGAAAGCTCAATACAAAGGGGAACAATGGCCAGAAAAACATTGGTTCTACCCTACAGACAAGCACATACAAAAGTGTGAACTGGAAGACACAATGCTAATTTTTTTGTTCTCCACAAAGATTTTTTTAAAGTAACTTTCACTCCACCCTCAAATCACATTGTTTTACCTCACACAAAACTTTGTTCGCAAGTGAGAAGGTTTAAAAATAAATTAGTTGAATCTAAAAATAACAATGCAATTATTGAAGTGAGAAAAAGGAAGAAACTACAAAAGATCTAAGAAGAGCTGGAATGTGACAGATATAATTATGAATTGTACTTTATTTCTACTTGATTAGATATTTTGACACAGGTGCTCTAACATAGTCGCTGTTTTGCTTATCTAACAAAAACGTCAGCTTACGGTCATGGAACGAATGCATGCATACATAATGTAGTTTCTGCATAGAAAAATGCCCATAAATATGAATAGTATGGGTTCTGTTTTTCACATTTTATGCACACAATTACTGGGTTTTGTACTCCTCTCCAATGTCCTTATCCAGATTACTTCCGTGAACAATAAACAATATAAACATGCACAGCTTCACTGCATTCAGCTATATAAGGTGACTGCATGTTTTTTAGCTTCCAGGAATGGATTTGAAACAGATGATTTTTCACATTTTTTACTATTTTGAACTTTTATTCATGGACCTTTGAACAATTGCTTAATATTTTTGCAAGCAGAAACTCTAGAATGCAAAGCATAGACAAAATGAAATTGAATAATAGACAGTACATGTGGCTGAAAAACAGAAAGACAGGAATTGAATTCATATCCAGTGCCTTTGCTGGGGCAAACCTTAATTTAGAGTTGCGCAATTAGCAGGTTATTTGCTGGGTGGCCTCTGTGTGCAGCTATATTTTGATAGTTTCTAAAAGCATTCCAGTGAGGTTATTTGGTTACAGTGAACTAAATCATAGCGATCAAGTAGTTTTAAATATGGTCATCAAAAGTTCTAAAATTGTTTACAAGTTTCCTTTAGTCTAGTATAGTCTTTTTAAATATCAAATCTCAGGTTTACAATTTCAGGCAGACATTGTTCACATTAGGCTCTGTCATGGCGGAGTGGAAAGAGGCATCTGCAAGACACAGATAGAAACACAGGGCAAAGAACCAGAGCAAACACAGAGCACAGAACCAGGGCACGCCGCCAGGCACGGTGGGGAACGAGAAGGGAGAACCAGGGTCGCCACAGCGGACGAGAAAACAGGGATGCAAGCATGGGCCATGCTGCCGGGGCATGGCGGGAGAGGAACCACAAAGCACAGGTTGCAAGCGCGGAAACCAGAGAACCTGGGTCCACCGCAGAGAAACACGTGGGGAGCAGAGCACAGAGAACCAGGGTCCAAAGCAGGGTAACACGCGGGAAACCGAACCACAGAAAACAGAATCGCCGAGAGGGGCGAAAACACAGAGACCAGAAAGGACTGAACACGGCAAAGGTCAGAGTAAGACTGAGCACTGGGCGAAGAACCGATGGCGCTTTTAAACAGTCTGAAATTAGTGGCACTGCCCATCATTGCTGGGGCAGGGCAGGGCGACTGCGCATGCCAGAATTGGCTAAGCCGAGGCTCTCCAAAGCCAAAGGCGTGACAGGCTCTCCTTTTTAACCAAGCAGGTGAAGGGTAAACTGGTGATAGATGCTGCAGAGAAACCAGTGGCGCCTTTCAAAATGGTACTAAGTAAATTGTTCACTTTAGAAAAAATGTGCAGTTAGAATGGATGGAGAAACAATTTGCAAAAACTCTCTAAATGCTTAAAACTGAAGAAAAAAAATCACCTTTCTGTAGGAGAGAATAGGCTATACACTGCCAAGAGCAATGCCAGAGAAGAGTGGAAGAGGTGACTCGGTTCACATGCACGTTGTTGCTGAAGTGAGGTGAACCACTGGTCATGGTGCTGAATTTATTCTTTATATATAGTGAATATAAAAATTTTACATACCCTTATGGAGTTTGGAGGTTTTTATGATGTAAGTCCAAAAATCAAGTTATGCTTATCTTTTTTTATCTTTAATGTCATCTTGCAACCAACAGAATTCAAGAGAAAAACAAATTGATGATTACTAGGGCAAGTAATTGAAATTTAAAATAGAAAAAAAAAAAAAACTTTACACGTTGGTTGCATAAGTGTTCACAGTGTTCCCCCCAGCTAATACTTTGTGGAAACACCTTTTCCATTTATTAAAACAGTAGGTTTTTGTGACTTATTCACTATCAACTTTGCACACTGGATTTTGCACTTTAATCTACCTCTTCCTTACAAAAAAGTTCAGCTCCTCAATTTGCCAGGGATCTGTGCACAGTTCTCTTAGTACTACAAGTTGTTCCTAGAATTGCCCTTCTCTGGACTGAGTGCAATGCTATCATTCCTATAATCTGAAATCCCACAGGATCTTGAGTCTACTATTCACGTTCACTCTCTGTGGTGCCTCCTGTTTAGACTTGGCAGTGTCTTGTCAAGGAATTTTATTGCTGAACAAGAAACAACATGCCGAATGATTCTACTTTATACAGCTCCAACCCTGAAAAAGTTTGGATGGTATGGAAAATTCAAATAAAAACAGAAAGCATGGGTTTCAAAATTCACTTTGACTTGCAATCCATGACAAACAGTATAAAAACAAGATATTTATTGTTTATTCTGGACAGCTTTATTGTTTTTGTAAATGTATATCCATTCTTGCATTTGTATTTTCCATACTGTCCCAGCTTTTCCAAGTTGGAGTTGTACTTTAATTATACAGCACAACCAGGAGTTTAACACAGTTCGTCTCACCATGTGAAGGAACATGACCTCTTGGCGGATTTTTTTCCCAAGACCACCATTAAGAGGAGGTTTTATTGGCTTCATGGAAGGCACCCCCCATTTACAGAGTAGACTAATGAGCATTAAGTATCCTTTAAACTGACCAAGCAAAACAGAAACATAAAAGTTAGTCCCACCTACAATCTGGTGGGAAAACTTAAGACAAAGAAGTAACTTGACCACTACAAAGGTTATTTATGATCAACAGGGGTAGTTTTAAACTGTGTGGACCTCACCGTATTAGGCAAAGGATTTCAACCAAGAACTGAGAAAGAAAGTGAATGCCTTTTAGCAGAGAAATAAGCCATTCAAATGAAAAAAATATAAAAATTCGCAAATAAAAATTATTCTTTCCCCCAGACTAAGCTGTATTCCTTGCAGATGTTCCTGAATATGATCCCTGCCACTTGGTTGGTCTTCTCATCATATGCTCTCCCTACCTGCATCTTTTTGCTTGGTGCTGGATTGTCTCAGTGGTGTCTTTGTCTGCACCTGGGGTCCAGCCAGACATGGTACCTCTGTTTTGATACCAGATGCCAATTGTGCTGCCATACATTGCCATGCTGCCTTTTCCAACCACTGGTAGGATTTCCTCAAGTTGGTCACCTGCTGTCTGTCAATTTTACATTCCATGGATGGGCTTATCTTGTCATGGCACTTCTTTTGTTTCCCTATTATCCTCATTCCCTATCTGTTTCAGACCTTCCCCCTGCAGCTTGTCTTTAGGGGACACTCCTTGGGTGTTTCATATCTCATTCAAAAGAGTTTTTGTCACTCTTTCTAGGCTTCTTCCCTCTTACTTCTAGCTAGTGTACAGTCTCTGGGCATTGGATTTGGGTGGAAGGCTTCCTGCAATGTAAAGTGTCCGGATGTTCACAGCTTACACTTCCACTCTTGGGAAACTCACTATGGCAATTGGGTGTCTGATAACTGGCAGGGCATATGTGTTGGTACCTCTGATCTATTTCTTTACATTCAGCTGACTCTTTAGGACCTTTGTTACTCTGTGTATGGATAGCTTTTGGATGTTACTTTCTTACCAGTGTCTGCCTCATAATGCCTGTATGATTGGAGGATCCCCATGCAGGAACTTGCAGGTGACTGTTATATGGCCTTGAGGTAGTTCAACTTCCTCTTTTATTATAATTTTCGACCCTTATTATTATCATCCTGCTGCATTTATCTTTTGGTCCAAAAAAACATCCCAGCATCCTAATTGTAGATTTTAGTCAGATGAATCAGGGAGTCAGTGTCATGTCTTGTCATGCAAGTTGGTGCTATCCATGAACAAGAGGTTGCTAATGGTACCTTTGCTCTTAAACTTATTTCTGTTGATACTTTTATTGATTATCTATATATTTCTGTGTGTGTGTGTGTGTGTGTGTGTGTGTGTGTGTGTGCGTGTGCGTGTGTGTGTGTGTGTGTGAGAGAGAGAGAGAGAGAGAGAGAGAGAGAGCGAGAGCGAGAGAATTTGTAGCAATCCAGGCCATAACAGATAAAGAGAGAGTGGTTAAAGAGCATTTGTCATTGAGAGCAGTAGAGAGACCTGACAGAATAAAACATGACACTTGTAGCACACTTTCCAGGCAAGCATTTACTCTTTTAATTCAAATATGTTAATCAGGTTTAAATGACAAACCTTTTAATTGACTGAAGTGGCAGCGCTTAAATATATTGTGGATGAGTGCTTTGTTCCATGCTATCTTTTTAATAATGCGTAAAAACTTGTTCACGGCTGATTTATTTCTGATCTTTTCAACACCCTAGGGTGTTTGTTGTGGACTGATGAATCATATTTGATCCTTCCAGACGTTTTTAAAGCAGAAACTGTTTTTGTTTATGCCCTTTATTTGTCTGTGCATTTATTCCTTGAGTCCTTATTCTTCACGGTGTAAGAAAGGAGTGAAAAAAAGAATATTATTCATTATTCAATATATGATCCGTTTGCCCTTGATATGCTGACACTGAGGAGACTCAGGCAAGAGCGTCTTCAAGAAGCTTATCTCTAGGATGCAAACCGGGGGCAAAAGTGGTGCAGCACTTGAGTTCCGCTCTTATTGCTCTTCATCTGCTGCTCTCAGCTTCAAAAGAAGGTTCATTGACAACAACATTGGGTGCTAAAGATTCCTTCTGGCAGTGAGATGGTCCTGTTAAGACAACATGATCCAAACTGCGTGGTGACTTCTATACAACTTAGAAAGGGCCACTGAAGGAGAAACGTCTCTGAACAAGAGCAAAGAAAATTTCCTGACTCTTCAAATAAGCCATGACTGTATCTCATATGCATGGAAAACAGCTTCACTGTAACCTATCGTATCATAAAACTCACCACCCTTATTTTTATTACTCTTATGGTACTGAAATACTGTATGTTGTCCAGTGGTGCAAGAGCATAGCCTCTTTCAGACATGAACTCACAGCTTCCAAGGCTACAGTCCTGTTCCATTACATTAAAATGCACTCTATGCCATTCAGGAAGGCTAAATTCTTAACCAGATACAGGGCAGGGCTTGCAGTTCCACACCCAAAGGGACCATGAGCAGACACAAAATATTATAAGTTTTAAACCTGCTTGAAGCAGAAGGGTACTGCACCATGTAAATAACCATGCCTAGCATCTACCAAATTCTACTTTGCAGCATAACTTTTGAACAGACTGTATAATTGTTTTTAGTCTGAGAATTCTGAAGAGCAAAATTCAGAAAGAGCATGGAAGGTCAAACTGTCATCTCGATTGCTGCCACCGTTCAGGTATGCTGTAGTTAATAACAGATATCACAGGGAAAATTTCATTTACCAAACAGAATACAAAAGTATAAACAGACCAAAAAATATATATTTTCTGGATTTGCAGAAGTAGAAGAGTTCTAGGTCCCCTGGTTATAATAGCAGTACCATACAAATGCTACATTGCTTGAAATATAAAAGTGAATGTATACAAATTGCTCAGTTAAAAGTCAAAAGACTTGGACAGTTTCACTTAAGCCTTAACTTATTTTCTTTCCACTCTTGCCTTGTGAGCCAATCTGCTACAGTTGGATCCTGGCTATTGGTTGGAAGGGATATCATGTGTTAACTAAGTGCCTCATATTTCCGCTAAGAGGCAGTACAGGGATAAAGTGGAGTCTCTCTACCGGGGCTCCAACATCAGGAACATGTGGAGAGGACTTAGAACAATAACGGACTATAAAGGGAAAGGCAGCGGTGTCGTAGAAGCATCTGCTCCCCTCGCTGAGGAGCTGAACACCTTCTACGCACGGTTTGACAAGAACCACCCACACCTGGCCATGGACTTGAACCAGGATGCTTGCTCACTGCAGGTGTCCAAGGCGGACATATGTCAATCCTTTAAAAGGATAAACATACACAAAGCTCCTGGACCAGACAACATCCCTGGTAGGGTTCTTAAGGCTTGTGCAGACCAGCTGGCGGGTGTGTTCACGGACACCTTCAACCTTTCCCTGCTGCAGTCTGTTGTCCCCACATGTTTCAAGAGAACCATCATTGTTCCTGTACCCAAGAAACTCCGAGTCCTCTGCCTAAATGACTACCGCCCTGTAGCACTTACGTCCGTCACCATGAAGTGCTTTGAGCGGTTAGTCAAGTCACACATCGTTGCCTCCCTGCCAGACACACTGGACCCCCTTCAGTTCGCCTACAAACCCAACAGGTCTACGGACAACACAATCGCCTTCACTCTCCACAAGGCTCTCTCCCACCTGGAATAGAGGAACACGTATGTGCAAAAGCTCTTCATCGATTACAGCTCAGCATTCAACACCATCGTGCCCTCTAAGCTGGTCGCCAAGCTCAGGAACCTGGGGCTTAACCCAGCTCTGTGCGGTTGGGTCATGGACTTCCTGACGGGCAGGCCCCAGGTGGTGAGATTGGGGAACACCATCTCCTCGGCGCTGACTCTCAGCACGGGAACCCCCCAGGGCTGCGTGCTCAGCCCCCTGCTGTACTCCCTGTTCACGCACGACTGTGTCGCCTCGTTCAGCTCCAACATCATAGTCAAGTTTGCTGAGGACACCACGTCATCGGCCTGATCGCTGACAATGATGAACAGGCCTATAGAGAGGAGGTGAGAACCCTGACCTCATAGTGTCAGGACAATGACCTCCACCTCAACGTCAGCAAAACAAAAGAGCTGATCGTGGACTTCAGGAGACAGCAGGGGAATGGCCATGTGCCCATCTCTATAGCCGGCGCCCCAGTGGAGAGAGTGAACAGCTTCAGGTTCCTCGGCGTTACCATCACTGAGAACCTGTCCTGGTCACGGCACGCCAGCGTCGTCATTAAGACGGCAACACAACGCCTCTTCTTCCTCCGTCGGCTGAGGAGGTTCGGCATGGACAACAGGATACTTGTCAACTTCTACAAATCTACGATCGAAAGTATCCTGACTGGCTGTTTCACGGCCTGGTATGGCAGCTGTAATGTGTCAGACCGTAAAGCTCTGCAAACAGTGGTCAAAACAGCACAGACCATCACCAGGACTGATCTGCCAGCCCTGCAGGACCTCCAAACCCAGCGCTGCAAGAAGAAGGCACTTACCATCCAAAGGGACAGCAGTCACCCTAGCCACGAACTATTCTCCTTGCTCCCATCCGGAAGACGCTTTAGAAGCATTTGGACAAGGACAAAACGGTTCCGGAACAGTTTTTTCCCCACACCGTAAGACTGCTAAACCACTGACCCCCTCCCTGGGCAGTGGAACAGTCGATCGGGGTCTGTCTGTCTACCTGTATGCCTGTCCCATCCATTGTGGAAACCCGTCTGGTTCACCCATCTCTGGTACTTTTGTTGTTGTAGGTTTAGTCTGTAGTTGTAGGTCTGGTTGCGGTGTTCTGTTGGTTTGGCTGCTGTGTCCCGTCCCCCCCCCCCGCCAATCCCTGATGTACATACGTCTCCCCACGTACCTATCCCAGTTTACTAACCGTTTGTTCTGCTCTTTATTTATTAACACGCTATTTATTATTATTTATTGTTCTCCTGTCCCGACTATATTTATATACGTATTTATGTCCATATTTGCACTGAGGATGCCTGGAAAACGAAACTTTTCATGGGGACAACACTGCTATGCTGTGTTGTTCACCCATGACAAATAAACCTTTGAATCTTGAATCTTTGAATCATATTTGCTTTTAGTAAAATTCAACTATAGCGGCAATGTGCCCACCTGACCAGTTGTACTAAAAATCCTGCTGCTGTGCTGTCTCTGTTATCTGGGAATGTGTTTCAGACCCACATTTGTACACTTTGAAATGTGGTCCTCTTTTCCTTTATGACTGCAGTACAGCCCCACATCACCCAGCTCCGGAATGTATCGGCTGTGGAGGGCAGTGCTGCAATGATCTCATGCACTGCTGAAGGGGAGCCGCTCCCTGAAATCTCCTGGAGAAGGGCCAGCGATGGAGAAACCTTTGCAGATGGAGATAAGGTAATGATCTCAGGATGCAAGAAGTAACAGAACATTTGGTGTAATTTGGAAAAAAAAAAAATAATAAATTACTGTATTTTGGGTTTAACAGCTACCAGAATGGATGCACAAGACAATGTATATTTTATGAATCTGTGTAAATCCAGTTTGAGATGTGTTCCACCATGCATGCATAACAAATGGGTTATAGTTGGATAGAAAGGTTCTGAAAATATATGAATGGATGGATAAACAGATGGACAGACATTTAAGTGAACATTGCAGACCTTCTGCCAGGCTGGGGTTTTATTAACTGTTCTGACTGTGTCTGCGTATCACTGGTGAGTTACACCATACATGTATTCATCACCCATCTTGTATGTCTGAATTCAAAAGACAGCTGTCACAAGACACATTTTGTCCAGTATCATAAATGCTTTTGTTACCTGCACCTTTTTTAAAAAATGCAACTCAAGGACAATAAGAGAAAGCTGTCCTGAATTTCTTGGAAGTCATAACAGATTTTAAAGGACCCCTCAGCTTTAGGACTGATTGCCAACCAATATGGTGGTTGTATTTCTGGTTAAGGGGCACTTGCAGCAAATTAATTTTGAAAAATATATTTCAAATGCGACCTGTAGTGGACAACAAGTGGATTAGAGGAGAAGCTTTAACATATATCTGGAGCACAGAGGTCATTCCAGTGCTATGAGAGATTGGCTGTTAGACAGTGAGGAACGGATGTCCACAACCACATGACTGGAGACATTCTAATAAGATGATGGACCAAGAACCAAGTGACCAACTGCAGCTCTGCGAGTGGTTGTAATACCTCCCTGCTCAACAAATAATGAGGAGGTCCGTCTCTAAACATCACCTAGTCAGACACCAGGCTAAAAATAAATGTGAACTCCCTGGCACTCGCACCCCCAGATTAATTAGTGTTCCTCACAGTGCGGTTCAGTCGGCTACAAAAAGGTCACCGGCACTGTGCAATGAGAGAAGCACCTTGTCGCTTCACCATAGTTACCATTCAGCCACCTGAGGAGCAGGGTAAAAACAGCAGCTTTGCAAGGATGTTGTGTTTCACCCAATGATGGCCATTGTTAACGCAGCTCCACCTTGCATGTTTTTCCTTTTTCTGTTTAATGCATACTTTCTTTGTTTTTTGGACAGTAATAGCATGACTTGATCACCGAATCCGAAATCAGAACATCAATTTCAAATTAGCTGCCACCTTTTTCGCTCTACAGGTACTGCATTAGCATCATCAAGTACCTCCTTCAGTCAGCCTCTTTGTAGCTATAAATGTATGAGCTGCAGCAGACAGTGGTGGTGCTGCTGGCCATCGGCGATATTTTCCGTGGACGCCAACTTTAAAAGATTCTATTTACATTCATTTTTCAGTGTGCTTGCTAAAGAACACCCACACACAAGCCAAAATTTTGCCATATTGGCAGAGTACCATTTTGGAAAGAGCTATTTGTTAGCTGATTGTGTTAAAAGGTTCTCTTCTGTTTTAGTTAAGCTCCATGTCTATTAGGTGACAAAACAAAATATTTAGGTGTTGAAACACAGTGATGGGAGCAGGAAAATATATTTAATATAAGAAAATGATGTGTCCAAAAAGGTCTTCATGTGTAATATCTTCAGCACTGAAAACAAAAGTTCTAGTGGAGGAGAAATTTAAAGCTAAAACACAGAAGCACAGGTATTTTAAATAATTTTAGTAATTTTGGCTCCACAGAGCAGGGCTCTCTTACATTATTGATGGAACTGAGGCAAATGCAAGAGGATGTTCCTATATATATATATCCCTCTCACCTTCCCCTAATTGAGAGGGTGGTATATGTGTATGCCTTCCTCAACCTTGGGTCCTCTACCAGAGGCCTGGGAGTTTGAGGGTTCTGCGCAGTATCTTAGCTGTTCCTAGAACTGCGCTCTTCTGGACAGAGACCTCAGTTGTTGTACCTGGAATCTGTTGGAGCCACTCTCCAAGTTTGGGAGTCACAGCCCTCAGTGCTCCTATTACCACGGGAACTACTCACCTTCCACATTTGTTCCAGTTGTTCCTCCAGGCCTTGATACTTCTCAACCTTCTCATGCTCCTTCTTCCTGATGTTACTGTCAGCTGGTATTGCCACATCTATCACTGCTGCTGTTTTCTGCTCCTTATCAACCACCACTATGTCTGGTTGATTGGCCAGCAGCTGCCTATCTGTCTGGAACTTGAGGTCCCACAGGATCTTAGCTCTGTTGTTCTCAACCACTTTCGGTGGTGCCTCCCATCGGGACTTGGGGACTCCCAGCTCGTACTTGGCACAGATGTTTCTGTGTACTATCTCCGCCACTTGGTTATGCCTTTCAGTGTATGCTGTCCCAGCTTGTATTGTATTGTATTAAATAAATAAATAAATAAATAAATAAATAAATAAATAAATAACCAACACTTTGGTACTGTTTTGAAACTGAATTCTTTAATTAATTTAAAAAGGTGAATTCTCATATTCCTATATTCAATACTATTATTAAATATAAAATATTAAGATTAAGTTTAAGGTTCTATGCTCTATCTGCCTCAACTGCACAAGCCAAACAATTCAGAGGGAAGACTGCAGAGGAGCCAAAACTCGGTCGTGATAAAAGTTAGAAAATGAACCACAGTTACAGTGACAAACAGGGAGACAATTGTCTTGCCTTTTGAGCATCTCCATTATTTAAACACATTTTCCAGCAGTGTATAAATCATCCCAACAAGAGCTTTTATGACAAAGTCTCCAGGCTGACGCTATCTCCTTGTCCTTCATGCAAATGAGATGGAGCCTGAAGCGGACATTACGGAGACATGTGGGCAGAGAGAAGCAGGCACTTTCAGTGGGCACCATACAAAAGCGCTTGCGTGACAACTCTATACCACTTTGAAATTGCAATCCTTTTACAGTCAGGATATTGAAAATTAAGTGCAGGGAAATATGTTTGGATTATGAGGCTTATCCCTCAAACATACATTTCATCCATTTTGTACAACTTTATGATTGCTAGGTTTTCATTCCCACTACTTTCCTAAATTATCCATTATCCTTTTCTTTCGATAGTATCCTTCAGCACCCTTCCTTAGAACAGCATTGTACTTTTTTTTTTTCAGCATGCATTAACATCCTCTGGTTTTAAACCCATAAATCCAGTCAAAAAATGTAAACTGGTTTGACCATGAATAGTTATATCTCCCTGTTTTTACATAGGTTAACTTGTTAATTATAGATAAACTCTGTGTTTTTCAATTTTTCTTCCTATTGTTTAGTCAGCCATGTTTATTAGCCCCTACATTCTTTGTACTATGAGTGTTTTAAATGTTTTGAGTCTGATATTCCAGTTACACAGCGCTTGGAAGCTGGTAACCTTGATGTGTTATGAAAGGCTGAAACCACCCAGCTCTCTTGTGAAACCAGTGTGTAATCTTATGGTAGAAAGGATTTTGTGTGTTTGAAAGCAGCTGGATGTTCCTCTGCCCTCCCACACTTTCCGTTTTCCTGATATCATTCCTTCTACAACCTGGGCAAAAGTAATAATGCATGTGACACACACTCTGTCCCACAAATATTATAAATTTAATTCCAGTTTAATCATGCAGGCATGGAAGAGAAAAGTGTATGTAGATTTGTGCTACTTAAGAGTCGCAAATGCATTTATGTTTACAAAATGAGATGCGTTTGGTGTATTACGAAATTATGGAGTGAAAATAGTCTAATTTTTAAACGAATTACATTATAGTTATAATCACAGTTCTCAATGGTCTTTAAAGAAAAGGGGGGAATTCAGTTGCAGTAATTTACTAGTATTTTTATGTAACTAACAGAATTAGAGATTACTCTTTAATGAGGATTTAAAAAGGATTTTTTTTTAATGTTGAAACAAGAGTGCAACTCCGAGAGGTCATTGCTGCATGAAAAGTTGCCTGGGAGGAGCCATCTACTCCCTCTTTTAAATGCATATCCCCTTTAAAGGCAACGAGGATCTGGTCAATGTAATGAAATGCGAAAATTTTGCTTTCGTGGGTTTTCCTGCAGACCAGAGATGGACGCGTGGAAGTACGAGGCCGTTATGGGAAGTCCATGCTGACCATCAGTGGCGTGCGGCTGTCAGACCTGGGCCGCTTTGACTGCGAAGCTCTCAGCAGAATTGGTGGCCACCAGAAGAGCATGTACCTTGACATTGAATGTGAGTTTGACTTCTGCAAACACCACAGGCCGTAATCCCTGCTCACCACAGCTGTGGCTTTACTATCACTTCAAAATGACCTTTGAAAATTATTAACGAAATAAAAATAGCAGACACTTGTTGAATGTGTGTGATTGTGAATGTTAATGCAAAAGCTCCATATTTAAAAAGGTTTCACCTTCAAGCAAAAATAATTAAAACATTAAACTATTAATATGAAGAGGAAAATGTTTTATTGAACATGATTCTAAGATATGTGTGCATATTAAAATAGGATTGTAAATAATGTGCATTAAGACTGGTCAGACTTAAGTTTCCCATAATGTTTGTTTCACTTTATTCAGATGCACCCAAGTTTCAGACAAATCACACAACCTACTACTCCTGGGAGGGGAACCCAGTCAATATCAGCTGTGATGTGATGGCAAACCCTCAGGCCACCATGCTCTGGAGGAGGGACAAGATCACAATTTCAACCGACAGCACTGCTAATGCACGTGTCTATAATGAGGATGGCAGATCTCTGCTTGAGGTGCTTCCAAAACTCTTCCAGTTCCTTCCAGACATTAATGTACCACTTAAGTCTTTGCTATGTTATTCTATGGTCAAAGTAAAACCTGTTCACACCTACAGTATGCAGTCTGAAATAAGCAAAGTGTGATGCATTTGGGGTCTCCTTCACTTTGTATATTTTCTGATGAAATATTATCAGAATATACAATGTTATGTTTTAATCCTCCTTCAAAAATTAATCCATAAGGTGTATTTGTAAATTAAATGTAATAGCCTAGGGGAATGTTATGTGTTCCAATACCTTGGTCAATAGATATGAAAATTAACACGTCACTATGCTTTTTGCTTCTTCACCTTCACTTTTGCTTGGTGAAGGTCACTCCGATGTCAGAAAGAGACTTTGGGAAATATAACTGTACTGCCAGGAACAACATCGGGATGAGGTTCCAGGAATTCATCCTGGCCCAGGCAGGTGAGTGCTGCACAACTTTTATAATCAGGCTTCTTCTGCAGAAAGCATAGATGGGAAAGGCTTCCCTTTGACCTGGCGTGTCCCTTAGTAAACTTTGTATACTAATAACATGGCGTGCATATAGCATATCTGCGCCCCCAGAACCTCAAACTGACTGTATTGCAGGTTGCAGTTGGAAAGCATAGTTGTTCTCCTGTAGGCCAGAGGCTTTACTAGGTTTTCACCCAACATTTTCTTCCATTATAATTGTTTTTGTCATAGTTGAAAAGAAAAATTTAGTGCAGCATACACTCACTTTCTGACCACCACTCACATAGCCTGCAGCCGTGCTCTCCTTAAGTTATACTACCCAGCCAGTTATTAAGGTGACAGATTTTATTGGTCAAGCCTGTCAATTTTATGCTGAGCCATGGCAATTCCACTATGTTGCAATGCAAATTAACTGAATACCTCTCAGTGAGAGATGGGCTTTAGCATTCATATATATACACAGCAAATCTTAAGAAAGCGATTTTTTTGTTATGGTATCTGCAATGACAATGCAATTATATTGGATTTTTTTTTCATAACAAATGTATACAATATAATTGTTTCCCATGTCAAAATTGTTTTTGGGACACTTTTACTACTGTTCTCTGATATTGCACAGTTGTTATAACTCAGTGTCATAAAAATCAATTCAGTCCTACTGAACCTTCTGAAAAGCATATCAGTGCAAAAAATGTATTTTTGTCTTAGTGCTTTAAATCTTTAAATCTAACCGCCTGGGCGTAGTTCTGACGAAACTTTAAGCAACCACTTTTCATGCCAGTTTAACAGTTGTGCAGGATTTTAACATTTCATCAGAATACAATATTTATGATAATCTGAATGACTCACAAATACCTCCAAGTGAATGCGACCACTCGCGGTTTTACCTGCTGCCTTGATGGCAGCACTGAATGGCAAACACAATTAAATTGCATCAGGTTGAGTCATGTTCTAAACTGTTTCAATAATGGGACCCCCTGAGTTTTCCTCTGACAAAAATATCAAAGTGTCAATCTGCTAAACTTGAGAAAATCATTTCTCTGGACCTAATAAGTACACTGAAAGTTGATGGCCTCCTCAAGATATTTATATTAAACCCAGTGCTTCTGCTAGCAGAACTGATGCCAAAGGTTTAGTTTTTTTTTTCGCTTGCAGCCTCTCTGATTTCCAGCACATTTTTTTTGGTTGTTTAAAATCAGTGCACAATGTCACATGTTGCACCATATTTACAGAACAGAGGGAAACTCCCCGATCTGCAGTAGAGGGTAGGCAAGGTGGTACCGAGGATGTTTATTCTAGGAAAAAGAATGGTTTCTTGTCAGCACCCTTGTCCAAGTACTGCATCCAAAACCTGGGGCTACTTCTGTCTGCAATAGATCTTGTGTGTATTGTCAGGGGCAGCTGTTCGTGTGTGCCAGGAAGCAAATACTTTCTGTCTTCCTAAGATGTGTATAAGAGACAGCACACACACACACACACACACACACACACACACACACACACACACACACACACACACAAAAGCACATTTTTCCTTGTTGAATTACAACATGGGTGCAAAATTGGTTTCTTACCTTGTGGAAATGATTAAGAAGAAATATTGAGTATCATTCTTGGTTAACCATAAGGTACTGTAAGATAAGACATTGGATATGGGAAATGCTCCATACTTGACATTAGAACGTAACTGCTTCATTGATGCCTCACCACCTCTTTGCTGGAACTGAAATTCCAAATAAGTTATCTCATAATCTTCTACAAAGAACTTTACCAAAGTGGTGTTGATTAAGTTTAGGTGAATTATATCATAAAAAGGCTTGTTTGAAACTGTGAGACACCAAATGGCAATGAAAACTAACAATAGTATGACTGCAAACCAGGAACAAGGGAGGCGATTTCACTGCATGCACTGGAAAAAAATAACCTCAGAGTAAGATAGAACCAAAGTGAATGGGTGTGTCACATGGACTGTGCAAATGAATACTTCTACAGTTTAGTTCTGTCTGCTGTTACTCACCAGCCCCTCACAGCCCAGACTCTCATGTTAACTTCAGTCTGGGCCTATAGGAATTAGTCAGCTGCTTTTTTTCTTGGCTTATGCTGGCACACTAACTCTAACTGCCAACCAAAGGTCTGCCAGGGACTCTAGGCCTCTGTGTGTGTCTCAGTCCCAATTAACAGGAGCTCAGTTCCCATGATGCAGGCTCTAGCCAAGGTTCCAGACAAAGACACAGACCCAAGCTAATCTCAAACAGAATTATAACTTTAACTACCATCAACAGTGTGTGCAGAACACTTCCAAAAGTCACAGCATTATGAAGCCCGGCAAACAAAATCCACTTAACATGAACGGACAAAAACAAAAGGAGGATTTTGGTCCCAGCCTTAAAGACTTGTGAATAACATAAACATATGAAAATGATCATTCTTTCATTTCACTGACATTTTTTCCCAAAGCAACATAAGAGATGAGATATACTGTGAGGAGAGTTCACAAGGCCTAGCAGGAGCTGAGCACTGATAGAAAGTTTGGGTAGGAACTAAATTCTGTCCACAACTGGTTGGTTCCTATGCCAATCAATGCTCAGTCTGATGATAGGGGCAGAGAGACTACCTATATTCTGATGCTGACGCTGCCACAGGCGTGACAATAGGTTAGGTGTATTAAATGCATTTTCGACTTGGGATATTTTCAACTAACAATGGTTTATCACATAACCCCACTGTAAGTCAGGGACCACCTGTATATGAATTGACAAACCTTGAAAATGAAGTCTATTCTTCTGCTTCTTTTTTTTGTATTTTGCCACATAATAAAGTTTCACATTTAGTTGCAAATAAAAGTATGGTATATGCATCAGCATTGCAGACAATTCATATACCTGTGGGAGTGCAAATAGTTTATCGTTGCCTTGATAGATAGATAGATAGATAGATAGATAGATAGATAGATAGATAGATATTGGTCTGGGGAAAAAAGCATAACAGATACTGTGGCAGTCAATTGAGTGGAGGCTTGAATGACTAGAAAGTGCAAAATTTCTGCTATACAAAGGAATAAAGCCTCAGTTCCTTTGTGTTACTCTAAATGTCCTTCAAAACCTTTTGGCTGCAGGCTGTCTTGTAAAGAACAAGTGTAAAGTGTGGCTGTCAGGAAATTAGATGCACATTTGGTTTCTGCAGCTAGAATTAATAAGGTCTGCATGGTGAGTGCAGCTTTTCACTGCCTGGAGAAGAAAGTAGTGTGGAGCAGGCGAAAGGCTGTTGCATATTCTTGTTTCTAAAGGAAGTGTCTGCAGTTAAAAATGAAAATCTTTGATTTGTTGAGCCCCGGGGCCCTGTAGTGATAAAGGGAAGTATGCATACAATAAGGGGATTTAGCAGGCAGCTGATAACCACCATAGCCAGTCCTGCAGCGCTGTGTGCTTTAATTTATATACGCATATTTTAAAGTTTGTTTGTGCATTGTGCATGTGAGAGAAGGAGAGACACAGAGAACTGTACAAAGAGAAATGCTGACTATAGTTCCAATGTAAAATCAGTTTTTTTAATAGTTATTTTATTAAAAAAGGTTTCATGATAACACTCTGCAACCGTGGTGCCATGAGAAACAGAGAACCTGCAGAAACATAAATGTTTACCCTTGTGTTCCAGACGTGCCCTCGAGCCCACATTCAGTTCGGCTCAGCTCAGTGGCTCAGCGTGTCGCCACAGTTACCTTCATGAAGCCAGAATCCCATGGTGGGGTCCCCATAAGTCACTACCTGGTCAAGTACAAGGACATCGGCATGCAAGACTGGAGAGATGTAAAGTCGCATGGTGTACAGAGTGAGTCATTGCTCCCTGGGCAGAGCATCTGCCAAATCCATAGTTACACATCTGGTGTCTCATGAATGCCTTACACTCCACTCATCCCTGATTTATAACAGAATTAATACTGTATGCTAATTAGTGGCATTTGCAGTGTCTATACATACATATACTGTATATGTACAGCCTGTGAAGCAATTCTTGCACATGTATAGGAGCAGTGAAAAGTGTGTGTACATTTAAGTAACCTTTGCAATACTTGTATGGGATGAAAGTGACACAACCTACAGTGTCTGACCTACGTACTGTACCTGTAAACTTCTGCAGCTGTGGGAAGACATTTGTTGATTGCATTTCTTTTAGTGCTTTAGAGTTTGACAAGAATTTTCATAAACAATTTCCATTTAAGAGTAATCTAAATATGTTATGTGAGTACTGAGTATTTATAAAAGTTAGGATGTCCATTTTTAGTACTCTGTTTGTACTGCATACTAACCTAGTGACTCACATATGTTTTGTGATTCTTTTAAATTGTTCATTATATCCATTATATAATTTCATATCTCATTTCATTACACATCATTTGATTATGACATCTCCAAGTATCTCATTTGAATAGTCATTAAGTATGCAAATACTTAGATATAAATAAACTATTTTTTATCATGTTTGAAAATTAAGAAATTGTAAAATTAAAAGCTGGTACTTTGGATTTCCTCCAAGTTCCGGAACAACAACACAAGCATACTTATTCACTTTATCATGATTTGAAATCATAATGCACCCAGGTCTATAAGTGACAGTAAAATTACTGTACTAAAAAGGTAGGACTTAATGGCTGCAAAAAGCCAGTATAATTACCTTTTGCAACAAATAGCTTTTTTGTCTGGCATAAGGTGGCCTGTGCACCATCTACCCTTTACAGGTTTTCTTATATCTTTTATATCTTTTTTCGTGTTACTTAGCACAATGCCATTCCAAACAAACAAAGCATTTTGGTTAGATCGCTGCCTACCGCCAAATGTAGTGCATTGTTCCCTTTGAGAGTTCACAATAGTAAAGATACCCCAAACAGCAGGTTAGTGGTGTGAGCTGCAAGGTCCCATTGTGTTTTTGTGAACGAAAAATGAGTGGGAAAATATTCCTCATGAGTCTGAAGTTTTGGGCTTTTTTCAATTTTTCAGATTTAATTATATTGCAAATATGCACAAGCAAAATTCTTTTTGAATTCCTTCTTTTTGTTGTATTTTCATGTTGCTTTATCTTATGTTCATACAGTTTTGTACATTTCAATGATAACAAAAATGAAAAACAATACGCAGCACACATATTGTAATTAAAATCATTCAGTTCTGTTTCCTCAGGTTTCACCTCTCTATATCATCAAGTATTTTTATTGAAGTGCAGTGTCTGCTGCCTAAATTATGTTGACAATTTCTAGCTATTTCTTGATTTATCATTCCATTATTAACTCCTTGTGACATAGAGTAGAGTGCTAGTTCGGGGAGGGACAGCAGCGGAGGGAGCAGGGACAGAGGAAGAAGGAAAGAAAAAGCATAACACAGCATTCAATTATACTTCTTCCCGGTATTTAGACCAAGTGCTATAATTAAGCACATTACAGAAGAACAAAATAAAACAAACCTTCTGGCTTTACAAAGAAAAAACAAAACTGACTTCATTAAAAAAGCAAAGAATATAAATTTTAACAGCAAGAGGGGTTGGCACGACCAGAGCTTCTGTTTTTCAGTTAATGCCTCCACTGTAAATTGAATGCTTTAATAAAATTATTACTCAGTCACTATCATATAAACATACAGTGTCAATGAAAATGTAGTTATCCTTAATTTTTTGTTTCCAGATTTCAGTGCTTAAAAGTATGCATTTCTACCACCAATGCCTAATCACAGAGTAATAAATGTATGTGTCCCCATACTAAGTGTCTTCCTGCCTAACATTCAAAGTATTTTAATTGCATACATTGCCTTGATTCTGTGGCTGTTCGTCCACCCAAAACAACTGAAAGCATTACGGTGATGCTGGTAGATATCTTAACAGAGAAATTCAGTAGGCCATTTAAGAGAATGACATTCTCTTCTTTCTTTGGAAAATCTTTGGGACTTGCTTTGGGTCAAGCTCATGAGTCAAGTGAAGGATATAACCATATAACTGTAACCTAACAATCATGTCAACAATTATTGTTAGGTTACAGTTATATGTAACCCAAACTCTGCTCCATCTACAAGTTAAACAGCAGCAGGAAAGCTGCACTTTGCTTAGGGGAACCCCATTACAGACAAACAGTTTGGTCAAACAGAGTGTGTGTTTAGTGCACCCATAGGGAATAGTTAATGAGTTGTCTTCAACCTCATGAGACCTTGCTGCAGGAGGCTCCAAACTTCAATCTTTTGGCGCACAGAAACCAAAGGGTTGGAATACCAAAAATCAGGTGCAACCCACAGCACCCTTAGTTTGTGTTACAGTAACAAGACTGTGGATCAATTTTTTTTACAGCTCTCAGGAGGGTCTAAATGATGTTAAACCCTTGACAAAGAAATGTGAAGAACAAGTAAGTTTAGACATTGGCAATCTTGAAAGGCTTGTAGCTAATAGTAGTAATTGTACAGTTAATTGAAATGTAAAGAGGGAGAGGAAGAATTGAAAACTCTGGGAGACGGTGGGGGATTGTGAATGAGCACCAGTGAGTCAAGGGCTGAAGGAAGAAATAAAAAGAAACAAGTAAAACAAAATGGCCAACAATATGATCTGCAAGTGAGTCAATAAAATTCCACCTCACATTCAAGCATATTGTAGTTGTCAATAAAATTTGTTAATTATGGAGGGCATCTTAGAGGAATCACTTTAACAGAAGTTATTAGGGAATAAGCACAGAAAATAAAACTCTTTCAGTGAGCCAAAGGTAATTCCAAGTTTCCAAGTCTCCACAGATCTTTTGTTTAGTGGTATGAGGCAGATTGGCAAAGTGAAATGGTGTGTTACACAAGAATTTCAGGTATCAAAAGTTTACACAACTTATACTTCTGACTTTAGATTTTGTCAAGCAAATTAAAGGCACCATTAAAGCCAGGTTGTTATCACTTGCAAGTGCTTCCTTTTGCATTAATTTCACATTTTACTTAATTACCAAGAAAAAGTTATCTAAGGTTTTCTTTCAATCAGCATAAAAACATTTACTCAGGTTCAGCAAAACTCAACTTTGAAATAAAGTCTTTTTGGGTTTTGTGCTTAAATGGAACACAAAGCTATGGAAATTACACTGACAATGAAGGGACAGGCTATTTACAGTTTTTTTTAATGTAATTGCTGATCAGTACTGAATTGTCTATAATGAATATTTATGAGAGCTTTGAGTGGCTTTTTTCACCGTCTTTTGAGTAAAGTACTATTAGCTGGCAATTTGGGGTCACAGTTATATTTGGTAGACAGTAGGTTTGAAGGAAAATAGCTGATATTAGAATGAACTAGTAGAGCTAAATTTTATAAAATAATCTCGAATGGAAATGTTTTTTTTTCCTCCTTTTCGCATTTTGTGCTCTGTGTGATTAACACACAC
This sequence comes from Heterotis niloticus, assembly GCA_018136845.1. NCBI lineage: Eukaryota > Metazoa > Chordata > Actinopteri > Osteoglossiformes > Osteoglossidae > Heterotis > Heterotis niloticus. Next base: position 23,085,906 of record CM030906.1, read on the forward strand.
ACACACACACACACACACACACACACACACACACATATATATATATATAACTTTGCAAAAGTGCCATTACCTTTTTCATACAGAATGCAGGTGTTGGGCATAATAATAACACTATAGAAAAAGAACTGGAAATGACTAAATCAAAATTAAAACCTTAGAAAAGGTGAGTCATATTAGACTGAGGTGTAAGAAAAGTCTGACAGTCAGTGTTTTGTTATGTGAGTATTGAATGATGTAACTGTAACTGTAACTGACACCAAATTAATGTAGGTGTGGTGGTCACAAAAACTGTATGAGTATTTAAGAATAGCTTTGTTGAAATTGTAGCAGCATGTGCTAGACAAGGAGAAAAGTAGAAAGTATTAAGGATGAAAGGCCCTAGACAGAGATACTTATGATAGTTACTAGAAAACACATAACAGTAACATTTAACATTAACACAGAAGTTAATGAACACACATGCAGTGGGTATTACAAAGCTAGTGTTTTTGGTACCATGGGTTTGTGGCAGCTTACATGTTTCCAGTGTCCATGGTTAACATGGAATATAGAATTTTAAATGCAAAACCTGTAGTCCTGACAATGGGGTAGCAGATAATGTAGTGGTTAGAACTGCCACCTTTACACTTTATAGACCAATGTTTGGATCTCCTCTACTGCTGTAGTATCATTGTAAAAGCTGCTAACCCAGGAAAAAATGCCAAACTAGAATTTTTTAAAAATGTTTGCAAATAGCTTAACATTGTTTTGAAGAAAACCATCAGGTTAACAGCAAAATAAAAATCTCTCAATGATCTTTCATGGTACAGCCAGACTTTTATGCTGGTAACTGCTCAAATAGTAGAGGTAGGTTGAATAAGTACTGTTGAGAAGAATCTGACTCATTTTAACAGCTTGTGTGATTTTCTTGGCAGTGAAAGTGGATTACCATAACCTTCTTCTGCACATATTTGCATTGCAAACACACGCAAACTTGGACACTCCTCACACCCTATGCCAGATTCAATTGCTGCACCACAGCATCATTTTAGTAGCAATATGATCCCAGTGTTATGGTGCATTAATCCATGGATATGCTTTGAGCATCAGTTTCATTCCATTAAATTCAGAACCAACGTATTATACTTTAATTAATTTGAAATTACCTGATTACCCACATGGACTTCAGACCATCCTTAGGGAACCACTGACTTGCATGCTTAGTTCCTGGTTCCCATAAGCAAGCTGCACCACTGACCAAATATTGGATTTTTGTCATCAGACAAGATGACTCTCAGATGCAGTATAGTCGGACAAATGTCATCAAGAAGCCAGGATAGACTGAGGAGTATCTTCATTTTTTAAAATCATCATAAATACATTCTGAGCTTAGTGACTAGAAAAGCACACACATTAGAGTCAGCATTATCTGGGAGAGGAGTTTGAATAAGAGAGAGCAGTAGAAGATTTTTGAATCCAAATAAACTGTTGTGGTTTTGGGATTTTAGTTATATTGCAGAATTTCCCTCAGATGCTATATATGCCGTCTCAAATTCCATATAGTGATGCATCTGGATCATCAGTGTGTGTAAAGGAAAGATCAAGAATTTCATATCTATTCTTGTTGGTATAATAGTTACAGGATGATTCAGAGACCTGCTAACATAAGCAAAACATTTTAAACTCTAGCTGAGGTGACCATATATAAAATATAGAATTCTAAACACCTTTATTGAGCAGGGAAGCAACATATAAATCTTAATGGGCTCTAGTTTGACACAGGATTTGAGTGCATGCATGTATAAATGGATGTCTGAGTTAAAGCTGAAGACATAATTTTCAATTTTCAACCTCCCATGAAAACAGCATGCTCACAAATTGCCAGGGAAGACTGTTCAACAGCTGGTTTACCACTATTATGGGACTGTTCTTGAAGTGGATTTTTCATAGATATATTTGTGATAGTTTCCAGAGAAATTGAAGCCCTGTCTTGCTGCCTATAGAAACATGGAAACATGGATTTAACAGGGACATGATAGCAGGAGTGATTTTGTGTCCCAGTTTTGGTAGCAGCAAAGTGTGGTCGTTTGTGTCCTTTACACAATGCAAAATACGATCACAATAATACCCATGAGCATTGCTAGTTGTTGCAGAGGGAAAAAAAAAACATCTCTTTAGTCCTCCCTGATTCTGTAAATCAAATCATTTGAATTAGGGCAACCTTGTTTGACATTTTGTTCCCATTGTCCTTCAAAAGTGCAATACAGTATTTGAATTTGACATGCTGATTTTTTTTTTTTTTGGCATTTCTGACAATAAATGACATTTTTTCAATTGTCCATACATTTCATTAAGAGCATGTTTAAAAGAGTAATAAAACTGGGGCCGTTGTGCATGAATTTAAAAAGCAGTTACACTTGTTACATTAACCAGCGCTTATTTAACCAAAATATATTTATGTGAACAGGAATTCTTTGGGTTTATGTCTGCTGATAGTGCTCATTGTGTCCATTTCTTCTTACTTTCCTAGCAATGGTGCAGCTGGCTGACTTGGAGCCCAACAGCACATATGAGGTCCGGGTGGCAGCTGTGAATGGAAAGGGCCAGGGGGAATTCAGCCACACAGAGAGCTTCCAGACACTGCCCATTCGTGAGTAACCCTACCCTTATGTGTCCTAGGCATTCAATATTAGGGAATCCTAAAAAATTCCTGCGTTTTTGTCTCCCTCGTTCAGGAGAACCAAGCCCCCCGAGTGTGCATGGCCAGAGGAACATAGGAAAGGCCTATAAACTTGGGCTGATCAAACAAGATGATGGAGGAATGCCTATTGTGGAATACATTGTGAAATACAGGGCGGTGAGTTATTATTCTTGCCAATCTGACCTGTACCTGCCACTTAATCATCTCACACCAACATTTCATTTCATATTAGGATGCTCTAAAGAAAACATTGAATTCAATAGTAATGCATCAATATATCATAACAAATCTTAATAGATGGGAACTACTGGACCTCAGTGGATTGAGTGCATGTAGGGGCATCAGTGATGCCCTCCCATTGCCTCTACCAACTATTTTTGTCAGGCATCAAATGTGTCCATCACGAGTCTGGATCGTTATACACTCTTCTGCCAAAGCTACGTCCTTCTTCATACACTGTACTTAATAGGCCACCTTGCAGGAAAACTCCCACAAATATGAGGAACTGAATATTTTTCACTGCTATCCTGGCAGCCTGTACACCTCTGATGTGTTTGTGTAAACCAAAGATGAAGCCAATGTGGTCCTGCTATTACAGCAGACTAACAATACATACATATGACTTGGGTAGTGGTCTCAATTACTGAAAAAATAGCTTTTCAAAGGTCCTCATTTATTAAATAGAGCACTGACATCCACTGTAAGCAGAGAGAAAAGAATTGTCTGCTCTTAAATACGTAAGTGCATAACCTATAGGACTGTTTTGTAGCATAAGGCAAAATAACAAAGAAATTACATCTGACTATAATGTGTGTCGTTAATTATATTATATAAAACATGGTATGTTTTCCTGAATGGTAAAAATAAAATGATAATAAGATGGCTGTCAGATGTCATATTGCCAGCATGTGTCCAATCCCTATACTAATGGACAGTTGACAGGTGGAATGATTGCCTTTGGACAAAGTGAAGTACTTGGCATGGTTTCTTTCATACCTGAATGCAGTAAATTTATGTAATGGTGCACTAAACTCAACAGTCAATGCATTCAAAATGAAGTTATTGTTGTTTTGACAATAAGCAGTTGTTGATTTTTTAAATAATAGTAGCTTGCTGAGGCCTACACCGAGCCACAACAGGTTTTTGTGAGGGATTGAATGTATATGCTATGTGCTTGCCTTCAGTCTGAGAAGCCATAGTGAGGTTTTATACCCAGGTTTATGTTTTTTTAATCATACAACAGGTATAAGTGGAATAGAGGAATGGTATTTTCTGAACAGATGGCAGAGATGGTGTGGAGAAAGAAACAGATAGGGATAATAAAGAGGGCCTGAATAAATTCATTGGTTATGGGAAAAATGTGTTAAAAAATAGTGACAATACAGTGAGGAAGAGGCTATGCATATAGTTTCAGGACTAAATAACATGCCATTTAAAATCTTGATTTCTTAGTCTCAAGAAAATCCCCCCGCTTTCCCACCAAGTCAAAGAGTCAAAGAGTATAAAGAGTTTATTTGTCATGTACATGGTTGTATACCATGTATTGAAATGTGCTCTGATCCAGGATAGACTGTGCATAAAAATCTACAATGGAAAATAAAACAAACAAACATCCAAATACCAAGAAGAAAAGAAACAAACAGCAAATAGATAAATAAGTAAATAAATAAATAAATAAGTAAGTAAACGGTAAAGAAACCCTAAGGTGCCCTGGAAGGACAGTTACAGTGACAGTGAGGGGAGTGGTCAGAGAATATTGAAGGCCCTGGTCTGTGAGGATTGTGATAGCATGTCCAGGTTCAGAAGTCTTACGGCCTGTGGATAGAAGCTCCTCCTGAGCCTCTCCGTTCTGGCCATAATACTTCTGAAGCAAGATGAATAGATGGTTGCTGGGATGAGACAGGTCACCGACGATCCTAGTCGCTCTGGTCCTGCATCTCCTGGTGTAGATGTCTTGTAGGGATGGCAGATCAGATCTGGTGCAGTGTTCCGCTGCCCGGATCACTCTCTGCAGTGCCTTGATGTCGTGAGCACAGCTATTCCCAAACCAGGAGATGATGCTCTGAGTCAGAACAGTTTTGTACAACACCAGAGCAGAACGTTTTAAGGATCGCCAGAGAGACCTGTGGCTTCCTCAGCTGTCTGAGGCGGTAGAGCCGCTGCTTTGCTCTACTGGCCTGAGCTCAGATGTGTACAGTCCATGTCAAGTCCTCAGTGACATGAATGCCCAGGTATTTGTAACTGTTCACCCTCTCCACTGCAGTCCCGTTGATTTTAAGGGGGGTGTAGGACCGCTGCTGTCGCCTACCAAAGTCCACCACCATCTCTTTAGTTTTGCCGACATTCAGTTGGAGGCAGTTCTCCTGGCACCATGATGCCAAGTTCTCCACCTCCTCCAAGTATGCTGTCTCATCGTTGTTGGAGATGAGGCCCAGCACCACCGTGTCGTCAGCAAATTTGATGATGGAGTTGGAGGCGTGCGTGGCCACACAGTCGTGAGTGTAGAGGGCATAGAGCAGAGGGCTAAGTACACAACCTTGTGGAGCTCCTGTGTTGAGTATGATGATGCCGGAGGTGCAACTACCGACTCTCACCACCTGTGGTCTGCCTGTGAGGAAACTGAGAACCCAGGCACACAGGTGGCGGTTCAATCCCAAGTCACGCAGTTTAGTGAACAGTCTGTGGGGGACAATGATGTTGAAAGCTGAACTATAATCAATGAACAGCAGTCTCACATAGTCCCCCTATTTCCTGTCCACATGACTAAGGGTGGTGTGCAGGACGTGGGATATGGCATCATCCGTGGATCTGTTGGGGCGGTAGACAAACTGAAGTGGGTCTACAAAGTTGGAGATGGATGCTGTGATGTCAATAAGCCATTTCTGCTTTCTGGCCCCACTGTCAAACATTGTTCTGTTAATTATGTACAATAAATAATGTATGTATCAAATAGGTTGTAAATTTAGCAGTGTGCATGTCTTCACTAACAAGAATGTTAAACTCAGTACACAGGAGATTATACAATTTGCTGACATAGCATGCAACTACAATATGCATGAATATGAGGTGGTATTTTTTCTGGGAATTATATGTAAAGAAGATGGGGTCATCATATCCAAGGACTACAACTATGAACATCATGTACTTATAATTCAGTAGGTGGTGACAGTTAGTCACTGGCATCAATTATCCACAGAAATTATCATCTGGAGCCAGTGAGTGTGAAAGATAAACAATACCATGAGATGGTCTGGAAAAAGTAGCTCAAAGTTAGACCAAATTAACCAAGAACTGAGGTGGAGTTATGATGCCAAAGACGATGGTGATCAGTGAGAAACAAACTCTCAAGCAGTCAAGAAATATAAAGTTACAGAATGTTGTGTTTGAAGATGGCAAGCTGAAAAGATTGCGTCTTAAAAATGCAAATATGTTAAATATGAATAAGTATGATTTTCCATTTATCAAGGCCTGAAGGAACAACTGGAACAAATGTGGAAGGTGAAGGCCAAAGTAGTTCCCATGGTAATAGGAGCACTGAGGGCTGTGACTCCCAAACTTGGAGAGTGGCTCCAACAGATTCCAGGTACAACAACTGAGGTCTCTGTCCAGAAGAGTGCTGTTCTAGGAACAGCTAAGGTACTGCGCAGAACCCGCAAACTCCCAGGCCTCTGGTAGAGGGCCCGAGGTTGAGAAAGGCACACACACATACCTCCCCCCAGGTAGGGGAAGTTGAGAGGGAGATTTTTTTTTATTTTTTTTTATAGAATACTGCAGAAAACAGAAAACATCCAGTGAGTGCCATTTCTGTTGGTGGAAACACCTTGGTGATGACAGAGGTCAGAGGAGAACAGTCAAATTTATGCTGACAGAAAGGCTACAGTAATTCAAATAACCACTCTTTACAACAGTGGTGGGCAGAAAAGCATCTCTGACTGCACGATTCATCAAATCTTGAGTTGGAGGGCCTATAAGAGCAGAAGACCACATTGGGTTCCATTCCTGTCAGCCAAACAACAGGAAGCTGAGTCTACAGTGGGCACTGGCTCACGGAAAAGTAACAGCAGAAAATTGGAAAAATGTTGCCTGGTCTGATGAATCTTGTCTTCTGCTGCAGCATGCAGACGGTAGAATCAGAATTTGGCATGGATCCAACATGCAATGTGTCAACAGTTCAGGCTGGTGGTAGAGGCGGTGTAATGGTGTGCATAGTGTTTTCTTGCACATGTTGGGCATCCTAAGACAATAAAGCATGATTTGAAAGCTGCAGCCTATCTGAACATTGATATCAACCATGTGCATCCGTTATAGTCACAATTTATTGATCAACGTGCACCCAAGTTATCTCAAATTGTTTCCATTATCATGACAATGAGTTCAGTGTACTTCATTGCCCCCCCCCCCCAGTCACCAGATCTGAATCCACAGTAGAGAATCTTTCAGATGTAGTAGAAGGGCAGACTAGTAGCATGAATGTGCAGTTACATGATCTCAGCAATCATCTCAATATAGACCACAATCTCTAAGGAATGCTTCCAGCACTTTGCTGAATCCATGCCACAAAAAATTCAGGCTATTCTTAGAGCAAAGGGGGTGTCCAGCCCAGTATTAGGTGGTGTTCTTAATAAAGTGCCCAGTGTATTTGTGTGTGTGTGTGTGTGTGTGTGTGTGTGTGTGTGTGTGTGTGTGTGTGTGTGTGTTTGTGTGTGTGTCTGTGTTTGTGGCCTTGATGTATATGAAACAACCATTATTCTGGCATATATTTTAGGAAATGTTACATGAAATCTCCTATACTCAATTCCTAATAGGAAAAACAAGTGGCTCCCCTCATTTATCAAAAACAGTTAATCAAACAAAAGACCCCTATCCAACATAAAATATGCTTCTTAAGGCCAAGACAAGTTTTTGTGACCTTTATATGAACTCGGAATTTTCATGGGCATGGTAAACTAATGGAATTTGCATCACATTAGTTTCAAAACCATTGCCTAAACAGCTTTTTTTATTGGCTTTGCAAACAATAGCTTGAACATTTTATATTTTGAACAGGATTTTTTTCTGTCTACAGACACAAAAGATAAACTGGAAGAAACTGTGATGAAGGAAGACAAGATCTGACAGTGTGCAGAATATTTACTGCATCATTTAGTTCACTCATAAGCACAAAACATTTTTTTAAAATTCCTTTTCCAAGAAGGCATGTGGTTTTAGTGTCAGTGTCTGGCTGATAATTCCCAGAGAGGGAAGAATGGCTGCTGCAGCCTCACTCTGCATATTGAACTATAGCCAGATAGAATGTGAAGCAAACTTCTAGGACTTACGAATGACTGGAGAAGGTGGAGAATTGCTCTTCTCTTTATGAGTCCAGCCCTAAGCCATCTCAAGCTACTGCACTGCATAGAAAGGAGAGCAGACAGGCTTTTTTATAAACCACTTTCATCTTCAATGAGATTATTTCCACATCTTCTGTTGCACCTTATAAAATACAGGCATATCCAAGAAGAGAGGAAAGAGGTCTAAATTCAACCTACACATTCATTATTTGGATGTCAGGCTAAGGTGATGGCTGTAAAATTTGCTTAAGTTATATAATGATATATATATGTCATTGGAAGCAAAGTGGCTCAGCAGGAAACATTTTCTTCAGGCTTCTGGGTTTGAATTCAGGCTTGGCTCTGTCTGCATGGAGTGTGCAGATCTCCGTTGTAATGCCTTTTTTTTTTTTTTTTGGCTACTCAGTCTTCCTCCCACATGCAAAAACATGAAGTGTAGCTGGGACTTTGTTTTTTCTAGTGCCATTGTGTGTACGTGAGTGTTTCTCCGTTCTGATTTTTTTTATGATGTTTGTAAAATTACCACTTCCAAGGATTAACTCTGTGTCATCACCACCCAGAGTGGTGTCCATCACAGCAGACATGTTTAATAAGCAGAGCCTCAGAGGTCTAACTGTAGGTATTTTTTATCCATCTTTATATCCATTTCTAGACAATTGTTAATTTGAGATTTTATTGTGTTTTAAATGTTTGTGTTTTCTGTATTTGAACTCCTTTTTTTATGTGTTTGTATTGTTTGTTTTTACCTATTTTTTTTTAATTAAACCAGTGGTATTGTAATGGTTTATGTGTTTCGTGGCTGGTGGTTTTATTTTCCTATATTTGATGGAGTACTTCTGTTTTAGCCCTTGTGTTTTACCTAATCATAAGGATATTTAATATTGAATTTATAGTAATATTGCAATGTGTATCCCAAGGAAAATGTCTTGTTGACAAGCTCTGCTGTGTTATTTTTTGTTTATGAGGTTGTTTGTTGGTATTTTAGATTAGGAAATGTTTTATTGTAATTAAAAAAATAATAATATCCATCTTTGGCTGCTAACAAAAACAGTGTTTGATATCAATTCCTACTATTTAGTTTTGAATAGAGAAATTAGTATGAAGCCAATTTATTAATCATGAAAATTAATCTTTCTTGCTGACAGGCATTTGGGAGAAAGCTGACAGTCTTGTATATGTATGTTTGTTGCAGCAAGAAAAAGAGGAGTCATGGATGACAAAGTTGGTCCCCGGGACAAGTGACTCTGTGGTCCTACAGCCACTACAGTGGGGTACACGCTATGCAGTGGAAATAACAGCAAGGAATGTGAAGGGTCTCTCAGAGCCAACTTTCTTCCAGTTTGTCATGCCCCAGAAGCCTGACATCACAGGTATGCACATGTCTATCCTTTTTCATGTTTCTTCACCTTTACCTAAATGTGCCTGTAGGGTCTAATGATGTATAGCCAGGAGGGACCTCTATGTGTTCTACTGAAATTATTGTTCCACATGGAATTCTTTCAATTTATATCTCTTTGACACAGGAAAGAAGGTTTGTACATGTTTTATGGCACTGACAGTTGGTGTCATGTGCCATTTTGACTTGAATTATTATTTTTTTAAGGAATGGGAGGAAATTGTAGGACACACAACACCCCCTAGAATGGAAAATTGGGATCAGGCAATTCTGTTATACTATTTCAATACAATATGTGTTATTTTGTTATGATGCTTCAATCGTCTCTTGGAAGAAGGTGTATTGATGTCCATAAGGCTGGTAAGACTGACATGCACACTGATTTGTTTAGATGTTTGGACTTCTGCTGCAAAGATCTACAATCTCTGTGTTCTTACAAATACAAATGGTATTTTAGCTGGCTGTTTTTCTATAGCAGATCAGAAGAAGTTGGCTTTTTAGGGTTTTAAGTGAAGCAGGATAATTTCTTCTTTTGCCTGAATTAACATCTAGGAATGGCTTTGAAGTTACCAGGTCTTTGTCGATGACATTATGTGAGAGTGTATCCAGACCTAGGCTGATAAAGAATGAGTGGCATCATGAACAAGTAAAAGAAATCATTCACTTTATTTCACAGAATAAAAACCCAAATTCCTTTTGTATGCAAACTAAACACATGGGTCTGACCAAATCTTATCACCACTCTGAGCTTCCACCTCTTTTTTGATGTAACAACCCAAATTCAGATGCAGCGTTGGAATGGTTCTGAATCTCAAGCCCCATGCCATCAATGCCATTTTCTCAGTCTATATGAAACTGTTCCTTGTGACATGCTGGCCATTGCACTAAATATAACTTGTTCTAATTTCCTTGAAGACACGAGGCTAGCTAAGGAGTCATGTTAGACTTGTGGTTTAAGATACAAGACCTTCTTGTATCTTACAGATTAATACATCTTTCTTAACTTAATGATCTTATAATTGACAAAATTATACACCACTTTTGTTGCTTGTCCAGAACCTTTATGAAGTGAAATGTGGCAAAGCTAATACAATCCACCTTCACTTTGCTGACCAAAAAGAAGTTTATATTTGTTGCTGCTATTTGGAAAGAGGATATTTCCATGGATATTTTCTTTTTGAGAATATAATAGTATTGATGTTTGCTTCCCTCGATGCTTATTATACTCAAACTGCCAGCATCAAATATGCTTTCTATTGATTAAAATCAAAGTGATGGCAAGTCTCTGTCTGTGAAACCTGAGAACACATTTATATATATTTACAAATAAAAATATTCAGATGAACACACTTTCAGACACACGTGTATAAATAGGAATAGGTCTCACGTTACTTTATTTTATCATTGATGAAAAAAATATTTACAAATAATGTATTTAGATAAATAATTCATTAGATTAGTTATTAGTTTGAGTCAAGTTTGAAGGTACTGCAAATAATTTTGGCTCTTCTTAGGAGTGTGTTCTTGTCAACTGATATTAGTGTTGGTCATTCCTAGGATCTGATAGAGCCGCTTTTCCAAATTAGGGGTCATGGACCCAAGTGCCCCTGTCACCAATGAGACTACCTTGATATTCACCTTCCACATTCTCTTCAGGTCCTCTTTCAATCCCTGGCATTTTTCCAGCTTCTCATATTCCTTCTTCCTGATATTTTAATCACTTAGAATCACCACATCTATCACCACTGCTGTTTTATCCTCCTTCTTGTACCACTATACCCAGTTTGTTAGCCATTCTCTGTTTATCCATCTGGATGTTGAAGTCCCCCAGAATCTTGGCTCTGTTGTTTTCCATCACTCTCACCACTGTCAAAGCTATATTTCTGATGTTCAGCCAGATGTTCCTGTGTATGTTACCTGCCACTTGGTTGTGCCTCTTATTGTGTGCTGTCCCTGCCTGCATCTTGCACCTTGTTACTAGGTGCTAGATTGTCTCAGGGGCATCTTTGCTTAGTGGATATGATGCCTGGCAAGAGTTTGCATGTTGTTCATAGACAAGTCATTACCCAGTAACTGGAGGGTGCGTGTCCCTTAATGGGCTCTTTCATGACCAGCTCTATCCTTCCTTGGGTTAGCCTGACAGGATGGGAGGTTGTTGTTAGCAGCTGGTTAATTTCTGTATTAAGTTTCCATATATTCTTTAGTTTCAATATGTGGAGATAATAATAATAATAATAATAATAATAATAATAATAATAATAATAATAATAATAATAATAATAATAATAACATTAAGGTGGGAATCACAGCAAAATGTACCCAATGATACTAGAACTACATTTGTCTGTGTGTATTTATTAGTGTTCTAGCACAGTTTATATATGGGAAGTGAACTGTCTAAGTAAATACTGTATCTGTTATTTCTACTTATGAATCAATTGCCATTTGTGCATTTTTTCTCATCTCCTCCTCTTCCCTTCCTCTCCTTCCCCTTCCGCAATTTTCTAATTTGTCATCCATTCTGCTATTTTTCACTAAACAACCCTGCTGTTCCTTCCCAATGAATAATGCATCACATTCTGGGCATCACTGTGTTTTTTGTTTCACAATGAACTGTCACTAAACCCACTCGTCTATACTTTATAAACTCCACTCAAAAAATGTCAACGATTGCCCTGTGTGCTTATTTCCTAACTTTTTCTCTTTGTCCACATTTGTAAATCACAATATGTTTTGTCCACTCCCTCTTCAACAATGGATTCTGTCCTGTCTGCACAAAATGTTTTATAAATTGCTGTTCACACCAAAACTTTTTTCCTCACATTCTCTTCTGTTTTATCATGTGTTCCAAACTACGTTTGTACACATAATTCCACTATGGATTAAATAATAATTTCTGAAATAACTTTTGATGCATTGTTTTATACATTGTTTTTACATAACTTTGAATATATGTTATAATTTATTTCCATGGAATTGATAAAATATCAAATGTGAATAACTTTTAAACTGTTATCATTTCTATGTCTAAAAATCCTTTTGCCCACCATTTATATCACATTATTTACATAAACATATTGCACGTGTGCGTTAAACTCCTGCATTCAACACTTATCCCTCAATAATGACTCTTGCTGCCCCACCATTGCTGTGAATTTAACCCATTTTAAACCATGATCATTTTGGGATTCATCTTTTCCCCCTCAAACAAAAAAAAACAAAAAAACAAAGTTAATTACAGATTACCCCCAGCAAAGAGAACATGGAGGAGCCTCCAGGCAAGCCACCAGTGCTGTTGCTGCCATTGGAATCATCCTCTCCCTCGTCCTCCATTTGTGTCACTGTTGATGTTTACCACCCAGCCACCACTGAATTGCCAGAGCATGAAGTGTGCTGGACACAGAGTCCATGACTTTTCTGTGTGAGCATCCTTCTGAGGGAGTGGCATCTGCAGGGCTCTGGAAAGTGTGTGTGTGTGTGTGTGTGTGTGTGTGTGTGTGTGAGTGGTAAGGAAGATATTATTTTTGGGGTGCTGCATATGCCACTGCACATATGTTTTTAGGATTGCTGCTCGTGCACAGTTGTGGATGCTGAAAGAGAAAGGCAACATGCTGCCATTGTACGGTGCATATTGCCTACTAGTTTTTTTCTGAGAGAAATCATCCGGCCTGCCATCATATATACTCTCCTTAGGTTCTCCTGTGGCACACTTATAAGCCCATGAGTTGGTTTGTATGAAAGGCCTTATGTATCACAGCCAGAGATGGACAGGACCCTGTGGACTTGTTCACGTCACAGGCCTATTCTCTCACTGCTTTCTCTAAGCAAGAGCTGTCTGTCCGTGTCCCCTGTCTGTCTACTGGAAATTGCTTTCACTTCTGCTGTGTTTTATGTTTTCATGTGTATTGCACATGTCATCAAAATGCAAATGAACTACTGACTTTGCAAATGCTGGTTTCCCTGTTGCTGCTGAGCAAGATTATCCCTGGAGAAATAATTTCAAGCTAACTGGTAAATATTGCATTCAGGTGGGGTCTCTTCTGGACTCTGTCTCTGTAGGGGAATATGGACTTAGCACCACATGCAGAGAGTCTGCACTGTAGAATGTCATTTCAAATATACCTATCATATTGTACAGTCGTGGCCAAAAGTTTTGGCAGTGACAAAAATTTTGTATTTTGCAAAATTTGCGGCTTCAGTTTTTGTGGTGGCAATTCACATTGTTTTTAGATTATTGCGCAGAGTGATCAGATACATCCTGAAAGAACCATTTACCGGGTCATCAAGAACTTCAAGGTGAGAGGTTTCAGGACGTCCAAGAGTGTCCAACAAGCGCCAGGACCGTCTCCTCCTGAGGAATCGGCTACAGAATCGTGTTGCCACCAAAGCAGAGATTGCTCAGTATTGACAGCAGGTGGGTGCAAGTGCATCTGCATGCACAGTGAGACGAAGACTTTTGGACAACAGCCTTATGTCAAGAAGGGCAGCAAAGAAGCCACTTCTTTCCAAGAAAAGCATCAAGGACAGACTGAAATTCTGTAGGAAGTACAAGGACTGGACAGCAGAAGGCTGGTCCAAACTTATTTTATCGGATGAATCATCCTTCCAACTGTTTGAGACATCTGGAAAATTGATTGTCCAGAGAAGAAAAGGTGAACACTACTGAGTCCTGTGTCGTGCTAACAGTGAAGCATTCTGAGACAATCCATGTGCGGGGTTGCTTCTTATCCAAGGAAGTGGGCTCACTCACAATTCTGTCCAAGAACACTGCCATGAATAAAGAATGGCACCAAAATGTCCTCCAGGAGCAACTTCTCCCAACAATCCAGGCACAAAGTATTAAAAAAAAAAAATCTAAAAATGCTGAAGCAGCAAAGTTTGCAAAACACATTTGTGTCACTGCCAAAACATTGGGCCATGACTGTATATGGGTAACATTAAAATAATCGAAAAGTAAAAAATTGCATGTGTTATTTTGTTTTTGAGTTATTTTTAAATATGTTAACTAATATCACCAATGCTATTCATGCTGTGTAATGCTCTTACGTAGAGTAAAAAGAAATGTTTTTTTTTTTTTTAATCTATAGTAATGAGCACAATTTAACACTTATTGGGGATAATAGCAATAGATTTTATTTATAACAAAACACGTAGTGCTAATAAAAGGAACTCGCACTGTAAAGGGGAAGAAGAAACTCCTTTAACGCTGCCTAAGCTACGTCTCACATTACATGCACACCGACGCCGCCACCTACACACCGCTGCCTGCAACTGCTCTGCTTTACTTACCTGCTGAAGGCTTCGCCGCCCACCCTCCATTCACGCTGTTCCTTTTCCTCCAAATCCCCACTCAGCAGCCTGCGAAAGCTCCTTCACTGCCCACCGTAAACTTTGCCCTCAGATTCCAAGTTCGTGGAGCAGCGCTAACGCAGACCGGGCCTCACTCTCACGCTCTAGCCCCAAATATATATTCTGTGCATTTTATGTTTATTTGAACTTTTTTGAAGTATACATACATATATATATATATATATATATATATATATATATATATATATATAGAGAGAGAGAGAGAGAGAGAGAGAGAGTGAGAGATGACTTGTTTTTATTGATGATGTTTTTTAATTACATTTCTAAAATCAAATAAATTTTGCATCATATCAGTATATTCTCAGATTAAGCTAGTATAGGCATTGATTTTATAATTGAATGTTTTTTCAACATTTAATTTAGAGATGAAGTTGCACTTTGACATAACCTCAGTTAAAATTTGAAAGTATTGTTTAATTATAGTTGTGCTTTCGATCACCCTGTAACCCTGTATGAATTTCAGCCAGTGTGCTTCCTTCATGAAAAAATGTAAGGCACATAGTGGTGTCATGTAAAGGAAAAAGAAAAGGAAATTTTATAAAACAATATTGAAACATGTATTACTCAGTAACTTTTCCTCTACTTCAATAAGTATCCTTTTTTGGTTTAATGAGCTTAAGTACACAAAAAACCCACTTATTGTGCCAAATACTTTGCCAAATTAAGTCTGTGACTTGAAAAGGATCAGACAGAGCTTTGACTTCAGGTATATGGTTTGTACCATTTTTCTACTGAGGTGCAGAACACCTCTGAGAAAGGTGACTGATAAGATTAAAACAGTTTGGTGCCGAGAAATTTTGATATAATTGTATGCACATATACAGAATCACCGATCATAAGACAGAGCATTACATCATGAACTGTAAAATTATGAAAAATGATAATATGGCTGTGTTTCTGCAAAATGTGAAAGTGACTGAGGTATAACTTTAACAACTGGAATTCATTAAGCTTGCCTGTTTGGTTCAAGATTGATGTTGAACATGTCTATCAGTCTCTGTCAGGGAAATATTGAATGTGAACCTCATGTAAGTGTAGAGTGAATATTCCCTTTGATTCAGTTGGCTTTAATAATTGTGAGTTAATCTGAGTATATCTCACTTCAAATATTATATTGCTGTATAACTGCATACAATATTCTTTAAGAAAAGGAAATTGGAGATGGAAATAGCTTCAAATTTCTCTGTCCACATTAGAATTACTTTTCTTTACACCAGAATATAATACAGCATCAGCCGTCATACTGTAAAAAATGTTACACAAATGGCATGCATTATGAAGAGAAACACGTGAAGAATATGTGAAACGCTGAGAAGTTCTCATTTGGCTGTGGAGGTTGGCTGAACTGACCCAATTAAACCGCCTTTTATTGAAATCGAGTTAAGGTCCTATGTCCATCTGATTAACTTTCTAAGTGCAGTTTCATGGCATTAATATGTTTAAAGCCCGGTTCAATAACAGAAGAACAACAGCATTAATTTGTTAGAAATACCTTAAACCAAATTTAACAGCAATGTCACATCAGAAAGACGATGTTTGTGTCGCCGCCATTTTCTTTTTTTGTTTGTTTTTAACTTGATTTAAAATGCTTGTTCATTAGCATGATGCTACAATAAGTCTACACTGTGTTGTTGTGGAGGAACTTAGTTTTCTATTGGTGATCTGGTGCTGAGATCTAAGTATTCCAGTGTGTTTGACACAGCCCCACATTCCCCATATCAGACCATGTTACAACCCACACATCACAGCACATCCATGGATGCTCAACCCTAAACTGCTGAATCATCAGATATACAGTAGGTGCTGAGAACTAATGAATTGAGTCTGGAAACCAGATGCATTTAGGTTCTGCCTACTTATGAAACTAGAGAGAAACCCAGTAAAGTGTTAAATATTGCTTTTAATGACACTGTAAATCAGCAACCAGTAACAGGGCTGATAAGTAGCAGAAAAAGGCCTTCCGCATGTCTATAGTTCCTCGCACATTTAGTGAGACACTATGAAGGTCCAAATCTGCAATTCATGTTATGCAACATTTCAGTAAAATAAACCACCATTTGCCCCAATGTGGAGAAACATGTTCCTCGCTCCCTGTTCCATTTTGCTCTGATGTTTTGTTGAACTTTCAGTGTCTGTGATGAAGCAGTTGCTCCACACATGGATAAATCATATCAACAGCATGTCTGTGCTCTAGAGGAACAATTTCCTTCCTAGCAGGGGAAGTGGAAGCTGATGGTGAGCTGGTAAAAGGGGGATTGTGGGAAATGTATTGTCTAAATACCCTGAGGAAGAGCCCGTCTGTTGTACATGTATTCATTGCTTGTATAAACTTAAATATTGTGAAATATATATGTTAAATAAATGAATAATCTGTATTTGAAATGAATGATGGTTATTATGTTCTATTTTTAAGGTTCTAGAATGTTTGTCCATGAAATAAGAAATGGAATGGCTCAGGCCAGAGTTGTCCATTTTGAAAGTGCTCTGTGTGTGTGTTTGGTGGATGCAGGAGTACCTGAGTATGGGTGTACAGACTGTTGGTTTACCTGGAAAAAGTATAATGTTTGTAAATGGCTATCTGACTGGTACACCTGTAAATAGAGCACTGGTGGTTTGCTGAAGGGAAATAAACCCTTGTGGATCCACAGTGATGTCATGTTCACCTCATTACTTGGCCAGCCAGGTGACAGTGTTGAACTGATCATAAATGCATTTGCTGCTCAAGAAACTATTTCTTTACTACCATTTCATAACGAATGCGATTTGCACATCTTTTGTTATTTACTGCAGATTGTGCCATTGTTGGCATTTGTCTTCCTGGATTTTGATTGATACCCATGAGGTCACAGCTGTATGACTTCTCAATACTGAAGGGTTTTGTCGCTATTGTTAGGGTTCTTTTCTTGCATTGAATGCTTGCCACTTTGGGATGTACAGTATATTTCTATGAAATATGTCCGTGGAGGATTTTTTGGGTATAATGAATGTTGGTGTTGGCATTGGTATTTCTCTTGCAATATCCAGGCCTTGTCCTGCCTTTCTAAATTGGAAGTCCATAAAAATTTACATTGTATCCTTGGACTATTGCTGTAATCTTAGACGTACACAGACTGTATTGCTGAATGCACAGACTAGTATTTTCTTCAGCTGTCATACTATCAAATTCAGCTGTTGCTATCAAATTCAGATTTTTCATATCCATTCTAATAAAATATTATCTGCCACGCACCATAACTTCAGCTAAAAAAGTGGTGATGGAATGTGAAATTTTATGCTCTATAAAACTATATGGTTTCATGCCCATGTCAGATCCTATTTCCCCCTGTAGCTCCCTTGTTTGCACAAAGCTTTCTGATGGTGGATAATATGAAGAGATCAAATGTAACTTTATATCTGTCTTTTCAGGAATGATTCTGAACTTGTTCTGGCAATGTAAAGGCTTTGAATACTTTTAAAATGATTAATAGTGCTATAACAGAGTGGCTGTTTTTGCAGCTGTAGAAATTGTAAATTTAAGTTTGTGATTTTGGAGTTGGTAACTAAGTCAAAGGTTGAAACTCTTAATTTGGAGTAAATTTTGTCCTTTAGATACATTAACAGATTTTTAATCAATTTATATTGTGATTAACTATAAATTTGTGTAGCTATCCTATTGCTATTTGTCATTTATAATTATTTTTCTCTACAAGTTAGCACTACACTATGAACTGTATGAGAGCATGGCTTTCTGACTTTGCAGTCACTGGTTTGCAAATAGTCTATAATTTATTATTCAACTATGTAGATCAGGAATACAAAATGTAACATTTTTAACTCAAAGCAAAAATTTAGATGCTTTCCTTTTTCCCTCTGTTGTTTTTAAGTTCAGAATTTCACCAAGTTTTTGTGGCAGCATCTAAGATGAAATAAATGAAAAAGAAATTGGATCCTTATAAATGGAAATGTTTAAATAAATATTTGAAATGTCTACATAATTTTTAATCAAGCATAAAGCTTTAGAAAAATGTGGCCATGCTAGCTTGTGATCAAAATATAAATACATACAAAAAAAATGGTATCCAAAAGTACATATTAATAGGTTGTTTATTATTGTCATGTGTCCATCTATCAATACTTTTTCAGAAACTATTTATTGAGGTATATGGTCTGTCTGCCTGTGTCATAATTCATTCATTTTATTTGTTTTATAGATTATATATTGTGATAGCAAAAGTACATGAACCGGAATTTTTAAAATTAATTTAGCACTGCGTGCGGATATGCTAAAATATGTTAGAGATAAATTTAGTATTGCTTTACATATTTGTGTATGTGTGGGTGAGCATGGACATTAGAGAATCTCAAAAACATTTGTCTTTGTAATGGCATCCTGCTCCTTTGCATTACCTATTTTAGTTTTTGTTGAGGTCCACAGAGATGCCTGTGGAAGCATGGAAGTGTTTAGGAGAGATGGCAGTGGAGTTTTTAACCAAATTGTTTAATGGAATCTTGGAAAGTGAGACGATGCCTGAGGAGTGGAAAAGAAGTGTACCGGTACCTATTTTTAAGAATAAAGGTGATGTGCAGAGCTGTAGTAACTACAGAGGGATAAAACTGATCAGCCATAGCATGAAGTTATGGGAAAGAGTAGTGGAAGCTAGCTTAAGAAGGGAGGTGACGATTAGTGAGCAGCAGTATGGCTTCATGCCGATAAGGAGTACTACAGATGCGATGTTTGCTCTGAGGGTGTTGATGGAGAAGTACCGAGAAGGTAAGAAGGAGTTGCATTGTGTCTTCGTGGACTTAGAGAAAGCATATGACAGGGTACCTAGAGAGGGGCTGTGGTATTGTATGAGGAAGTCGGGTGTGCCAGAGAAGTATGTAAGAGTGGTACAGGATATGTACAAGGACAGTGTGACAGTGGTGAGGTCTGCAGTAGGAGTGACGGATGCTTTCAAGGTGGGGGTAGGATTACATCAAGGATCAGCTTTGAGTCCTTTCTTGTTTGCAATGGTAATGGACAGGTTGACAGATGAGATCAGACAGGAGGCACCGTGGACTATGATGTTTGCAGATGACATTGTGATCTGTAGTGAGAGTAGGGAGCAGGTTGAAGAGACCCTGGAGAGGTGGCGATATGCTCTAGAGAGAAGAGGAATGAAGGTCAGTAGGACTAAGACAGAATACATGTGCATAAATGAGAGGGAGAACAGAGGAACGGTGAGGATGCAGGGAATAGAGTTGGCGAAGGTGGGGGAATTTAAATACTTAGGATCAACAGTCCAGAGTAATGGGGAGTGTGGAAGAGAGGTGAAGAAGAGAGTGCAGGCAGGGTGGAGTGGGTGGAGAAGAGTGTCAGGAGTGATCTGCGACAGAAGGGTACCAGCAAGAGTGAAAGGGAAGGTCTACAAGACAGTAGTGAGACCAGCTATGCTTTATGGGTTGGAGACGGCGGCACTGACCAAAAGACAGGAGGCAGAGCTAGAGGTGGCAGAGTTAAAGATGTTAAGGTTTGCATTGGGTGTGACGAGGATGGACAGGATTAGAAATGAGTATATTAGAGGGGCAGCACAGGTTAGACGGTTTGGAGACAAAGTCAGAGAGGCGAGATTGCGTTGGTTTGGACATGTGCAGAGGAGAGATCCTGGATATATCGGGAGAAGTATGCTAGGGATGGAGCTGCCAGGCAAGAGGAAGAGAGGAAGGCCTAAGGGGAGATTTATGGATGTGGTGAAGGAGGACATGCAGGTGGTGGGGGTGACGGAGAAAGATGCAGAGGACAGGAGGAAGTGGAAGCTTTTGATCCGCTGTGGCGACCCCTAACGGGAGCGGCCGAAAGAAGAAGAAGTTGAGGTCCACAGAGATACCAGAGTTTATGTGACTGCACATTCTGCATTTTAACCAACGACGATTTTGACAATTTGACAATTTACTTCAGTTAAAAATTTTGTAAGACAGTTTCAGGGAAAGAGTGGATAATAAGTGCCAATAGCTGTACAATATAAAAGCCACTAACTAACCAGTTTTGTTACATCATTTTACATTTATAAATAAAACTCGTCCAGGTGCATATACTTTTGAAATTTTTTTTTTGTAAGATTTCCATTCTATATATGTAAGTTTTCAATTAATTTCTTCTATTAATGTCCTATTGATCCAGTTTGGCTGAGATTCTCAAACATACTGGAAAGGCCCGATGACCTTGTGAGAACGTTCATCTCAATTCTTAACGAAAGTGCAAATTTTTCTGTGCAAATTTTACTTTTCAGCTCTTTGTAAATACTGTATTCTTTTTGTTGAATTTACCATGAACTAAATTATTTTTCAAAATTTTTTTTTAATAAGCAGAACTGTAGATATAATTCACCATTATTAAAACACCTTGTTAACTTTATTCAGGGCAACCATTTCAGCTAAAGCAATTCACTTCACATTAATGACAGGTGATTTGCTTTACAGTAAACATGTAATTTAGTTACCCAGTTTCCATTTTAACCTGTACTGACATGCTAACAACAACTTTTAAAGTCTTGTCAAGCAGTAACTGATAGGCAGAGTTGGGTCATGCACAAATATGTATTTAATTTGACATTTGTGCGCTGTGCTAGAATAGTATTGTTTTCTCTTTAATATTTATGCTTTATGTCACCGCTGTTTTGATGATGTCCTAATATCACAGTTTATCATTTATTATACACAATATTTTAGATTTTATAAATACTATGTTCAGCTGAAATTTAAAAGCTTAAGGCCCAAGTTGGGGTAACTGTGAGTACAGCATGTGTATAGTACATAGCAGAAAGGATTAATACCTGCAAAAACAGCACACAGAAACGAGTCCACACTGACAGTAGTGGGGGCAAATCTGAGTCTGGGATCTCATTTATGTTTACATGAATATTGAGTTAAAGCTTGAAAGTAGCAGTACAAGTGGTATCAATTAAAAGCAAATGCTTTTTCCATGATTTTGTTGGTACCTATGCATAAGAGAATAAAACCAGCTGCAATGCTCCAGTCAATCCTTGGTCCACTACCATGTAATCCTTACAAAAATGGAGCTTGGGTTGGCAGATGATTCACATGCACATACAGTTACTGTAGGTGTCATGCTCTCAGTGATCTTTTTCCCAGGGAACTTTGCACCTTCATTTGCAATGTGTGAATCTGCTTGTCAGATGTTACTTTTATTTATTCGTTTATTTCAAAAAGGCTAACAAGCATTATTGACCTGGGAAGCCCAATGCTTAAAATGAATGTTGCGTTAGCTTGGATGTGGAAGAATGTAATAGTGTTTGATAGGCCAGTATGTGACCTTGTTGCCGCAAGCAATCTTGCTGTGGAAACAGCTCGTGTGTGGAAGCTGGGACACACTTGCCGAGAGCCATTATTCACACAGGCTTTTCCTGAGGGCAAGCACCCTGCAGGGAAGGCCTTGCTTTTAAAGTGCTTTTGCTTGTTTAACGTTAATCAGTGCAGGCCTCACAACACCATATGCCTGCAGTTTTCAGTTCCTTTTCTCTTTTCATTTTTCCAACAAACCTCGAACCTTGGGAAGAACCTTTCAGAAATCAACTTGATCGCCAAAGGAGGGATATTTTATTCTGTGGGAGTCTTATGATCTGCTTATGTCTATTTAGATTTTACTTACCCTGAGTCTTTTTTGGGTAACCTGTCACTTGATTTAAGAGCAGCTGTACACTCTAAGGCCAGGGTTTATGAATGAATCCTTCGCAAATAACAATGTACAGATGGCTACAAGACAAACTATTCAAGTGATTTAGAATAAGTTAGACTGAAAAAGAAATTGCTGTCAAGGAGGAGAACACGATCAGGTGCCTCATGGTGAGTTTACTTAATCTCCAGCCCTGGTTCTCACAATTTTGAGGCAGTGTTGTTCGCAGCAATGCAGTCACAGCTGCTGTCTTACAATGTTGCATGGGCCTGGGGGAACCATCATTTATTCTGATAAATACATTGTTGGGAAGCCCAAATGACCTGACCTGTCTCTTTGGGTAATGTTTGCTGTAACTGGTGCTCAGTCATGAACAAACAAAGCTGGTTCAACGTGATGTGGCTTCAAATCTACATTTAATCCACTGGACAGTTCTCTCCTAAAGTTGTTGACATTGACTGAGTAAGATGTAGTCTGCTGTTGTGGAAAAGCAATTTCATATGGAATATTTTCAGAAAAAATCAATTATATTTTTATTTGCTGATGTTTGAGATGCCAGTGTTGAACATTCAAACTTGATTCTATTTCTCTTCCTCCTGCCTCAGTGTACCATTTATTTTAAGGTTAGTGCCACAGTTGTTTCACATCTTAAAACTTTAACATAAAAAGTCTTACATCAAGAGATACTCTTTTAAAACCTTGATTTTTTTTTTTTTTTCAGTATGCAATGCATATGTACAGTAGGACAAATGTGCCACTTATTTATAGTACATCATATAGTATGACAGTTTAAACATGATCTTTCTTACTGATTCAAGCAGCATTCAGAAAAAATGTTACTTTACAACTTGTCATCATGAATTATACTTTTTTTAATATGACATATAACTTATCAATCAGATGCTCAGTTGATGCTTTAATCTAAAAGTTATTTTACTATTTGAAGGGTATCATTTTGTTGTATGGGTATTCATGTTATAAAAGCCGCTTTTATCAATTAAATAGTTGAATCAACATTTTTTCATGTATTTAATACATTTTAAAGCATGAAATGAATATGTTTCAAACCAGTTCTCAAATTAAAACTCAAATTACAGACACTAATTACAGTTTTGCTGAAAAGTTTGTGAACCTTTTAGATTGTCTTAGTTCCTGCATACATTTAAAATGTGATCAAATATTCATTTAAGTCATAAAAAAAATCATATTATATATACAGACACAATGTTTTATTGCTTATTAGTGACTTGGTTAAAAAATTTTACTAATCAGTATCAATTTTATTATTTTATTTTGTGTGTGTGATTAGTTTTATAATAATTAGCTGAATTTGAGATATGGTGCCAAAAAGACATGAAAGTATGGAGAGGTCACAAATGTAATTAGTGCTCTTTTGAAATAAAGTACAAGTGAAATTGATTTTGTTTTACTCAAAGCACTTGCAAAGACATCACATGGTCCTTTCCTCCAGCTTGAAGTCGATAAGTAACAAATGCAACATGGCTTTAGGTAAATTTGGTAAAGCCACAAAGGTTTTGATTTTCTGTTTGGGCCTACAGAAGGCTTAAACAGCTTTTTTATTCCAATCATAAATTTCATATAATATTGGTTCAAAGGAACAAATCAGATATTTAGTAATGATGATATTATCACTTTACTAATGTATAGTCTTTTAATGTTCATACCGACAACATTTTTAGTTGATTTTTTCCTCTACAGGGCAGCCACAGTGTTTTTGAATTAATTTAGCTCTTTATTTAGAAGACCAAATCTATAAGCATTAGTCGTTAAATTTCCAACAGAACTATTAAGTGTTTGTGCATGCGTGTGTGTGTGTGTGTGTGTGTGTGTGTGTGTGTGTGTGAGTGTTCAACCGGCTGCATTTCCATTGCCTGGTGCACACTAATTTTGGGATAGGCTCTGGACTGTACCTCACCAGAATGAGGTACTCAGTTATGATGGATGGATTTTTTTTAAACCCATTTTATGTTTTTTATGTACTATGACCCTGCTTGGGATTAAGGGATTAATAAAAAATGCTTGAATTTAGTTTCTATTGTAAGCAAAGTTTCTTATTACTGTTTGGTAGCTTGTAAACTACTTACATTAAAAATGTTAGTCGGTTTATTCACAGAGGTGTCTACCCTATCTTCCTCATTTTAAAATGTATGAATCTATAATTAAATTATTAAATACTGTTATTAAAGTTATTAATCTGTTGTATTAGCTTACTCCTAGTGACAATCCAATCAACCTCACCCTTTATCCTGTCTCAGCAGACTCCCTGTTCAGCAGCCTAGGCCTGGGTGCTGTGGTGGGGCTGGGTCTGGCAGGCCTGCTGCTGGTACTGGTTGCAGTGGATGTTAGCTGCTTCTTCCTAAAGCAGTGTGGCATCCTCATGTGTATAACCAAGAAGCTGTGCGGCAAGAAAACCACAACCAGTGGCAAGAGCAAAGACCTGGAGGAAGGCAAAGCCGCCTACCTGTAAGTGCCCTTTACAGCCTTTTTCTGCAGTTCCGCAGTTCTCATTGATCCAGGCCCTCACTGCTCCCTATACTATCGCCCATCATTGTAATAACTCCCACCTCATCCATAATCTTATTCTGGCTTATTAAAGTTATGATGGCCTTCTTACCTTTATGTACAGTAACTATAGCACATTCAGAGACTTTCTGTAGCACCCGCATTTCTTGTCCTTCTGAGATGCCGGCTTTAAATAATTCTCAGCCACTTTCACTAATTCACTGAAAGGCCTTCTCCTCCACTTTCTTTCCCTTACTGATACAATTCACTTGCTAGGTTACTACTGCAATTACAGCAAATTCTTAAAATATTATTAACCTCTTAAACAGCATGAACACATTTTCAAAATTTTGAAAGTTTAGGTGTTTTTTTTTTAATTCCTGAACTATATTTGTCTGTTGCATTTTGAATTTCTTCTTCAGACTCATTATAAATTGAAGTGCACCAAGCACCAACCCTAAAGTGCACAGTGGTCCAATACTTAGGAACTCGCAATATCACTTTTCTTAGAATCTTTCTTGGAATTTAAAAAAAATAATAATTTAATTGAAATCAATTATTTTATTTTGGGAATGCCCAATTCCTTTTGCTTAAATTTTGTGTTTTCAGTGAACAGTGATGTCAGTTATTCACTTGCCATCTGCATCTTTTGTAAATGATTGCATTTCTCAGTGTGCATTTCCTGCTTGTAAGCTTTTGCAGGCTTTTGCAGTCTGGATGTAATGACTTCATGCTTCATGGTTATTTTTTGAACATACTTAGACATGTTCTTGTGCCATAATCCTGTCATGACAACATGTGTGACTTTGCTCCATCCCACATAACAATATTAGCATCCCAGTTACCTAATAACAGGTCCTTCAGACATTTTTTCAGAGCTGCAGCTTAGGGGATTTCAGTTTCACTCATTAAATTTGCCCTAAACCCTTGTAACAATCTCTGTAAAATACTAAACAATACACAACCAACATTAAATTAGCATCATTTGATGTATGCCTTTTGTTTTTTCTTTGCCCTAAGGTCTTAGTGCTAAATGGTTATGGTTGGCCAGTGTAGACATTCTTCTTCCAGCAACATGCTGTGTCCTATTCAGCTGCTCAGCAGCCAGCAGGTTGCAGTCAGCATGATAATGGACACATCAGAATGTAGTTAACCCTGTCTTCATGAACCCGGGAGAAAACAATGTGAAACAGCAAACTTTTTCTTTGGTTTATAGTGTGGCAGGTGCCACCTTGGTTTCTAACCCCTGTGTGTATGCATGCATTTGTGTGTGTGTGTGTGTATGTGTGTGTGTGTGTGTGTGTGTGTGTGTGTGTGTGTGTGTGTGTGTTTATACGCGCGTGCGTGCATGTGAACACGTGTGTATGAGCAGGGGTGATGGGTCGAAGGAGCCCATTGTTGAGATGCGAACAGAAGAGGAGAGAATAACAAACCCAGACGACGGGAGTCCAGTGAATGAACCCAATGAGACCACACCACTTACAGAGCCAGAGTAAGGACCGCCTTTGCTAAGCTCTGTACCAGTAAATAGTGAAGGAAGTGGTCCTGGGCTTAGCAAGCATAATAATATCTAAAGCCAAGTCATGTGACATCGCTCAGGAGATGAAAGAAATGGTCTAGCTGTCTAGATGAAAAACATTAGACTGAAGAGAATTCTTTTTAGGAAATACTGTCTGATCAATCAGGTGGGCAATGCTGTCAACGGTAACATCACAAGGACAATGCCTTTGTAACAACTGATGTACAATTAGACACAACTAAAGTACATTGCTTTTTTGTACTGTATGTAATCATTTTGATATCGATATCTATCGTTATTTTGTACATTTTTGTCTTTTAGTTTGTTAGTTTTGGTCAGCTGACTAAAGCTATAAGAAGTAACAGCAATAGTATGGAAAGCTGGGACTCTAAAATTGTCTTTCTGAAATGCAATGCATTTAGAATAGATAGCATTCTCATCCTTTTGCTTTTCATCATTTTGAACCAAGTTACAGTGATTCTTACTGAGCTGACATGCTGAAGCTAAGGGCCATTGTTTCAGGTTTGCATCTGCTCTAGTAAGTTTGAACAAGCTATTTACCTGTATAACTAATGAATACATAATTGTGGCAACATTCTTGGGGGATGGTGTTGGCAGTCCACCCTGGGTGTCAGAAAGCGGGTGCCAGAGCTGTAAAGAAATAATTGATTGTAGAGAATTAAGATAAGAATTAAGAATGTTGGAGTAACTGCGGCAGGTGAAAACAAATACAATAATTATTTATGGATCTTCGTCTTGTTTGTATCAGCAATGCGGGTAGTGACGATATACAGGTTCCACTGTCAAATACCTGGACTTATGTTTGCATTTAAAGTATAGTCTGGATGGAAGCTCTGTTACAATGTCCGATTATTTACATATTTTGGTATGGTTTACCTTGTGAAGATTAGATTCATGAAAGTCTTTGCTCTCAGCAGTGCTGGCCAGACAAAGTTGATTTCAAGAAGGCAGAGTGTGCTTCTCTAAAATGTGCTCCAGGCTTCCTTTTACTAAGCTCTACTGAGTGAGTCATAGTGCAGGAAAACCAAGGGAAAGTGAGCACAGAATTTACTGCTGGAGTTCTGTACCTGGCAACTGCTTGGCAGGTTTTTAGGAATTTTTTTGCCATAAACATCTGAGGTAGCTAAGCAGACTTAACTCCCACACACTCATCCATACCCACGTAAGCAGAAGTACCTAATCCTAATTATCAATAAATTTTATTTATGTCACTGTCAATGTAGCTATCATTTCTGTGGATAGGCTTTACCAGCTGCACAGCTTTGAAGATGAATACACTTTTTTTCTCAAGGCTTCATAGTTATCAAATATTTTCTTAAAACTTGAAATCAGCTGTTTGTGTTAGCATTCTCAACATAGTGTGCTTCACCTAAATGTAAAGTATGTCTTGGGAATGTTCCATAACAAATAAAGGTTACTGCCAACACTTTTGCTGCTGCTTCAGACATCTGAATTTTGTTTCCCCAGGAAACTTCCACTGAAAGAGGAGAACGGCAGAGACACTCTCAAGGCAGACGCAATTGAGATCAAAGTTCATGGTGACAACAGCATCCAGACAAAGGAAGACGACAGCAAAGCATAATGCAAAAACCATCATCACACAAGAAAAAAAAAAACAATCATCGCAAGCTACCATGTGACCAAAACCATGAAAAAAGCAAACAAGTAGAGAAAAAAAAAAACATATATAATCCTTTAAGAAATACTGTATGTCAGGGCACTCAAGAGGCAGTGTGTAAATACAGAAGGAACCTGACCCTCCCAACTGTTTTTGGAAGAACCTCTCTACGATGATCATATTCTATTGGAAGATTTCACAAGTTGATGGCACATGTTAATTGGTATGTTTTGTTCTTTTTTTCTTAGCCTTGGCTGTTGCTTCTGTGTTTTACTTTACTATTAAAGTAAATTCAGTATCACCGATGAAGAGAAAATCTGGGGTGAATCAACCACCATCTTTTGTGGTAACTTTTTTGGACCCCTCTGGACAGTTCTCAAATGGACGAGTCAACCCCCTGTCCATGGCTTAGATTCACCCAGAGTCGACTAGATGGCTTTCACTTTAAATCTCCCTTGTGTTTGTCAATGGGTCCCTGTACCAAGCTTGAAGGGACGATCACACTTTGGCTCCGCCAAACACATTACTGAGCATTTGTGTTTTGCTTTTGGGGCCAAACCTCACACGTGTACAGCTGTGCTGGGCTTTGATGTATTTTTATGATGTGATGGCGTTTACTAGTCATGGTATCCATCAGCTACTTTTCATAGCTATGCCAGACCACCTTTACCTCACATTTACTTTTCCCTATTGACTGTAGCCAAATTGTGGAAGCAGATTTCCTCTTGTCTTCCTCCGTACCACACATACTCCTTCTTCTAAAGGTTTTGCATCGGCAATTTTTACAGTATTTTATTTTTAACTCGCATAATGGACACAGCATTGTTATTCACTGCAGTGCTACTTTTTCTGTGTGTATGTGTGTATCTGTGTGTTGGTTGTCCCTTTATATGCCTCATTGGATCTGCTGAAATACATTTGATGGCCTGCACCATATTTTAACTCACAACGACAACTTCACAGCACATTCCACATATATACATTAAGATTTATAATTATTATGCATATAAGAATGTATTCAGTATGGTGACACTCGCTATTAAAAAGTAATAATATTAAATAAAGTTATTTTCAGAGTACAATTATTGTAAATATGTTGAACGTATTTTTTTTCATTCTGCAACAAACTTATAGCAAAAGGCATCTTAATGAACATATTGTTAATATCCATTAGAATTTACACAGATAATCACTGTATGCAAGAATGTAACAATTTGATAATTTTTGCTGCATAAGATGGCATTCAAGAGTAAAAACATTCAGAGGTTTTATATTGCAAAGTCTTTACTCTTGTTATACTGTTTTAATTCATAATGTATTAATATTTTGAGCTATATTGATTTAAGTCTTGTAAAACGATATGAATTTCTCCATGATTTAAGAAAGCTAATTATGAATAATAAATGTTATTATTTATTTTGTTTTCCTGTGCCTAATGAGACAACATCTCTGCTGTCGTATAGTCAGTTGTTTGATTGTGGATGTTAAGATTAGTTCAGCATTTTGTTGTAGCACTGCAACCAAAATCGACAGAACTCATAATCACTGCTAATCACAAAGCTTTCGATAACTGCAAAGTGTTTGCTTGGCATCATCATCTCTCTCCGAGCAAAATTAACAATGGAGCTTGTCTTTCTGGAGTGTTTGTCAGCCTGTTTGTAATGTTGACTACTTGAAAATATCTCTTTTATTTGTTTCATTATTTCTATTGATTACTCCATCTTTATATTGACAAAAACAGGACCTAGTCAAGGCAGGCAGTGTTTCATTAACCAGTTGCATTACATCTGTCTGAAACATAGGAGAACAATAATTTGATAGCCCCCAAAAAGGAAATAACTATTATTAATGTGTTTTGGTTATTATTATTATTATTATTATTATTATTATTATTATTATTATTATTTGCTGTGGTTATGATTAAGGGATCAAGAAAGATTTTAATAGCATTTTTTTGTTTGTTAAAGGAATTCCAAGTTCAGAGATTTTGGTTTCATTTTACTATAAGAATGCTAATAAAAAAATGTAGGAAAAGTAAAAATGAGTGTCTGGACTGGCCTCCACTATGAGACAATTGGGAACAGACCATTGTCAGGCTGCACTTCGGTTTCCTGCATAGCAGTAAATTCGTCCACAGTACGTTTTTGCATTGAGTTGAAAATAAGTATTTTATAGTATTTCACTGTGCTGGAGTAAACCATGTTGTACACAAGGTGCCTCCCTCTCTCCACTTTCTTACTTTTTGCCTGTTGTTATGATATTATAATATAACATTATCTTGCAGTTTGCTTTTCCTGCTGTAAAATGTGATTTGTAAAGATTTCCAGACACCAAACTGTGCAATGATGTCATAAGTTTTTGAGAGGGATTTGGGGAAATTCATTCTTTGGTGTGTCACATGGTGAAGGCCTCATGAGGAAAACAAAATCGTTCTGTGGATGGAACACTGGTTGAAATTGAACTTTTTTGGAATTTTAGAATCTTGGAATTTTTTTGTAAATGTGATGTTGTTCTTCTGCCATAAAATGCTCTGTTGAACTACAAAGCAAATCAGAAAATATGCAGGTAAGATATGTTTCTTTATAGATGCATATTATTTGTTTATATATGTATTTTTATATATGCATTTTTTGTCAATGCCATTCTTGCAGTAAAAATTCTACACATTTTAGTGATCATGACATACTTTTTTGGCAAAGTCTTGCAAATGATAAAACTGTGACATTACAGAATGGCATTTCTTCTACACAACTGATGTTTGTACTCACACAGACACACACAAAACCCCCTTCTGTATGTTACAGAATAGGCAGTGCATGCATGTGTATCTGTTCAGTCTGTCTGCTTCAGTTCCAGTTTCCCAAAATAAATAAATAAATGTATAAAAGCTAACATTAATACTCATTATTTTCCAAACATATACATGGTATGCTGAGATCTGTAAATAAGAAGTACTAATTGGCAGTATTTGACATCTATAACATTTCATTGTACATGTTTATTTTTTAATATTTATTTATGGGGGGAAAAAAACTTCACCTGTACATTTACCGTCCTTTTCAAATACCCTTTGTCAGAGAATCCTGTTGTTTTTATACTTAGTGTGTTCTGTCCAGAGAGATGGTACTGTGGACCCCACTGTGTGTACTTAGTAGCTGTCTGCTGTAATTTTTGAGCTGTAAATAAAACTGTCCTGATATAAACATGCTTGTAATAGCAGAGGTAGTGGTGTCTTGTTATATGTCTGCTACTGTCCTTTTCTGATTTCTCCACAAACAGGACTTAGCTCCACCTTCCTAGCCTCCTTCTAAGCAGAATAAACACATAACTAAAATTGCAGGAAACAAAAATTCAAGAAAAGATTATGACATTTATTTTAACAAAAGACATTACATTTGATGTAACAGAACACTAGGCAAAAAGTTATATTTTCTTATAGAAACAGTAAGTGATATATTACTGAACTATATTTTTAAACTGTTCAGTAAATTTAGGTTACCACTTTTAACATTAGTTTTTATCATTTTATAATATAGGCAGACTTCCAAAATATAGTTGAGTAAAATGTCACTAATATAACAGCTATAACAGGTATGTTAATTTTATACTTATTCTTTACTAAACTCATGTATGTGTTAGGTAGATACATGTATATAAAATATATACATGTATCTACCTAACTAAGCATAACAATGCTTAGCCAAAAAACTGTGGAATTTATAAACTACTACTTTTTTAAAGTTTAAAAGTAAGGTTGGATTGTACTATGGACAATCATTCTTTCTGTTGACAAAACTAGAGTGATAAAAGATAAATAAGAGTAATTGGGTTTTTCATGTAATTCTCCAATTCATTAATATGACAAACAAAAGATGTTGTTAATATCAATTTAATTTCAGTAAAATATTATGCATCCAACTGTTTCTTGTTCACAGTCCTACAGAGTACCCATCAAATGCCACATAAAAATGTTAAAGAGCACTAAAGGACAATCAGCAATGAGTAATTTTTTAAGATTTCTGAAAATGCCAGCTGAAATGAGTTTGATCAGTTCTAAAGTTTCCTTTATAAAAAATTATTTACATCAAATTAATGAATGATGAAAACTCATATCCACCACAACAGCATTTCCTTTCACAATAAAAATTAAGTTGACCATGTAATCAAAAATTGTGTATTGGAACAGCAGCTCGTGGTGAGCAGTTGCACCTGAAAGACATCGGAGAGGAAAGTCACCTACAGTAATGAATGTTAAGTAAAGTAGGAGCACAAGAAGGAAGCAGGGAAAGCCTCTGGGCAATTTTAGAACCTGATGCTCTAAATGTCCCATAAACGTGTAATTAACAGTATGCTACTAGCATCTCAAATAAATGTTTTTTTTTAAAAAAAGAAAATTTCAAAAGGCCTGCAGATACAAAGCATCTGTTTTGTCTTTCTCAGGTTGAGTGTTGTTATTAATCTCATCATTTAATTCAAGACTTAAGACTGAAGAGATGTTTATTGTCAGCCCATCCATATACCAATGTCCAGTAGGGTTGAAATGTCATTTTTGTGGGGCCCACGGTGCTACATTCAGACAGTTGAATAGGACAACTTAAAGTTGAAAGAATGCCATCACAGTGTAAAAAAAATAAATACATAATAAATACAAAAGTACACAATGCACAAGACAGTGACTAAGATAATTGTGCAAACTAGCAGTAGTGTACAGTGCTGACATAAGTTGGATTCAAGTATAGTATAGTATAGTATAGTAAAGTATAGTTTTATAAAGTGATTGTGCATATAAACTCCAGTTTCAGGGGGCTACTCAGAGGATCAGTTCAGACACTGTGGGCATGAGGTGGCCTGAGGAAAGAAACTGTTGCAGTGTCTGGCAGGGATGGATTGGATCCTCCGGTACTTTCTGCCAGGCAGCAGGTGGGTGAACAGTCCATGGGAGGGATTTGAAAGAGTATTGGTTGCCCGGTGGATACAGTGTTTAGCAAACATTTCAGTGACGGTTGGGAGAGAGACTCCAATGATCCTCTCAGCTGTCCTCACTATCTGCTGCAGAATCTTGCAGTCAGCAACATTGCATTTTAGTGATGCAGCTGCAGAGGATGCTCTCTATGGCCCCTTTGTAGAAGGTTGTACGGATGGGAGGGGGAAGCATGGTTTTTTTCAGTCTCCGTAAAAAATGAATATGCTACTGGGTTTTTTTGATGATGATGACAGTGTTGAGTGACCAGGTATCTATGTTCAGTGGAGTGTGGAAACCAGGGCTCCTTCTGAAGTCAACAACCATCTCCTTTGTGTTCTCTGAATTTAAAGACACATTGTTGTCTTAACACCATTCCACTACCTGCTTGATCTCTGCTCTGTATGCAGGCTCATTGTTGTTGTAGTATAGTCATGTGTCAGCAAAGTGAACAACAGTGGGCTGAGTCCACAGTCCTGGAGGGTGCCAGTGATCAGTTTAATGACCTTGAAGTTGTCATTTCCTATATGGACAGGAAGTTATTACAGGAAGGACTGAGGCCTGTCAGTTAGGAAGTCCAGGATCCAGTTACAGAGGGAGGTTTCTAACTGAAGTTCAATTTCCCTATCATTCCTTGCAAAATTATTGTATCAAGTACTGAGCTGAAGCGTATGTCCAGCATCCTGACATAAAGTTCCCTTCTGTCCACATTGGAGTCAGGTGAAAGGCAGTGGGGATAGCATCATAGCTCAGTTGGGGCAGTAGGCAAACTGTAGTGGGTTCAATTTTAACCTTATATCATAAAGTTCATAGGACCCAGTTATTACAATGGAGTATAATAATAAAATACTTTCATTATTTTGTTTTATTTGGTGTTTATTGCTTTTCCAGTGACAACAACTAAACATAAAAAAAAAAATAATAAAAATTGTTCTACTCTTAACAGTACAATCACCCCAAACCTTTTCCTTTTAAAATCAGCACAAGGTAAAAGTCAGAAATGACTGCAGACCTGGTATGGGGAATTTGTTTTTCGGTGCTGAGCTTTGAACTGATAAAGGACCTGCAAGAGCAATGGGGGAACAGAGAGAAATGGAAGGGTGAATCATTGTGTGGAGTATAAACCTTTTTCTAAACAAGTAAAATGGGGAGCTACGAGGATGTATTTGATAACCAGACACTTCCTTTCATCTTCCTGATGTGCCACTACTTTAGCAGGAGTAAATTTGGCCAGAAATTCCCGGGACATACTTACTCACTGAGACCTCAGGGTCTCTTAAGAAAAATGAAAGTGTCTTTCTATCAAACAGGTCACACAGTGGTGCAGTGGGTAACACTTCTCCTTCACAGCACCTGGATACTTCCGATATAGGTTTGAATGCAGCCCAGTCCGCATGAGTTTCCAGGTTCTTTCTAGGTTTCCTCCCAAACACATACTTTTTAAGGTTAACTGGTGTTTCTAAACTGCCTGTAGTGTGTGAACGTGTGTTTATTCTCCAGTGGACTGGCATCCTGTCTGGTCTGTACCTTCCTCAGCTTTGCTCTAGATTGCAAAACCCTAATTTTCATAGATGTCCAGTGACAGTGAGTAAAGCATATTGCTGGAAAACCCTGCCTAGATCTAATCAAATTTCTGTCAGGGAGCTGGAAAATTGACTCTTTCTACAGCATTATTGGAGGAAGTCTGAATATTTATTGATTCTTGTTTTGGGGGCAACCCAGAGCCAGGTTGCTTTTTTGCTTATTTCAGCACTGCAGTTCCATAGTCATTACACATCACTCTGGTGGCATAGTGTGGGGAATCACAATTAATTTATCAGGCATTAGCATCCAGAATACAGTTAATTTTTGCTCCACTTCACAGGCAGAAATCCCCTTCAGACCACCCTCTGCATCTAACACTTAAAATCTAAAGCCCTATGCCCTTTATCCGACTAACGATGGAGGAATATGTTCTTTAAGCTCAACTTTGATATCCTTTCTCAAGGATCAACGCTGTCTGACCATCTATACCTCTGAAATATCACTTCATTACTTGTAAAGAAGGACAAGTGCCATTAAATGTATAGAAAAATATAGTCACAAAAAAAAAAAAAACTCCAGAAGAACATGGGAAACTATGTGGCTCTTAAAGTAAAATCCCCTTGTGATTTGAAGCCT
This sequence comes from Heterotis niloticus, assembly GCA_018136845.1. NCBI lineage: Eukaryota > Metazoa > Chordata > Actinopteri > Osteoglossiformes > Osteoglossidae > Heterotis > Heterotis niloticus. The sequence continues at coordinate 23,121,134 of CM030906.1, forward strand.
AATAGAAGTAATGCATTTTAGCCTTTAACAAAGTCAGAAAAGGCATCATTTTGTAATCATTTTCTCAGTAATCATTGCATATGTTTACACATTTTCTGTAAATACATTCCTTGAGTGATAGGATAATTAAACAAGGGGGTATAAAAACAGGACTGATTTTCAAGCCAACGCTTATTGTCTACATTACAGTGAGCAGACAGCATGTCATTAGTTGCAGTCTTGACTTCATCTCAGAAATGAAAATGGACAGCATAATGCATACCAAATCAAGCATAATGTTTAATTCCAATGCTGCTTTTACGATGAGTGACACTGGAAAGCCTAGCTGCATGCACAATATTTCCAATAAGAAGTTTAATGTTGTCCGGAGTGGAATTAATGAAATGCTCACACGCACAAAACATAATAAGTGGATTCCGACAACAAACAAAGCTGTATGTTTTCTTGCTAGATTCGGTATGCTTGAAAGACTTCATTTTGACTGGCCTGTGTTGCTAATATTTGCATAATGGTGAACTGCCAGGATACTTCACCTCCTGCAGAGGAGATATAGTCAGTAAATGTATCCCTCGCAGCAGGTGTTCCCCTTGAGGCATGATTGCTGGACACATGAAGGAAGTCTGTAGGCTCTGAATGATGTACCTCATGTTCCACTCTAAAAAGTTGTGAAGGACATGGACTGCCTGTTTAACAATTTCCGCATTCTTAGTCATCTGTTCAATTGCTGCGAGTATGGCACTCAACAGCCAGAGGCTAGAGAAATGATCCTCACATTATTTTGGGTAGAGAAGGGACTGAAAGAGTATTTGTTGCAATTTCACCATCCAGCCTTTTAAAGTGTCTGCCAGGTTTGGAAAATGGCTTGGTACAGTTTATGCCCATTCTTGTTGGTGAATCTGTTCAAGTTCTCTCAAGTTGCTTGGACATCCCTTTGGATAGCAGAGTTCAAATTTTCTCAGTGGGATTCAAATCAGGATTTTGACTGTGTCACTTATAGGACACTAACTTTCTTCTTAAGTCATTTCAGGGTAGCTCTGGCCTTGTCTTTGGGTTTCCCTAATTTTAAGTCTTTAGCAGACTTGTGCTGGAGCATTTGCATCGATAAATCCTACCATTTTTGTATTTATGCTATGTAAATGTGATGTTTTCATTTGAAATATGTACTGTATATTGCCATAGTAAATGTTGAAAGAAGCTATCACTAGAGTAACAAACAATGTCCTTACCAGCAGTAAAATGGAAGCTGGCTGCCAGCTGGAAAAGGAGGAATGATAGGAAATGTAGTACATAAATACTATGTATGCGTGTGTATGTGCGTGTGTGTGTGTTAAATTATTGAATGATGTGTATTTGAAACAAATGATGATTATTGTGTTGTAATTTTTCATTTTCATTGTTCATGTAAATAACTGGAATGGCTTAGGGCAGAGCTTATGGTATAAGTTGCCAGTTCTGAGAGAGTGATGTGAAAGTGTAATGTTTGGTTTATGAAGAAGGCAAATGAGCATTTGCTGTAAAGATTGGTGGCTTTCCTAAAAAAAGTCTGATGTTTGCAGTTATTATTTAACTGATGTATCTGTAAATAAAATCCTCGTGGGTCCACAGTAACCTCATTACAGCCAGGTCACACTTATATCCTACAGGTGATTGTAGAGACTTTACTATGGCGCCAGCATACAGTCACCAAGTAAAAGTCCCCAGTTGGTTTGATGCATCTGAGGCACTTTATTAATGTTTTACTCTGTTTAATTTATCTCCTCTAATTCCTAATGAGAGCACTTGAGACAAATTGCACACCTGAGGCAAATTTCAATTTTCTCTGCAGAACGATTGCTCCTCAGTTTCTAATAGTGTGTCTTGTCAACATGGGCTTCACTTGTCAGTGACGCATGCTGAGATGAAATTTGTCAATTCCTAAGTATGAAGGGATTCACAATGGGCATCCCATCGAAAAGTTTGCAAAAGATTTCTTTTCATTCTAATAGAATCCCATTTAAGGCTGGTCATCACCCCAAACCCTCTACCAAAACTTTGGAATCATGCAAACCCAACCAGTTTACATGGTTCCAGTGTGTTGATATAGGGGTCGAGGTGGTTAATCAGCCCAAGAATGAACCAGCCAGGCCATAGCTGGACACTTAAATTAACTATGCATGTGCAATATCAATACCCACCACTAGCCTTTACAGAATTGAAATGGAAATAGTATTGTTTGAATCATTACCGCCAAGAGACATGAACAGTGGTGAACTGCAATCTTTACAGGGTTGTATTGTTCTTTCCAAGCATGCGAACTAACTTATAAAACATAAATAAGTGGAACTGTTTTTTTACAAGGGCTATACACGGTGGAATAAGTGCTTGGTACTGATGTGATGTAAATCTGTGGATACTGGAGCACAAAGGGAAATGAGGACTTGGAGAACACAGTAATTCAAAGACATGATTTCAAACATGATGATGACATGGATGAGAAAACCCATCAAGAAAGGGACAGTACAAGGGCACAGGAAGCTGCCACTGAGCAAATAAAGCTGGAGGAAAAGACAGAGAGCAGCTTAGTCAGGTGCGCACTGTGGCCTGAACTGTTTGAGAATCTGCCTGTTGCCAGTCTCTTTTTTAAAAGTCTGGATGTGTAAGTAGTTTGGCAACTGAATAACTGACTGCAGTCATTTGTGCTGGGATGTGCTAGGCTGTCTCAATGAGGTAATCTGATGGTCACTTGAGGTGTTGCACATGACAGTTACACTGGAAATAATAGTTGTTTTCATTAAATATATTGCAATAAATGCCAACTATTATAAACATGTGCTTCACTCACATGGTTTCATGGTAACAGAGGGTATGGAAATGGTTTACCATTGTCTTGTTCCATGCTTGTTGAAAACATATATACTCTCCTTACCCTGAGCTGGATTCAGACCTATGGCAATCAAGTGGCTAAGGTACCAGTTTATAGATTAGGCAAAGGTTCAAATGCAGCTCATGTGTGGCGTTTACCATCCAAAGACATGCAAGGAAGAGAGCATCCACTTTTTTTATCATTCCTTACTACTAGTTCTTGTCTCGATTTGAGATTGACTTCACAGCATTTCATCTACCCGGACAGAAAATACTGCTAAGAGTAAACTGTTCACTTGGAGTTGTCCAGGTAGACCTTTACTTGTTCATGTAGAAGGAGTGGTAGTCAGGCCTCTATTTCAAATTAAAACTAGCCATATCTGGAGATATTTATAACTCTACTGAGCCCTAATAATAATATTTTTGGTCCCCCACTCCCTGATATGCTGATACACCCTTGTGTTTCAGAATGTCTCATTCCTACAATCCATTAAAATTAGCACCACCTTTTTTGAAAATACGATGCAGACTGCAAAGAGTGACCTGTTCTGTCCACCAAGGAGCAGTAGAAAGTTAATGTATTCAGGAAGGTTGAAGATCATGCTGGAAACAAATTAGCTACACAAATGGTGGTATTGACACGTCATGCAGTACTGCAAAAAGAGGAAGTGAGGGAATGTGATCGATGTTACAGTAAGAGTTTTATATAGAGGACAGTGTAAAACATAAAACAGTTTGTTCTTCCTCTTTAGGGAGTCCAGATCAGAGTCTGTAATGTTGCTCCTAAGTAACAAAGACAGGATATTCCAGTTATTTATTAGATCACATAAGAAATGGAGGAGAAATAAAGGAGAGATTTCTGAAGGCCCTCCTGCAGTGAAACCCCACCATCTGGAGGATAACTTTAGTTTTAAAAAAGTTAAATGGCGTGTAGTAATTTTACAGGAGATGTGGGCTTATATCTGAAAAAAGAGATAGCATGGAAAAAGCACTGATCACACTGTGATGGAAAAATTTTGTGATACATAAAATAGAGCAGGGACAAAGGAAAAGAATCCTTCTGGAAGTCTATGTGACTGAATGCAGTTTTTCTGTGAAGAGAATGGGGTTGAAAAATTACCATTAAGCAGTTTTTTTTTTTTTTTTAACATTGAGCTATACTAAAATATGCATGAACATATTTGCTTGAGCATTTTCTAGAAGTATTACACAAAAATGAGAAAAATAGCTCTTCATGCCAAACTTTATGTTCTAAGCAAAAGTGAAAGATAATCATGAAATCTAGAGATGTTTACAGCCTTGTGTTTTTTTACACTCTTTACCCTTCAATAAGCTCCAGGCAAGAGCATCCTTTCTGTAATCTTCTAGGTTTCTAAATTTCCCAAGATGCCGTGGACTTGTTGAAGAGTCCCTCCATCTTTGATAAGGGGAATCGGTGGAACAGACTTAGATAAATGTTTTATAATTAAAAAGATGGAGGGATGTGTCGTTTGCTCCCAGCAGCTCATGCCTCACAGACTCTCACTGTTGAGGTGGACACATTGAATTATAAACACTGGAGAGAAAAAGAATTTATCCATTTATGTGTGCTACAAACTGATTATATTCTTTCGATCATGGTACTGCAGAAAGTATTTAAAAATATTAAAGAGTTATAAAGTGATTTATACTTGGTTTAAAAAATTTTTAAGTTAAATATAGTACTTGTATTTAGTGCACATAAGTTGTCTTTGGATCGAGCAATAGACTGGCATCCCATCCAGGGTGTAGTTTTATAGCATCATACCCATGGTTTTTCAGAATAAGCCCCTGTATAAGAATCACTGGATGCTACACTGCAAAACCACAGATGGGACACAAAGCCATCTCTACTGTATATAAATAAATGCTATTAAGTTCCATCGACTTCAATGTCACCACATACCAATTCTATAGATAGTTGCCCTGGACTGTGTCTGATCTTCAACCAGAAAGCTACACTATTGTAGTGCCCGTCAGAGGTGCCACCACAAAAAGACCCGGAACTCAGGAACCCAGGGAACTGTTCATTTATTTTGTCTTCCATCACAGCAACAAAAACTCTCCAAAAAACCCGCTAACAACAGCAACATCGAAAAACGACCACTCTCCTTCACTCTCACTCCCACTCTGCGCACTGAATTCCCGCGCCCAGGAGTCTCTGCCCACAGCGTACCCTCCCGCTCCATCTCCCAGGATGCACCCCGGCAGCAACGCACACACAATGAATAGTCAACCAAACAGACTAACGCAGGACTATAAACAATTAACACCCAGACAACTATTAACATGTACAGCTGTGCTGGTACAGTTTTATTGTCCATAACTGTAGTTATTATATACAGTTATTATATCAATCTTCTGCATTATATTGTGCCGACCCTCGAGTTTGCAAAGAACGATAACTTTTTACGATAACTTTCTCTTTGCATGATGTGTCCAAAGTATGAAAGTCAAAACTTTCAAAGTACAGAGGTGGGATATTTTCATTACATAAAAGAGTTTGTAAATCAAATATGACAATGAATGGAACAAGGGAACATCAACAATTATAAATACAACTACCCTTGTAATGTGCTACAGCAAAAAAAATGTGGTTTTGGAGATATGTAGAAGTCTGAATCCTATCTCTCCTATCTCTACATTTGTATCTCTTAGTCTGTTGAGACCCTGAGAGCTCTCCAGTGTTGGAGTCAGTAGTTGGATTTTTCTCTGGTGGGAAGAGAGGAGCACTATAGACCATTTTGTGGAGATCCAGATCACATTGCAGTATAACAGCTCATGACTTATTATAGGATTAATTGCGCAATTTTGGTAAATCATTGCCTGTAGACATGGCAAAAGGACATACATGAAAATTTAAGTTAAAATTAATATTTAGCTACAAAATAAATTATTATTATTATTATTATTATTATTATTATTATTATTATTATTATTATTATTATTATTATTGTTGTTGTTGTTGTTGTTGTTGTTGTTGTTGTTGTTGTAAAGTTGGTCACTATTATTATTATTATTGTTTGTTTAAGGTTGGTAAAAATTACTCAACTTTAAAAAGTGAACAATCAGTTTGACTAAGAATATAAAATCCTAGCACTGTAAGCTACCTTGGACAAAATGTTTATGTTTTATTAGTTATTACTCAAAACAATACAACTCAACAGTATAATAACCTATTGTTGCATGTCTGGGCTGTCAATTAACTACAAATGCCACTCTGAGAAAAATGCAGTCAGTTATTAATTGCAGGCAATTGATTTACCAGCACTGATACCTGGGGAGGTGTTAACTGTCAAAAACATGTTATCATCTTAAGCTTCATCAGTCTTAAGGAAGGATGGAGAGAAAAAGATGACTGCACAAAGGCACAGTGGTGAAGCTGTGATATGACACTGTGACTCTGTGGTTTATCATCCATGCATATTACTTCAATTTTTTGTGTAAGTTAAAATAAAACACGGTTAAGAAGCATGAACTACCTATGTCTTTCAAAATTAATCTAACTGTTCATATATTTTTACCATAGTTAAAATGATATTGCCTTTTAGTGATCTATAAAGCAAAAACAGCTTAGATACTGGCAGATATAAACAGTTTTGATTGACATCTAATGGTAACTGAGCACCATAGTGCTGGAAAGGGATAAAACTGGTGTCAGTGTCTCCCTATTAATGCCTCTTACATAAATTAATGATGTGTTTTCTGTTCCAAGGTATCATATACATATATAAATTCTAAAATAGTATCACCATTTGATATGCCTACAATTGCATGTAAAAAATATTTCATAATAAAGTGTGTAACCATATAATAAAATGTGATGCTGATGCACTAATTGGCAGGGAGTTGGATGAACATTTAGTGTTTTACTTTTCTGGAAGAAGAATGAATATTACCATCAAAAAATGTAAAAAAATATATTTAAAAAAATGGCTTGATACATATTAATAGGTCTATTTTTTTTATTTTAAACTACAGTAGCATTTTATATACAGCAACATACTGTACAAATGTTATTTACAACTGAAAAGCCCAAATAGAACACAGTTATTTAATTTATTAACTTTAATTATAATAGCACACATTTCATTAATGAGTAGACACACAATAACCAACACCTACATATCATTCATAATTATGTAATTCACATAATTATGTATTCACATTAGGTCAAGATCCTGTCACCCAAATAATTTGACTAAACTAAAGAGAAAAAAGTCATAACCCAGAGTGCTTTCTAAAATCATGTAGGACTATAAACATCACAGACACATCTTAATTTCATTTGTTACCCTATGAGTGCATCTCAGAACCATTCCCAACAAAACTCCTTATTGTTCATTTAGACATAACTCAAGTCTCTTGTTAATTATGATGCACTTCTTGTGGATTGTTTGTGTTACATTAGACTGTGGCAGCACAACCCTAAGTAAGTGTACACAAGAAAGTGAAAAATTTCTCTAAATCCTTTATCACCAAGATTTAAGTTAAGATTTCAATTATAACTGAAATGTCTATTGTAGCTTGTATAGAAGAAAAGGATAACATCCGATTAGACTAAAATGAACTAAGTTCAATTTTCATTATTGTACTCTATACTTAAGGCTAAGCTGCTCTAATATATTGTATATTTTGATCAATTTAACTTATAGTTTACTTATTACATTTATTAAATTATATCAAATTTAATTTTGTCCATCCATCTACCTATCATTGGGCACTTCACCATGATTACAATTGCAGTGATCCAAAATTTATCCCCATTTCTGTACCCTAGGCTACAACTGCACCCTAGGTGGAACACCAGTCTGTTGCTTGATATTGAATATCAATAACTGCAATATTGTTTTTTTTTTATTATTATGATGCAGTATTTTTAAAAAATCCAGTTATTCATCTAATTCCCTCTACATCAAAACCTCTGGAAAAATATAAACATAAACAGCAGTTCAAAAGTTTATTTCTTCTCATAAATTAAAAAAAAAAAAAAAACGATTATTTTTAATTGAGCAAGAAAAAGTTTGAAATGCAATAACAAAAATGGGAGAACACTGAATAAAGGGTGTAACAATATATCAGATATTGGGGGACCAAAAAACATTGAGCCAATGCAGAGGGCATCTTAATGGCACAGATGTTCGAAAGAAGGAGAGCGAAGACCAGTTCACTCAGCCAGTAGAAATGTAATAAAGTTGAGGAGTCCAAGTAACTAAAAACAAGTGGACCAGCAATAACATTAATGCCACTTGGTCCTAAAGAAGGGAGAGTGCTCTACGCACTGAAGAAAAAGCACCACATTTCTCTGGAAACGAACAAAATGGCTGCTTGCAGCAGCACAAGCACAGTTTGTAAATGGTGTAAATTTGAGTATTAGTGTCTTTTGAGTTTATTGAGTTTATCAGTTGTTTATTAACTTTGCATTGTGCACACTGTGTGAGGGGGTGTTAATTTTAGGTATGCATTTTTATTATTCTGGTTGTAATATTTTTAGTTTTCATTTCGTATTTTTGTTTAAGTGGTTGCTTTATCATTCTTTATCATCAAATTTTAGGAAGAACTGAAAAATATTATGGAAAAAATAACTTGAATATTTTATTCAATAAAAGACAGGAAAAAGTTCATTATATTATATGTTTATCCAGTTCAGAGGACCTTATAAGAACTTTCTTCTTTATCTTTTTTTAAGCCAATTTTGAATGCACTGAAGCAGTTCAGTTTTTTTTGTTATTTATTTTTAAGTACCCTTACTACTATGCTGGCCTTATGTGTGCCCTCCTCTTACAATCAGCAGGTGAAAACCTGAGGGCCCCATGAGAACTTCCAGAAGGAATAAAATCTCATTTTCCTGTGCACTTGACCTTGCTGTGAGTTCTAGCTGTGGTGTCGTTTGCTCATGGTCTACAGATACACTCGTGAATTTACCCAGAATATTTTAGGTGTGCTCCCTAGCCAAAAACTTTCTGACCAGAGCTTCGGATGAAAACAAACGACTTTTCTACTTTCAACAGATACAGTTTCTTGCAAAGAACCCTTGATAAAATCACACATTTTACTAGATAGCAAAATGAAAAAAGCCACAACCACCTTACAGCTTGCCTACAGTTTGTGACAAATAACTGTTGACCGAAGTGATTAAGCAAATAAATATCAAAAGGTATTGTCAGATGAAAGTCAAAAAACTTTTGACTTTATGGCATATGTTATGTTTGGTGCAAACTCAACACAGTGCATCGCCCAGGTAATACTATTCCTACAGTAAGGCATGATGGCACCATCATGCTATGGAGTTGCTTTGTACCTGCAGGGACTGAAAAGCTTGTGAACAGAGAAAGGGAAGAATGGAGAGTACAAAGTAGAGGCACATACTAAAGGAAAACTTTTTACAGTCTCGTGACCGGGCTGGTCAAATAATGAGATGAATGTAAGATTACTGTGGATCCACAAGGGTTTTATTTTCCTTTAGCAACACACCTGTGCTCTATTTATAATGTGACAGTTAAATAATAACTATAAACATCTGACTTTTGCTATGAAATCAATCAGCCTTTGCAGCAAATGCTCATGTGCATCCTTCATCCACCAAACACTTCACTCTCCCATCACTCACTCATAATTGGCAACTTATACCATAGGCTCTGCCCTAAACCATTTAAAATTGCTATTTACATGAGCAATGAAAATGAAAAATGAAAAATTACAACACAATAGTCATAATTTGTTTCAAATACACATCATTCAATAATTTAACACAATAACATTATTCAAGTTAACACAACCAATTCTTGTACAGTCAATTCTCAGATAGGCTCTTCCTCATTATATTTAAGTACTACATTTCCCATCATTCTTCCATTGCTAGCTGGCAGCTAGCCTCCATTTTACTGCTGATTGTCAGAAGCGTCCCGACGCGTGACGACGCAGTGACGACACAACGCGACGCGACGAGGCCAGGCAGAGGAACTCCTGGGGATAAAGCTCGCACTGGAGGAATGGAGGCATTGGTTGGAAGGGGCCGTTCTCCCCTTCATAGTGTTTACAGATCACAAAAACCTGCAGTATCTGCAGATGGCTTGGAAGTTAAACCCTCGCCAGGCATAGTGGGCCCTGTTCTTTACATGCTTTCGTTTTACAGTATCTTATCGACCTGGGTCCAAAAATAGAAAAGCGGATGCTTTATCCAGGGTGCACGACAAGGCCCTTGAGTCACCTCTGATTGCAACAATTCTCCCAGAATCTTGTTTCGTAGCGCCGGTTCGATGGAAGTTCTGGGACGACCTCCAGGACGCCCAGCACACTGACCCTGGACCACCAGACAAACCAGCAGGGAAGGAGTACGTCCCAACCACCCTACGGTCCACACTCCTGCATTGGTTGCATGACACTCCAGCTACTGGGCACCCAGGCACAGGACGGACTCTCCACCTGGCACAACAACAGTTCTGGTGGCCAACGCTGGCGGGATGACGTCAAGCAGTTTGTGGCCGCGTGCGTAACATGTGCCCAAACTAAGGTACCCAGGCAACTCCCCGCTGGGCAGTTAGAGCCTCTCCCCATACCCGGCCGGCCATAGTCGAACATAGCACTAGACTTTATCACCGATCTCCCTCGCTCCAATAAGCATACCACCATTCTCGTGATGGTGGATCGCTTCTCCAAGGCCTGTCGTCTGATACCGCTATGTGCGCTACCCACAGCGTTAGAAACGGCGGAACAGGTGTTTCTCCACGTATTCAAGTCCTTTAGTCTTCCCGAAGAAATCGTCTCGGATCGGGGACCCCAGTTCACATCTGCGGTCTGGCGAGCCTTCTGGCGCCAGCTAGGGGTCACAATCAACTTAACCTCAGGCTATCACCCCCAGTCGAATGGACAGGCGGAGCGTTTGGTCCAGGAAATTGGGCGTTACCTTCGTAGCTACTGCAGCCAGCACCAGGCTGACTGGAGTCGTTTCCTCCCCTGGGCAGAGTATGCCCAAAATTCCTTGCCCCGCACATCGACTAACCTGTCCCCTTTCCAGTGTATTTTAGGTTACCAGCCTCCACTGTTCCCGTGGGACCCGACCCCTAGCAACATTCCTGCCGTTGATGAGTGGTATCAACGGAGTGGTCAGGTATGGCAGACGGCATGGGGGCACCTGCAGCGTGCGGTGCGGGCACAGAAGTTCCACGCAGATAGGCGACGACAAGCGGTCTCATTCCGCGTGGGGCAGAGGGTGTGGTTGCGTACAAAGGACCTGAAGTTGAGGTTGCCATCTAAGAAACTCAGCCCCCGGTACATCGGCCCATTTAAGATCCTCGGATCTCACCTGTTGCCTATTGCCTCCAACTGCCGTCTCACTACAGGGTGTGCCCTACCTTCCACGTCTCCCTGCTGAAACCCTGCCGATCTTCTCGACTACAGCAGGACCAGGTGCGGTCCGTGCCTCCTCCTCCCCTGGTGGTCGATGGCTCCCCGGCTTACCGGGTGCGCTCCCTGCTGGACTCCAAACGTCGAGGCGGGCGCCTGTTCTACCTGGTGGACTGGGAAGGTTACGGGCCAGAGGAGCAGTCGTGGGTGCAGGCCAGTGATATATTGGACCCGTTATTGATTGCTGATTTTCACAGGGCTCGCCCGGACCGGCCGGCTCCCCGCCCCCGGGGTCGTCCTCCTCGTGCTCGGGCCTCGGGAGCTGCTCGTAGGAGGGGGGGTTCTGTCAGAAGCGTCCCGACGCATGACGACGCGGTGACGACACAACACGACGCGACTGTTCCGAATGACGCGACTGTTCCGAATGTCCTTAAGAGCAGCTGCGCCGACTGGCACCGGCGTGGGACCTGACCGATACCGTTCTAGTTGTTAAACTGCCTGTGTGTTCCAAGGCTGTGTGAATAAACGACAGAATGTTGGCATCCCTTGTCCTGTCTCTCTCTTCTGCATTTGGGCCCTACGCCTTGTTTCCGATCAAGAGCTGATCGAGTACGTGACACTGATAAGGAAATTGTTTGCTAGTGACACCTTCTTTTAACATTTATGGTGACAATATACAGTATGTCTTTCAAATGAAAACACTACATTTACATAGCATAGATACAAAAATGGTAGTCAGCCCAAACGGAAGGCCAGAGCTACCCTGGAATTACTAAAGAAGAAGAAAGTTTAGGATGTCTGGAAGGCAATACTTTTCATAGTGACAACACTGCTATGCTGCTGTTAGTGCACCCATGAGAATAAACCTTGAAACTTGAACTTGAAATTTGAAGTTTATGTCTTACAAGTGGCCCAATCAAAGTCCTGATTTGAATCCAACTGAGAAAACTTCAAATCCGTAGCTACTGCAGCCAACACCGTAGCTACATTTCAAGCCAATGTCAGAACCTTTTAGACACTTACTGTAAAAGACCAGATATGAAATTGCAACAAATACTCTTCCATACCAATTCTTAACATCTACAATTGCTTTAAACATATTAACATGACTTATTACTCTAATAGTGGAAATGAGCATTTTCAAATTTTAGCAATTTTCTTATTATCATTTTCTGGTTTGTGTAACTGAACAACATTTTGGTCAACGTCATTACTGTGTTTCTATTGTGAGGGAATTTGGCCTGTGTGATATCTCGTACTTATACCCCAGTGAAACAAGAAGTCATGGCTGAACAACAAAAGTGATCTTAATCACACAGGGTAATTTAAAATCGTAAAATATGAATGGAAATGTATGTTAGATTGTACTCATATGACTTTTTAGGGGTCTCAATAATAGTGGCACAAATATATTTGAGAACAAATAGTTTGTTTTGTCATTTCTTTTCCTTTTTTTGTGATACAAAACTCATGCCAACGTTTACATTTTTTAATTTAAAATATGACACGAAAAGTAATATTAAAGCATATCTTTGTTATCGATTGTGATTTTGTCAATGGGCAGAATACTTTTCCTAGGCACTGTAGCATTATAGAATTAATGTACACAAGAAGTTAAAGTGTTTTTAAAATTTGCAGAAGCCCCCTGGGGACTTAGCAGATCTTCCATCTGGTGAAAACCACGAACTCCACCTGGTGTTTAATCGTTGCACTAAACTCACACATTGCTGGAAACATGGCAAAATCTTTTGGTGTTACTTTCCAAATGTGTCTGCCCCAGAGAAAAGAGAGGAATTATTTTGCTGTCACATTTCTAATCCAGTGGCATATTTGTAATGTCATGGTTAACCTACTTTGCATTTGCTTTTGAGGAAAATGTTTGCCTAAATATAATGCAATGCATTTGAAAATCTGTTCAGGTATACATCTGCTTCAAATCAACCAAAAGGTACAAATTTTTCAATATGTGCTTGAATTAGGAATGGGGGAAAAGGTTTATTTTTTAACACTGATCGATTTGTAATATTTCCTGCAGTCAACAGTACTTTTAAAAGGTTTTAAAAGGTTACCGTTACCCAAGAGTAGGAGTATAAAATCACCCACCTTTACTTCAATAGTACATTTTCCAACCGGTATTAAAGTATCAGATCTTATATTTGACTAATTTCTCATCAGCTTGTATTCTTCCTATAAGAATGTGATCCCAGTAAAACTGAAATATAAAAAAGACCATTATTCGTTCACAGAACTACCTCTCATTCAGCCAGCTTTTATATACTTTCCTCATGTAACTTGCACAGAATTCTCCAAAAAATAGGAAGGAAAAAACAAGGTCATAAGGATTATCAAATATTTACAAATGTTTTCATTCAGAGGAGATTTTTGACAGATAATTGCAAATCATCACTGAAACTGTAGCTTTACCATCTATTTAATAAAAAAAAATCCTGGAAAGAATTTCTGATTAAAGCTGTTGGATTGTATCAATACAGAGCATGCTTTTTGACTGAATGTACTCATTAAACATTACATTTACCAAAAATATATATATTATTTAGGCCATGATACAAAATCAGGACAATAAAATGAGTCACTTCATTGCATGAATAAAGTTTACATAGCTTGACTAAAAGGGTTATAAAATGAAACAACAAAATTAATGTGGTGAGATGTTCACAATTTCAAATTCCTGTGCAATTCAGTTCTGCTTTCATCTAATGGCAGTTTTAGGCCTTTTTCTGCAATAAATGATGAAAATAATTGCATGACCAATCATTTATGCAACTCACAATAAAAACAAGTTATGGCAATGGGGTTTTTATAACTTGTACCACTGTGTGTACTTTTCAGACGCACTTTTAAACCTTTGCCACATAAACCAATTGCATTCATTCTGTACCATTTTTTGCATTTAAAATATGATTCTGGGGGCTATATTTACCAGTTGTGGAAAAAAGCTTGGTTTTGTAGACTTACAACAAAAAAGACCACATTATCACATTAGTCAACCAAGTCAATTGACTTTAATTGCATAAAATGCAGTCAGGAGAGAGTCGTGCCTTAGCCTGTGTATCAGACATGAGGTCTTTTAGAGCTAAAGGGTGGACTGATTTTTGTGCAGCCTCAATTGCTTCATGGAAAAAACAAAATTACTCAAAAATGAATCCTGCCAGGTACTTCTACTTTAAGTCAGGAAAATAATCAAAACAGGAAAAAACTATTCCTGAATCTTCCATGAATAAAACCTGTTGGATTCCAGCCCTTAAGCTGGACACCTCTACTCTACTGCCCCTCCACTCTAATTTGCCTACCAAGCAAACTCCTAAATACAGTTCAAGAGTTCAAACTAAAAGATTCACATCAAACATAAAGTGCTAATGAAAGAACTAGCTCTTTAAGCGGGATCCTACTTCCTAACTGTCAGGGAATGTAGTGGTGAACTAGGGTAAGCTGGTTCACAGTTCCTGGGCTACTTGGCTGATGTAGGATTGAAACCCAGCTCACAGTTGTTTGTGGAGCTAGCATGTTCTACTCTGTGTTTGTGCACCTCTAAGGCAAAAATATGTTCAAAGAAGGCAATGACAAACCATTTTTGTTCCTAATATCAATTATCACCCAGGAGTCAACTACGATGGCACTTTCCCATCCATATAGTCAAAAAACTATGTTCACCTTGCTGACTAAATGCCTCACATTTTAGAAGTTTTTATCAACCCATGCAGCAAAAACCCAAGATTTATAAACTTTTTTAAAAAACATTTAGAGGAAAAAAGTGTAAAAATATGGCCATTGTATTGATTTACCCATCCATATACGGGATTTCATATCACACACTTTTAGTGCCTTATAGCACCCAATAAATTTATATTTTGAGAAGTACCTTGTTAACAGTGCTAGTGTAACATTGTTAATGCCATAAGACAGAGTTTTTAATTAACTAGATTAACAGATTGAAGTAAAAAGCATGAGTGCATCTGCAGGATTTATCATTTTAATTGTCAATTCCTTTGATTTAACAAAATGAAAGTTAAGGATGCAATTCACAAAAGATTTCAAGAAACCAAAAGATGAATTCAGCTACCTAAAACACTTGCTTTTCATGCACACACGAGGGTCATACAAAGTCTAATCAAATCTATTCCATCGATAGAATAGCAGAGCTATAGATGTCTTATAGATGTCAGAATCCTAAAGCGGGTGCTCAATTGAAGACTTCCAAATGCGTCTGAAACCATTTTTAAGGACAAAAAAGAGGGGAGAGTTGGTGCATTGATTTGCCCTCCAGTGATTCATCTCATTAATGATGCCAGTATTGCATGCCACTGACTGGGAATAAATAAAGTTGGATTTAAATGTGAATAAAATCACTAAGCCGTGCTTTCTTAATGATCCAGCGAAAGCCTTGAGCAGACAGAACCAATTAATTATGTGCTGACATTAATGGATAATAACATTATGGCAGATAACATCATTAATGAATATGCATGAAAAGGAATGTGAAAACAAGGTAAACCAGCATAACAGAAAACCATGTTTGTATAAAGTATTTCATCAAACATGTTTTATATTACATGAACTGTTTTCAATATACTGAACTAAGTAGCAAGCAAATTAATACAACATAAATATTATTTTTATTCATTATTTTCATGAAGAACCTTTGATGAATGAAGAAAAACTCTTCTTCATTATTATTTCATTAATATTTATTTCATATATCTTTTTCATGTTATTAGAAAGAGATAGAAATTCAATTAAAACTTTAATGCTTTAAATTTCACATCTGTGTGTGTAAGAGAGAGAATGACAAAAAGGAGAAAAAGAACATGTGATGTTCTTTTTAGAGCTAAAGGTATGATGTGAACCTATGTTTAGGTCTTAATTTGTTTCATTTTCTGCATGATCTCTCATCCTCAGTTCATTTGCTAAAGATAATCTTGCTTTAGAGAAAGTTGGCAAATTTGTGCTTCTATATGTGGAGTTCCTGTACTTCTGTTATTCAAGAGTTTCTGATTAGCTCTGTTGTCCTAAACTGTATGCAAAGAAAGAAAAAAAGGACTTTTGGCAATGAAAATAGAAAGTACACTGCTAATTTATAGCACAAACATGATGCCCAGCTTACTCATAAAGCTGGTAGTGGGGCAAAATTATCAGCCAAGATTAACTGATCCAGTGATCTCATAGCCAAATAAATCACAGTAGATTCATGTAATTGTGGCATCTGTTTATTGTTGGGTTTAATAACTGTCTCTAATTTGATATCTCTGATTCATAATAAGACAAACCAGAGCAAAAGCGGTCTTAGCTTTAGGCCACATCACTGAATCTGTTACATTTATACAATCTATGATATTTCCGTTACCCTGAATTATAAAGGAATTAAATCCCATTTACATTTTGACCCTAAGGCATTTTTTATTTGCTAAATTAATTTATTGGATTAATTTCTAAAATAAGATGTTGCGTTAAACCAATAGGCTCATTTGACAGCAATGTACATATGGTTATTCGTAGAAAGTAATAGGTGAATTTACAGGGTTCATCTCAGCTGTTTGGTAAATTAGCTGCTAAAACAAAATCGGAGGTCATCTCAATGAACAAGTGCACATCATGCTGTCACAGGACAAATGTCTCTTCATTAGCTCCCACTTGCTGTAATTAGTAAACTGCATAGACTGTAATTACCCCTCATTCACATCCATTCTGCCCGAATCCGCTAACTGATGACCCATAAACAGAGTCCAGCATCAGTAAAGTGTGCATGTCCTGTTCTGGTTTAAACATGATGGATGCAAGTGCTCTGTTTGTTTTGGGCAGGTGGACAGTGGCTAGAAATAGGGGCTCAGTTGTATGTTCTCTACCCAGTGGCCAATACCTTCCAGTTTTACTCGTTCAAATGGCAGAGCCACATAGTTGTTGCAATAATGGCCCAGAGTCTGGCTGGGAGTGTGTGTCTCTTCCCTGTTTTTCACTTAGGGCAGCAGAGACTCCAAATGGCCATCACCTGTGTTAATTTACCTGAACTGGGTGGATATGCTGGTAGATTTTCGGCCCTTGTGATGCCAGTTTTTATTAGGTAGTTTAGATCAGTGTATGAAAGACACTTTATCTTTCCAGGTTTAAGACTGAGAGTTGGCCTTTGGTTCATACACAGTAGAATAGTTTTATTTTCACTTGCCACACCTTTGAACACATTGTGATCCGGCTGTCCAAGTAATGAGGGGAACGTGAGGTTACTGTGGGTCCACAAGGGTTTTATTTCCCTTAAGCAACACACCGGTGCGCTATTTACAGGTGTAACAGTTTAATAATAGATATTTACAAACATCAGACTTCTGCCAGGAAAGCCAAGAGTCTTTACAGCAATACCAATGTGCTCCTTCATCCGCCAAACACAGCACCACACATTCTCTCAAATTGGACAACTTATACCACAGGCTCCACCCTAAGCTATTCCATTTACTTTTTACATATAAATATAATACAAATACACAAATATTTATTCCCTTAAAAAATACAACACAATAACCATCATCTGTCAATCTTCAAATACACATCACTAACTTATTTAATACACATTTCAGAGTATTCAAGTTAATCTAAGCAATGACTACTTGTACAGAGGATTGTCAGATACGCTGTCCTTCTGGTATTTTTCGATTACATCTCCCATAATTCCTCCTTTGCCAGCTGGCAGTCAATTTCCATTTCCCATTGGTAAACAAATTGTTTGTTCCTCAAAGAACACAGTTTAACATTTATTGGGATACTATGCAATCATCTTTCATATGAAAACATTTACATGGCACAGATACACAAATGGTAAAGTTTGCTCATGTGTGCAACTTTACACACATTAATATTATATTGTAGCAAGCACTGACCTGGGCTTGGATGAAGGGAATGAGGACACCACGCTTCATAATGAGGACACAATCTTCATAACATTGTCTTTTATTGAACACTAAACAGCAGGAGAAGGTAACAGCCAGGCAGAGTAATGGAACAGGCATTCTTTCAGCACCCCCACTGAAGCCGAGTAACCACCTCAACCCTTCTCTCAACACACTAGAACCAGGCGAATGCCAACAACACAACAAATCATCTTATTCTCAGTTAGACACTAATTAACTATTCATACATGTCATACCAACACCTGCCACTAGGTTGCTGCAATATGTTTTGTTTGCTGGGTTTGACCTCTGTAATTTATCCTATTTATGCTATTTATTACAGTTATTTATTGGTAATTTGCACTATATTCCTTTTCCTGCTGTACCGTGTTGTGTTGTTGTGTTGCACCTTGGTCCTGGAGGAATGCTGTCTCGTTTCGCCATGTACTGTGTAGATGGACAAAATGATAAACTCCTGCCTTTACCTTGCCTTGCCTTGATGAAACTTTTAATGAATGCACTTTTATTTTTGGTTTTCAGTACTTATGGAAAGCCAAAGAAAAATGTCAGCTTTTAAACTTAATTTTACGTCAGGCCAAATATGCGCTCTATGTCAACCACAAATATAAATCAGAGCAGAAGTGTGGAGATGAGGTTCTGCCTGTTTTTAAGTGATAAAATTGAAGATTATGATTGATTTTGCTTTTTATAAAGCAATGTGTGACATACAAAGTTTTCAATCAAAATGGTGCATTAAGAATGTGTTGTGCTCTGTGCAAGGACATACGTACCCTGGTGTACTCTGTGGGATTGATCTAAGTGTTTTCATTTTGGTGTCACTTGTGTTTTCTTTTTCATATTTGCTTTTGTTTCTACACATCAGTTATGCTTCTGCTTGTGTTTCCTCATCGTGGCATGACATTTTCTATTATAATACGATGATGGTAAATAAATATGTTTTATTTAAAATTCAAAATTCTCTCTCTCTCTCGCTCTCTCTCGTGCATGCTGGGAGCAAGTGAGTGGAGCGTGGCAAGCGTCTGAAGTGAGGTTTGCTGCTGAGTGAGTTGCAAGCTGACTTAGCTTCTATTTTTTTTCCTTTTTTCTTTCTTTCTCTATTTTTCTCCTTGTGGTTAATATAGTTGAGCATTGTTGGTTAGGGTAGTGTACTGACCAGTCCGACTGGTCAGCTGTGCTTTGTGTAGAAAAAATGAGTTTGAACAGCTGACAAGGCAGCATGCAGTAAAAGTTGTTCCTGTACATTGTTTTGGCGGTGGCTGATGTAGTGGGTCATGCCAGTGTTAGATCAGCTTCGTGCATGAACAGCGCTATTGTGGCCTTTTTAGACACCACTGACAAATTTCATCAGTTGGTGGAAAAAAGGGGTTGTGATACAAAACACTTTGACACCCGTTCTTCCACTTGTTCAGCCCTTGAAAAGGGTGATTTTGTCCAATGTACCCCCTTTGCTGAAGAACAAGGTTCTGGCAAAAGAACTTTCCAGACATGGGCAGTTAGTGTCTCCAATTAAGATGATTTCGTTGGAATGTAAATCCCCATTACTAAAACATGCAGTGCCTTTTAGGTTACAAATTTTCATGATTCTAAAAGACATGAATGAAGACCTAAACTCAGTGTTAAAATTCAGGATCAATGACTTCGACTATGTTGTTTTCACCACATCTGGTGCAATTAAGTGGTTCAGGTGGGGCCAGGAAGGACATTTAATTTGGGCTTGTCCTGAGAGAAGAGTTGATTCTGAATCTCAGAGTAAGGAAACGGTGGAATTTTAGAATACTGAATCAGTAACAGGAGAGGCTGAGGATGGTTTGCAGGGAGCGAGTGGTGGGGCAACTTTGACGGTGGACCCTGCACCCTCCAGCGGTACTGATAGACCACCGGCCGAACTGATGGTGTCCATAGTCCATAGTGAGGACATTGATACGGTGTGAGACGACAACAACATTGGTGTTATGGCTGAAGATAAAACAGTCAAATGACTGAAGAAACGTAAGGCTAAGGTGAACATTCAATCAGACACTAATGACACCGATGGGAATGCGGACGAATAGGACGGTGAAGAGTGGGAATCGTCTAGCAATGGGGAATCAGTCAATTTGGCACCTTCGCAAGATGTAGAGAAGGTGGTTTTGCAAAACCACTACTTACTGGAAAGGATCAAGTTTTTTTGCAGACCACAAAAAACAAAAAGAACGTTGAGGTTAAGAATTTCTTCCAGAACAAAAGCCTTCATATGAATTCTATTAGTGTCCTAATGAGAGAAGGGTCCTTCACAGACCCTGAGAAGTTCAGACTGAAGAAACTGCTGCAAAAGTTGAGCTCATGATTAAGTTCATGCCATACAAATGTTTTTTGGTTTTTTTGTTTCACATTTTTCTGTTTGCACTTTTGGATGTCTTTTTGGTTTCTCTGTTATTGTCTTTTTTTCATACACTTTTCCTATGGGTGATATTCAGATAGGCTCTCTAAATCTAAATGGTGCCAGGGATGTCGCTAAACATGCTAAACTTTTTGAGTTAATGGAGTAGAAATGCCTTGACGTACTATTTGTACAGGAAATGCACAGTGATGGCAAGAACGAAATAGACTGGAAAAGAGAATGGAAGGGGAGTGTATTTTTAAGTCACAGGTCAAATGTGAGTGGTGGGGTGGGGATTTTACTCTCTAACTGCTTCCTTCCTGTCTCACGTGATGTGACAGATGTTGTATCTGGCCAGTGCATTCTTGTAAATGCAAAATATAGAAACATGGCTTTTTGTTTTATAAATGTGTATGCACCTGTAGTGGGACATGAAAGAGTGTGTTTTTTCACACCCTGCACAATGTTTTAAAGGATGTTGCTGCTGATTTTCTGTTTCTTGGGGGTGATTTTAATTGCGCAATGAATAATCGCCTCAATAGGAATCATGCAGAACCTCACATTCCATCCTCACGGGCTCTTCTTAAAGTGATTGAGACTTATGATCTCCAAGATGCATGGAGGCTGCTGCATGGAAATACCAGGCAGTATACCTGGTCACAGTTTAGGGAGGGTTTTATCTCCTCAGCCAGACTGGATAGATTTTATGTGTCACGGTGAAACATGAATGCTGTCAAGACGTCCAAGATTGTTCCTGTAGAGTTTTCTGACCATTGTCTGGTCACTTCTACTGTTTATTTTAGGAGACTTAAATCAAGAAGTACATTTTGGCACTTCAATACCTCTCTGTTAAACAATGTATGTTTTAAGGATGGTTTTAATTGTTTTTGGAGAAATTTTCGTAAGAGTAAAAGTGATTTTATTTCGTTGCAGCAGTGGTGGGATTATGGGAAGGTTTTAATTAAAAAGCTGTGTCAGCAGTACACGCTCAATGTCACTAGGAACATTGCTAGGTCATGAAGACATCTGGAGATTAAAATAGTGGATCTCCAGACTTTGCTGGAGTCCATGGAAAATCGAGGATATATTGAAATTCTCAAGAGCAAAAAAGACAGACTGAATGACCTGTTGGGTGTGAAAGTGCAGGGGGCTCTGGCTCGCTCGTGTTTTCAGAATGCAGTTGAGATGGACGCTCCCTCAAAGTTTGTCTTTAGTTTGGAGAAGAAGAACAGTCAGAGCAAATTCATGCACTCTATTTTCTCTGCCTCTAGGCAAGAGCTGACTTATGACAAGGGCATAAGGAACAGAGCAAGTTTTACACCGCCTTGTATAAAAGTGAATCTGTTTGTGATGAAGGGATGATGAGAGAGTTAATGGAGGGCTTGACAAAGGTGTCAAGGGAGAGTTTTGTAGACACTGAGGGGGAGCTGATGCTAGGTGAGCTCAAAACTGCATTGCACAGTATGAAAAATGGGACATCCCCCGGCCTTGATGACCTGCCTATTGAATTTTACAGATCGTTTTGGGCAATCATTGGTGGTGATCTCCTTGATGTTCTGAATGACAGTCTGACTAGAGGGTCTCTGTCGGTAAGCTGTCATAGGGCAGTCATCATCTGGCTACCCAAGAAGGGGGACTTATGGAAGATTAAGAACTGGTGTCCAGTCTCGCTTCTGACATCTGACTACAGAATTCTTTCAAAAGCCCTGGCTTTTTGCTTGAGGGAAGTTATGGATCAGGCAGTTCACCATGACCAGACCTACTATGTGCTTGACAGGTTAATTCATGATAATATCATTTTAATTTGTGATATTTTGGAAGTCTCCAGACTACTGGGGATTAAAACTGGCCTGATTTCTATGGACCAGGAAAAAGCTTTGCAAAGTTGAGCACTCATATTTGTGGAAGGTTATGGAAGAAATGGGGTTCAGCTCTTGTTTACTAGCCATGATCAAAACTTTGTACTGGGATATTGAGAGTGTACTGAAGATTAATGGTGGTCTCAGTGCCCCTTTTAAAATTCAGCGGGGCATTAGACAGTGCTGTTTATTGTCAGGAGTGAGCCTCTTTCTGGCTTGCTAGCAAAGGCTCAAGCATTGCTGGTATGGTTTTTTGGGATGGGATGCACTGGGTTCCTCAAAGCATTCTCTGTCAGTCAAAGGATGATGGTGGACAAAGCCTGGTTCATCTCGAAAGCAGGAGTAATTTTTTACAACTTCATTTTATTCTTAGATTTTTAACTGTGCCCTATGGGCTAATATGGAGGCCCCTTGCTTCGGTATTGTTTCGGCGGGTTGGGGATATGGGTTTAGACACAGCTCTTTTTTAATGAAACCCACCAAACTGAAGGTTAGTTGGTTGCCCCGCTTTTTAAAGTCTGGGGCCAGGTTCGATGTTACAGTGTTTCCCCGTTAACTTCTCTGCACTGGTTGATGGAGGAACCCATTGTACTTGGAGCCCGGCTTGGCGTAACAGAAAGATGTTTCTCTGGCCTGACAGCACAGCTCCTGCAGACCAAGGCCTGCACACAAGGTGAAGTTGCTAAGGTGGCAGGAAAGACCTTTGCCAGTGCTACTGCCATTGCTGAAAGGTTAGGAGTGCACTCAGTCAGATGCGTCAGACACTTTTTAGAGGCACTATGGCGGGCTTGTCACAGAGAAGAAAGAGAGTTACTGCTTAGTTTTTGGAGTGGTTATACAAGATCGGACAATATGGACCCTTTTCAAAATTATAGAATCACACCAAGCTCAGATGGTTTTAAAGGGACATGCCCACTATCAAAAGATACATTTTGCATTAATATGTCCACAGTGACAGGCAAAAATGCATGTCTTCTCAAGGTTTTAACCTTGCTGGGCAGAACGGACACGGTGTGGAGGAGAAAACTTAAGGTAGACCCTAACATCAATTCGCCGAAACAGTTACGGGTTTCATCGCAAAATGCATCGACGATGTCATTCCGAGAGTCACTGTACAGACTTTCCCGAACCAAAAACCGTGGGTGAGCGGCGAAATCCTTGCTTTACTCAAAGTGTGGACGTCAGCCTTTAACTCCGGTGATTTGGAGGGCTACAGGCGCTCTAGTTACGACCTCAGAAGAGCAATAAAATCCGCTAAAAGGCAGTACAGGGACAAAGTGGAGTCTCTCTACCAGGGCTCCAACATCAGAAACATGTGGAGAGGGCTTAGAACAATCACGGACTATAAAGGGAAAGGCAGCAGTGTCATAGGAGCATCTGCTCCCCTCGCTGAACACCTTCTACGCACGGTTTGACAAGAACCACCTACACCTGGCCATGGATCTGAACCAGGATGCTTGCTCACTGCAGGTGTCCAAGGCGGACATATGTCAATCCTTTAAAAGGATAAACATACACAAAGCTCCTGGACCAGATAACATCCCTGGTAGGGTTCTTAAGGCTTGTGCGGACCAGCTGGCGGGTGTGTTCACGGACATCTTCAACCTTTCACTGCTGCAGTCTGTTGTCCCCACGTTTCAAGAAAACCATCATTGTTCCTGTACCCAAGAAACCCCGAGTCCTCTGCCTAAAATGACTACCGCCCTGTAGCACTTACGTCCATCATCATGAAGTGCTTTGAGCAGTTAGTCAGGTCACACATCGTTGCCTCTCTGCCAGACACACTGGACCCGCTTCAATTCGCCTACAGACCAAACAGGTCTACTGACGTCTACTGACGACACAGTCGCCTTCACCCTCCACAAGGCTCTCTCCTACCTGGAACAGAGGAACACGTATGTGAAAATGCTCTTCATTGATTATAGCTCAGCATTCAACACCATCGTGCCCTCTAAGCTGGTCGCCAAGCTCAGGAACCTAGGAATTAACCCAGCTCTGTGCAGTTGGGTCATGGACTTCCTGACGGGCAGGCCCCAGGTGGTGAGATTGGGGAACACCATCTCCTCGGCGCTGACTCTCAGCACGGGGACCCCCCAGGGCTGCGTGCTTAGCCCCCTGCTGTACTCCCTGTTCACGCACGACTGCGTCGCTTCGCTCAGCTCCAACATCATAGTCAAGTTTGCTGACAACACCACGGTCATCGGCCTGATCACTGACAACGATGAACAGGCCTATAGAGAGGAGGTGAGAACCCTGACCTCATTGTGTCAGGACAATGACCTCCACCTCAACGTCAGCAAAACAAAAGAGCTGATCGTGGACTTCAGGAGACAGCAGGGGAATAGCCATGTGCCCATCTCTTTAGCCGGCGCCCCAGTGGAGAGAGTAAACAGCTTCAGGTTCCTCAGAGTTAACATCACTGAGGACCTGTCCTGGTCACGGCACACCAGCATCGTCATTAAGACGGCAACACAACGCCTCTTCTTCCTCCTTCGGCTGAGGAGGTTTGGCATGGACAACAGGATACTTGTCAACTTCTATAGATCTACGATCGAAAGTATCCTGACTGGCTGTTTCACGGCCTGGTATGGCAGCTGTAGTGTGTCAGACCGTAAACATTTTTAAGTGCTAGATTTCTCCATGTAGACTCTATTGTAAGAGGCATTTGGATACTATGAAATGGGCATGTTACAAAGCGTAACAACCCTCCTGAAGTCTAAAAGAGGCCAATGTAGGAATTACTGCAGATGTCTTACCATGTAATTAACAGTTTTTCTGTCTCTTATTCAAAAAAATGAAATAAAAAAACTGAAAAAAGACTCAGAGCTGCTCCCCATAAAATATAAATTCAGAAAGTGAGGGGCAACACGACTATACTGTAATTCCATTTTAATTCATATTACAAATGTATTTTGAAGGGTTCTGTGTTTTTTTTTCTTAAAAGAAAGACTGGTTACTTTTACAGTACAGTTTCAACTTACTGAGTAAATTGTTATGTTTTACTGAGTAATGCTGCAGAATGTACATGGTGTAAGTTTGTGTTGAATGCATGGAAAAAGAGAATATGGTAAGAGCCTGGTAATACCATGGAAACAAGCAGGGCTTCCTTTTACAGTACAGTTTCAGCTTACTTTGTAAGCAACATTTAAGATGTACCATGACACTAGAGGAAAACTGTTCCTGTAGGGGTTGTTACTAGGTAAGTAGAAGGTAAAAGTTAATAAACCCTTTATAAATGGATGTAGCTGTGAACAACAACTATGTAAGAAAAAAGTAATGTATTGGAAAGTACAAACTTAATTTCTAGATACATAATTAAACTTGGGTTGTTACCTACATAAACCTTGGACAACTACAGCTGTAACTTGAACTGATGAGTAATGGAGGAGGTGTTTCTAAGAATTGGTTGCCTACTTTCCTAGAAAGTATGCAATTAGTTATTATTATTAGCAGCCTAAACTGGTCACAACTACATGGTACTTAGTTGAGTTAATGTGTAATAGTGGAAATTTTTCTTCGTATTTCAGCAGTAGTTTCATGGTATTTACCTACTTATTACCTATAGTAATTATCCGATAATATATTATAATTTGCCACATATTTACCAGGTAAATATTGAGTAATTAGGGGACTGTAAAAGGAAGGGTTGCCATTTATATTAGGGTTAACTAGTTCATTCACTTGGCACCTTTTGGATCAGAAAGTGGGAAAGTATTTAGTAATAACACATCATACAGTATAATCGCCAAACAGTATTACCCTGTTAGTGGTATATTTAGTGCACAAGCATTGTTAGTGTTGATTCAATTCAATTCAATTTTATTTTTATATAGCACTCTCCTCACTGCAGTGACACAGAGTGCTGAACAGACGTGCAGTTGGTATAGAATAGAATAAACCTTTATTATCCCACGAATGAGAAATTTAGGTGTTACAGAACTCTTATCACAAAGGGAATATAGGAGAAGAACAAGTTAGTAAGAAGGACAAGGACAGATAAGTTAGTAATCTATATACACAAAATAACCCTATATACATAAATAAGTTATAAATAAATTAACCAATTTAGACTGCGTTGTGCAGTCTGACAGCTGCTGGTAAGAGTGACCTGCGGTAGCGCTCCTTCCTGCACTGTGGAAGTAAGAGTCTGCTGCTGAATGAGCTACTCAGTGCTCGTACAGACTCATGTAGGGGGTGGGAGGTGTTGTCCATGATTGATGTCAGCTTGGACAACATCCTCTCCTCCCCAGCCTGCTCGATGGACTTCAGAGAACAGCCCAGGACAGAGCTGGCCCTCTTGACCAGTCTGTTGAGTTTCCCCCTGTCCCTCTCTGCAATTCCACCACACCAGCAGACCACAGCATAAAGGATGGCAGACGCTACCACAGTGTCATAGAAGGTCCTTAAAAGAGCATTGTTAACCCCAAAGGACCTCAGTTGCCTTAGCAGGTGAAGGCGACTTAGACCCTTTTTGTAAAGTGCCTCCGTGTTTGTGGACCAATCCAGTTTATTGTTGAGGTGAACACCCAGGTATTTGTACTCCTCTACTGTTTCAGTGAACAAACCCTGGATGGTCACTGCCGTAATAGGGGATGACTTCTTGCTGAAGTCAATCACCAGCTCCTTCGTCTTGCTGGCATTGATGTGAAGATGGTTCTGTTCGCACCAGCTGATAAAGTCATTGATGACCCCCCTGTATTCCAGTTCGTTCCCCTCTGACACCCGACCAACAATGGCAGTGTCGTCCGAGAACTTCTGGAGATGGCAAGTGTCCGTGTTATAACTGAAGTTCGCAGTGTATAGGGTGAAGAGGAAAGGGGCGAGTACTGTTCCTTGTGGGGCCCCCGTGGTACTGACTACCACCTCAGTCCCGGAGCCTCACATACTGGGGTCTACTGGTGAGGTAGTCAATAATCCACACGGACAGCTGATGGTCCACTCCTGCTCCCTCCAGCTTCCCTCTCAACACTGAGGGCTGGATTGTATTGAAGGCACTGGAGAAGTCAAAAAACATGACTCTCACAGTGCTCCTGGCACTCTCCAGATGAGAAAAGGTCCGATGCAGCAGGTAGATGACGGCGTCATCCACCCTGATGTTCGGCTGGTAGGCAAACTGCAGTCAGTCTAGATCCCTCCTGACTAGAGGGCGAAGGTGGAGAAGTATGATGCGAAGTTAGGGCAACGGGTCTGAAGTGGTTCGGCTCCTTGGGGTGCGTTGTCTTTGGGACTGGCACCACGCAGGACTTCTTCCACAGAATGGGGACCCTCTCCAGACTGAGACTGAGGTTAAAGATGTATGTGATAACCTCACAGAGTTGACCTGCACAGTCCCTCAACAGTCTGGAGCTGATTCCATCCGGACCCGTGGCCTTCCTTGTTTTCATCTTCATTAGCTGACCCCGCACCTGGTCAATTGTGATGGAGAGGCTGCAGTGTAGGGTGTATTTGGGTGACTCCTGATGAACGGCATGGGGGGGGCAGTAGAGCCGTTGGAGGACAAAGGGGATAGATGGGGTGCAGCTAATGTCCCTGGTGCCGTGGGGGGTTGCAGAGAGGTGTGAAGGAGGTGTGATGAGCTCTGGCGGGTGGGGGAGGGAAGGGCTTCTGAGTCAAACCTGTTAAAGAACTGGTTCAGTCTATTAGCCCAATCCTGGTCTCCAGCCTCTGGACCCCCTCCGCTCGCTGTGCTCCATCCGCTGATGTTATTTAGTCCTCTCCACACACCTCTGGTGTTGCTCTGCTAGAGCTGCTCCTCCAGCTTGCTCCTATAGCGGTCTTTTCCCCTCGTTACTTCTCTCCTTAGCTCCTTCTGTACTCCCCTCATTTCCTTTTTGTCTCCTGATCTGAAAGCCCTCCTTTTCCGCTCCAGCAGAGTCCTCAGATCTGGAGTCAGCCATGGCTTGTTGTTGGAGTAACACTGTATCTTCCTGGTCAGTACAGTGTTATCCACACAGAAGTTGATATAATCCGTTATGCAGGTTGTTAGATTGTCAATATCCTCCCCATGTGGGCTGCATAGCACCTCCCAGCACCTACCATCTGGCCACACAGGAGATGAAAACTAGAGAACAGGAGAAAAATAAACCTCTGGGGGTCCCTGTGCCAGGCACCCCTCCCTAGTGTGTGTGTTGTGCATAAAGGAGAAACAGAGATTGAGCTTTACTAATATTGAGATTTTGTTGTGTACTTCTAGCCACACCCAGAGTGAAAGTATGTTTTGTTCCGTCATGTTGTGGTCTGTTCTGAAGCAAAAATAATATCTCTATTTTCCATAAGTGAACAGTCAGAGCCCAGGCCTGACATAATTCATGTCCAGGTTCTCCTGTAGCCATCCTTTTGCTGGGGACAACAGGATCAGGTTGTGTACAAAAAGTACAAATGTCATTTCAGAGTTATATACTGACACATCAGGTGTTGCAGACTTTTCAAGAACCTTTACTATATTGAAAAACTCTGCCTCGCGCCTTGCTCTTAAATGAATAATATTGTTTGTTTGTATACATATATGTTATGATGAGGTATGATTCTCCCATACCACTTTCAATTAGTTTATACAATCCTTCATGCCACACCGAATCAAATGCTTTTTTGCAGTTAGTGTCATTGAGCCAACTGTTGGGTTTTGAAGGACGAAATCTGTGAACAGCAAATATTCCAAGAATGTCTCATGCTAAAAAAGTCCACAGATACCCTCAAAAAGCCAATGTGTATTATAGAAATGTCACTCCTTTTTTGCTTTCATTAATCCAGCACCTGCAAGATTCACTGGGATGCACAAATTCTTATTCTGACAGGAAAAATAATTTCTATGTAGTGTAGCAATAGTTGCTTGTTTTGTTTGTTTAGTTTATTTGGTACTTACTTGTTTTATTTTGTCTTCATCAGAGTAACAAAGTTCAAAATCAAAGTCAATGACCAGATCTGCATTGCTATTTCAATCAAAGCAAGTATATACATTGAGTTGAATTATGCAAGTATATATTGGATAATGATTTTATAAGGCATTTCCAGGGTCAAAAATAGTAAAACAACATTTGCTCATCTACTTAAACAGAAAAATTGATGACACTTAAGACAGAGTGTGCAAGCAAGCTTTTAGATGAAGAAAAATCCACATAATCTAATGACAATTCAGAAGATTCAACTCGTGTGAGACTGTTATCTCATTGCTTTGAGAGGAGAATCAGAAAGTTTCTGCTAATTTATAATGTTGAATTCTTTGGTAGGACCGTTTGTAATGAAATAAAGACAGAACATATATTTCACAGTATCTCTCCATCACAACAAGAGAAACACTTTGAATTGTTTAGATATAGCAGTGGCAGTGTTATGCTTAGCAATCATAACTCAGTCATGGTGCTGAGAAAACCTCTTAATTTGTGCTACTGAGTGCCCCTCCTGACTTGTTAATAATTTTGCCAAGACAGCAGTCTAAGAGCACTCAGTAAATGTCACCTAAGAGTTCTTATATGTAATTATTATTTGAAAAAAAATGCACAAAGCAAAGGGGGTTTTAGCAGTATAATGTCTGCTCAGGAAATGGCATGGAAACATTGCGTAATGTGCTGGCTTTCAGTTATCTAAAAGTGGCCTGTATTTCTTCCATATTTTGGGTGTATGAGTCAGAGGCAGGCACAGCTATTTCAGGAATGGCTGAAGGACCTTCTAATGAAAATCTATGCAGTGTTTCTGCATAATGCCGCACAAAAAGGTGATCAACTTAATGACTTCTTTTCTGAAAAAAGCATTTGCTGTTTTACAAGTTAGTGGGCAGCAAGCAAGAACTTCTACATCTATATTAGGGAAGAAACAACAAGAGAATCACTAAATAAAGCCATATAGATACAAACGCAGTATTATAGGATTTTAGTAAGAGGCCTTTAATAAAGAGATGAATGTAGAAATTCCCCATCTAAATAAATAAATAAATAAATACATAAATAAATGAGGAAAGGTCACACAGATGGCTAAAAATTCAGGAAAGATTTGAAAAGTACTCTCTAACTGATTGTCAAAAATGTACTGGTGAAAAAACCATAAACACACAAATATGTCAACCCAGAATTTGGTTTATTAGGTATTAATAACTACTGTGAGATGGAAAAAATAGCAATAGTATTCAAAGCAGTTTGTGCAGTTTGCATGAATAAAATAGTATTCTATTCAGATCAGTCTAATTCAGAAGCCAGGTTGCTGAAAATGTGCTTAAAAAGTAAGTTTTAAATTAAGTAAGCAAGCTTAAGAAATATGGATAAAAATTACTTATTTTTTTTAATAGGTCATTGTTTCAGCCAAGCTAGTAGCAAGTAAAGTGGTGGTTTCCTCCACTGGAAAGAAACCTACATATCCTTTGCTTGAATTCGACTCCTGCTGTAATACACTTCAGTGATGTATTTATCGTAATTTGCTCCATTAAAGACACCCTAGTGTATACAATAGAGACATCATTCTCTGTTGCTTTTCTAACATAAGTCACCTTGGACAAACATGTGAGTTAAAAAAAATAAAAATAATCTCTGCCCTGAGGAATTGGAAAAGAAAAATAAAACAGAAACTCAAACTGGATGCTTAAAGAAGCCAAAATAGGCAAATAGAAAAAGAAAAGAACACATACAAAGCTTTAATTTTTCAGTACCAGGTTTTGCAACAGCTCCTCAACTCAGACTTGTGCATTCCCCTAATACATAATTTCTTAAAAATAAACACATAAAAGAGAAGTCAGCTAAAGATGTGCAACATTATTCAGTTTCATTACACACATCTGACAAAACAAAGGGGTTGCTAAGCAGCCAGGATGTCCTAGCTAATGTGGCTTTGTCCCATATACATTGCCCAGGCAAAAAAAAAAAGTGGCCACCTGGATTTAATTCAGTTTTATGTGGGTTTGCTGCAGTTGGTTAGGTCTAGGTTCAGCAACGTTATGTGTCCAAAAAATGAGGTGAGCTGATTACCTGAATATACTGAATCACCAGGTTTTTCCATCAATGCATTTTTTTCTTCCAAGATGACAATGCCAGGATTCATCAGGCTCAAATTGTGAAAGAGTGGTTCAGGAAGCATGAGACATCATTTTCACACATGGAAATGGCCACCACAGAGTCCAGATCTTAACCCCATTTAGAATCTTTGGGATGTGCTGGAGAAGACTTTACGCAGCGGTCCGACTCTCCCATCATCAATACAAGATCTTGGCAAAAAATGAATGCAACTCTGGACAGAAATAAATGTTGTGACATTGCATAAAGTTATCAAAAGGATGCCACGGTGAATGCGTGCCATAATCAAAGTTAAAGGCGGTCCGACAAAATATTAGAGTGCATGACTTTTTTTTGGCCGGGCAGTGTACATAGATTATTGAATATTAAAATGTATGTTTAAATGAACAAAGCAGCACTAGGGAAAGGGATGCACAGGTGTGTTAACAAGATTTGCTCTGACCAGGTCATTAACATCCTTTATAGTTTTGTACTCTTCTTAGTTATAAATATTTGTCTTTCACACCCTAAACATGTTCATTAGAAACCTCAAGGCTGCTTTTTCCAAACCTCAAGTCCTACCCCTAAACTGAAGGCAGTATCTCTGTCATTTATTTTATCAGGAAATAATGCTTAGCATCAGCAGGTATGTGCTGATATGTATAACATTCCAGTCACAGCAACGACAGTGCAGTTCTTACATCCCAGTGAGTTCCTGTGGTGTTTGGGGTGAGGTTTGTTCATTCACAAGTGTCCAACTGGTCCTTCATCCTGCCAATCAGCATTATTGATGACATCACCACAACCCCCTTCCCCAGCCAATGAAAATCGAGGTGGAGAAAGAAAGAAAGACAGCCTTGCCAGTGTTGGACTTTAGAACTTTCTTGTCCTGAGCTTTTTGCTGCTTTTCCTGATGTTGTTTTCTAGTGTTAATTTGCCTGATTCTGTTTACACTCGTTTATGCTGATGCTTTTTTCTATATATATACAGGTGTATAGACACTGTATATTCTGTCTGTATGCGTATGTACTGTATATAGTTTTTTTTTTAATTACCCTACTTTATATAGTACATCACTGTTACACCCACATTTCCTGTGTTTGCTCATTTTTCTTCTCCTCATCTAAACTACTGAAATTCAGGCACATTAACATTCCACCCTTTACTCCTACACACCTTGGGGTTGTAACGTAGCTGAAGTTGTGTTATACTAACATAATGTAAATGCATCACTTACACATACTGCGTACAATGGTATGGATTGATAAAAACTAAGGTTTTACCCTCTCATATCACCCCCACTGTCTGTGGGCAATGATAAAAATATGCCAAATTGAAAGGTATTGCTTTGCCTTTTCTGAGTGAATGTCTCCAACTTGTCAGTGTACCGGTTTCTGAGTTCTGTAATTGCTGCTGTTGCTTCTGTTATTTCTGGGTTTTTTTTGGTTTTCAGTCAATAAATCAAATAAATGACACCTGTGTAGAGGTTAGATCACTTCTACAGTACAGAAATCAGCCTTTTACATCTGCTGAGATTTCCAGCAAAAACCCCTCAATTGATCTTCTCACAGTGCATCAATAAATGTGGGGAGACTTGCCACCCCCTGGCAAAAACAACAAGAACAAAGAGCAAGTGTACAACAAAGGCAGTGAAGGCCTTTTATTAGCACTGTTTTTTTTTTCCACTTTATCAAGTTGCACCATTCATAGTTATCAGCATTTACCAGAAGATGAAGTATGTTAACTGTGTACTTCCTCAAGCACTTGTAAAAATGTAGGTAAAGGCAAGTAGTTCAATAAAATGCTAATTAAAAAAAGTTCTTATATAAAAATAAATGTTAAAAGCAGTGAAACCATGTGATTTATCTTAAATCAAGCATTGAGCTACACTGAAATGAAGATGTTATAGTTACAATGTCCCACCAAAAGTTATTTTAAGTCCACATGACATTTTGGACCAGGTAACATACTGTATAAAATGATCAATTACATTCAATAAATAAGCATTTAAATTGCTTTTAACTATAATTAATAATCATGCCCACAACTACCATTTAAATGATCAAAGTCATATATCAGCTGAAATACGACAATCTCCATTCAACATCATTATGTGAATGTCACGCCTTCGGCTTAGTCGACTTCCGCGTGCACAGTTGCCCTGCCTGCCCCGGGGATGATGGGTGGAGCCACTAATTGCGCCCGAGCTCAGTCTTCCTGTTACATCCGAGAGGAAGGAGGCATCTGCAAGACACAAGCAGAACAGAGCAGAGCACAGAGAACCGGAACTGGCCCAGAGGGCGAACACAGGGGAACCACCCCAGAGGGCAAACACGGGGAACCAGAATCGTTGCGGCGGGCGAACATGAGACGCAAGTGTGGACTGAACATGGCAAGGGTCAGAGGAAGACTGAGCCTGGGTGAAGAACCGGTGGCACTTTTAAACAGTCTGCAATTAGTGGCCCCGCCCATCATTGCTGGGGCAGGTGGGGCGACTGTGCATGCGAAAGTCGGCTAAGCCTAGGGCGAGGCAGCGCCCCCCCGCGAGGACAAATGTACACGCAGGGGTCGGGAAAACCCAGGGCGTGACAGTGAATTGATGTTCAATTACACTGAACCATAAAATGACAACTATAATGCTATAATTGTGCATAGTAAAAAGGCAAAAAGCATGCAAGGTCCAGTGGATATTTTGCTCAGCTAAGAGAGCTGTTCTGAAACCTGTGCATGACTAAACACATGCACAGCGTAGTGATAATAACAAGGAATTAACCATGAGGGTGTGGAAACCTTTTCCTGTTTACCCTGTTCTATAATGCGGATTGTCTGCAAACACCCCTCACCAAAACTCCAATAAATGGATTATGTTTAAGGTTTTCCATAGTGCTTAAGCATTCTGTCAGTTTCATGTCATAACATCAAAGGCTGGGAGTAAATCACATTTGCTGGAGGCAAGGTGGCCAGAGGGAGAAATGGGTAAAGAGAGTATCGATGTGTGGTTGTAATCCCCATATGCAGTCGACCCTGGAGCTAATTGTCTGTAAAACTTGTCCCTGCTCCCTGGGGTTTTGCTGCTTCACCAGCATTTGCTGTCAACTTTGATGAAGGAAACAGTGATTATAGAGCTATTATGCAGGCCCATTGCTGCCCTCAGTGAAGAGGGAGGAAAGAAATTTAAAGATTAACAAAAAAGACTTTGTTGGAAGAATAACAGACCTCATTTCCCCTTTGGCACTGCCCCACTGAGGCCTTCTAGCATAATGTGAAAAGGAATACTCGAAACAAACTGCATTTATATGCCAAAACCATACAGAAACAGACATGAGTTACAGTAATAGCAACAGTGGGAAGAAACAGTGTCACTCCAGATGATTGTGTTGTCATTTACAAGAATCATGAATCTGAAAAACTTGGGCAGCACTGTCATTTAGCATTCTAAGAACAAAATGTATATTTATAATTCATTTAAGCCATTTTCATGTTTGAGTGAAAGTTTCTGTACTCATTTGAAGATAATATAAATATTACAGCTCAGTCAGTACAAGAGAACTTAGTTTTACAGTATGTTAAAAGTTTAATGTAAACTTATGTAAGACTCGTTTCCTACTAAACACTGCATCTCATCAATATTAGCAGTAGGACCATGTGATAGCGCTCCAATCCTTTTCTTCATTTATTGCACATATTTTACAGAAAGGAATGAATAGAAAATTTAAGATACTCTCAGGCCTATTCTTTGCACTGCTCAAGTATTTCAAGTTCCCAGCATGTAAAACCATGTGTGAAGAAACAGAATTCCAGCCTTGAACAAGTCAGCAAGCCACAACTAAAAGTTTTACTAATGCCCAAATATGAACTTATACCTAGCTTTTGCTTCTGAACAGAGATTAAAAACCATAGTTTACTAGATTCAGTTAAATTTCCATTAACCTCACATGGAAATTGTGCCATGGATAAATGGCAGTAGGCCAGAGGCTGCATTTTGTGATAAATTTCTAAGCATGTTTTGAAACTTTATATCAGCTTCCTCTTTTATTCACTGCATTACTGAAGAAGCAAGGTAATAATCTGCAAAAGGACTATGCTTCCTTCGAGCTGTATGTGTATGCTTAAACTGATAAAGATGCATTTTGTGTCTTTTTGTGGATGGTAATTTACAGTGCATTCATATCCCACTCATAATGAAATTAATAAAGGGAGTCCAGGAATCTGAGCCAAAATTTTTTTTTTAAGGCGTGTAATTTTTCCACTCTGATTCTAATGCCTGTAGATTCCTTACCACATTATATTACTGAATGAATTATTAGGGGAGAGTGGAATTCCAGGTGATCCAGTGAAGACAAGAACTAGATCTATTTCCCATTTGAAGCACAGATTTACTGCAAAAATGACCAGCTGGGGCAAGGCACTGGAAGAAGTGAAGAGATGATGAGTCTCATGGAAGACAAAAACTATTTTGTTGTATTTTAGATTTTTCTACTGTATGTTTTTTTATTTATTCCTTTGCTTATTTTAAACATGTCTATTACACAGATTTGTACAGTCAATAGTACACGGGGGATTTGATGCGCAGTTCTGTGACTGGTTAGTGGTTTTGGAGCAACTCCAATGTATAAGCATATACCTGCTTATGTATGGTCTATCTAGGCCTTGCAGGTGATTGATTCATGCAATTCATGCAAAAGTATACTGATTTTTTTCCATCTTTTAGCATAGTAACCTGAACTCTTAAAACATCCTACAGGTCTCTCAACTGCTGTCTATAACAGCTTGTTCTAGGTATTATGTGGCAGCAAAATTTCCAACAATTTGGTCAATGCTAACAGTTTAGCAGCCAAATGAAGCGCTTTGAGAAATGTGGGTGATTAAGGATTTAATGTATTAAAGCACCTGATACCTTTTGGTTTCCCAGCAACCTTTTGGAAGAATATTCACAGAGAAGACCTTTCATGTATGGAGAAAAAATATTAAATGGATCCAGAAATTATAAATCTTTTCCTGAATCAGCCATGAGCCATGAAAAAAGAAGTACTTAAAGCATTAAAGAGGGCTATACAGTTTCAAAATGTCATATAGCTATGCAGCAACTTTTAGAAAAAGCCCATTCCTCTAAAATCACTTTATTCAACTACCTTCTGAAGGACAATATAACAAAACAAACAGAACCTGAGCGAGTAATTTTAATTAATGGCTTCCCTGACCATTTAAGCTAAAATACTTTCACAAAGAATTCTAATTATAATTAGTTAGTTTGATGGAACTGACAGTTTTACTAAAATTAATATTATAGAAAGGTGATTTTTATCACTGAAATTTGATTATATTTGAAATAAATACAAGTGTTGGCTCCAATCCAGCCACAAGAGGATGCACAAACTTGTTTATTTCTTTGTGCCGGTCCAAAGCCCAGATAAATGGAGAGGGTTGTGTCAGGAAGGACATCCGGCGTAAAAATTTGCCAAACCAAATATGTGGACAAAAATACAAAATTTCCATATCGGATCAGTCGAGCACTGGGTTAACATCGACCGCCACCGGTACTGCTAGCTGACAGGGTGCTGGCGGAAATTGGGCTACTGTTGGCTGAAGAAGGGGAAGAAGCCAAAGGAAAAGAGGAGGAAGCCATGTCCGGAGGAAGGAGGAGAGGAGGAAGGTTAAGAGAGTGGATGTGAGAGTAGGAACTTTGAATGTTGATAGTATACACGTAAATTGAAGTGGTAGCTGGGGAAAGCATAGTTGGGCAGCATAGGATGGTGGTATGTAGGATGACATTGGAGATCAAAAAGAGAAGGAGAGTGAGGGCAGAACAAAGGATCAACTGGTGGAAGTTGAAAAAGGAAAACTATAAGGTGGAGTTCAGGGAGGAATTAAGACAGGCACAGGGTGGCAGTGAAAAGTTACCAGTGAGCTCGACATCTACAGCAGAAGTGGTAAGAGACACAGCTAGAAAGGTGCTTGGTGTGACATCTGGACAGAGGAAGGAGGAGAAGGAAACCTGGTAGTGAAATGAGGAAGTACAGGAGAGTATACAGAGGAAGAGGCTGGCGAAGAAGTGAGATAGACAGAGATGAAGAATGTAGACAGGAGTACAAGGAGATGAGGCATAGGGTGAAGAGAGAGGTGGCAAAGGCTAAAGAAAAGGCTGATGAATTGTATGAGAGGTTGGACACTAAGGAGGGAGAAAAGGACCTGTACCGAATTGGCTAGGCAGAGGGACCGAGCTGGGAAAGATGTGCAGCAGCTTAGGGTGATAAAGGATAGCGATGGAAACATACTCACAAGGAGAAGAGTTCTGTTGAGCAGATGGAAAAAGTACTTTTAGGGG
This sequence comes from Heterotis niloticus, assembly GCA_018136845.1. Taxonomy (NCBI): domain Eukaryota; kingdom Metazoa; phylum Chordata; class Actinopteri; order Osteoglossiformes; family Osteoglossidae; genus Heterotis; species Heterotis niloticus. The sequence continues at coordinate 23,158,771 of CM030906.1, forward strand.
CTGATGAATGAAGAGAATGAGAGAGAGAGAAGGTTGGATGATGTAGGATTATGAATAAGGGAGTGCAAATGGATTAGCAAGGAGGAAGTTAGGACAGCTATGAAGAGGATGAAGAATGGAAAGGCTGTTGGCTCTGTAGATGATGACATCAGGAAGCATGGAAGTTAGGAGAGATGGCAGGGAGTTTTTAAACCAGATTGTTTAATGGAATCTTTGAAAAGTGAGACGATGCCTGAGAGTGGAGAAGAAGTGTACCGCAAATTAATTTTAAGAATAAGGGTGATGTGCAGAGCTGTAGTAACTACAGAGGGATAAAACTGATCAGCCACACCATGAAGTTATGGGAAAGAGTAGTGGAAGCTAGCTTAAGAAGGGAGGTAACAATTAGTGAGCAGCAGTATGGCTTCATGCCGAGAAGGAGTACTACAGATGTGTTGTTTGCTCTGAGGGTGTTGATGGAGAAGTACCGAGAAGGTAAGAAGGAGTTGCATTGTGTCTTCGTAGACTTAGAGAAAGCATATGACAGGGTACCTAGAGAGGAGTTGTGGTATTGTATGAGGAAGTCGGAAGGCCAGAGAAGTATGTAAGAGTGGTATAGATATGTACAAAGACAGTGTGAGACAGTGGTGAGGTTCCGCGTATAGGAGCCACAGATGCTTAAGATGGGGTAGGATTACATCAAGGATCATTGAGTCCTTTTCTTGTTTGCAATGGTAATGGACAGTTGGACAGATGATCAGACAGGAGGCACTGTGGACTATGATCTTTGCAGATGACATTGTGATCTGTAGTGAGAGTAGGGAGCAGGTTGAAGAGACCCTGGAGAGGTGGCGATATGCTCTAGAGAGAAGAGGAATGAAGGTCAGTAGGACTAAGACAGATGACATGTGTGTACAATGAGAGGGAGGACAGAGGAATGGTGAGGATGCAGGGAATAGAGTTGGCGAAGGTGGGGAATTTAAATACTTAGGATCAACTGTCCAGAGGTAATGGGGGAGGTGGGGAAGAGAGGTGAAGAAGAGAGGCAGGCAGGGTGGAGTGGGTGGGAGAAGAGGTCAGGAGTGATTTGTGACAGAAGGGTAAAGAAGCAAGAGTGAAAGGAAGGTCTACAAGACGGTAGTGAGACCCCGCTTGCGCTTTTATGGGTTAGGAGACGGTGGCACTGGGACCAAGACAGGAGGCAGAGCTGGAGGTGGCAGAGTTAAAGATGTTAAGGTTTGCATTGGGTGTGACGAGGATGGACAGGATTAGAAATGAGTATATTAGAGGGTCAGCACAGGTTGGACGGTTTGGAGACAAAGTCAGAGAGGCGAGATTAAAAGTGGTTTGACATGTGCAGAGGAGAGATGCTGGATATATTTGGAGAAGGATGCTAGGTATGGAGCTGCCAGGCAAGAGGAAGAGAGGAAGGCCTAAGAGGAGATTTATGGATGTGGTGAAGGAGGACATGCAGGTGGTGGGTGCGACGGAGAAAGATGCAGGGGGCAGGAAGAAATGGAAACAACTGATCCGCTGTGGCGACCCCTAACGGGAGCAGCCGAAAGAAGAAGACAGCTGTTGGCTCTGAGTAGTCCAGTGCTGCAAACATTTTTTCTATGATTAACATTCAAAGTTAATCAAAGTTAAATGAATCCTTTTTAATGTAAAAAGAATTTGTTTCAAAATTTACTGACAAAATAAAAGGTTATTAGTATTTGTAGTAATAATCTGTCACACACTTTTATGCTGTCACAATATGTTAATTATTGGTGTCACTTTTCCTAGGTACCTAACATGTAGTTGAAAGAAACTTTAAAAAAACTTTCAGAATCATGATATTTTTTTCAAAATGTTAATTAGAACCTTTAAAATTTTTTACAGTGTGTAATAAACCTATAATCGCTTTTATAGCACCTTAAGTAGAGCCACTGCTTGTTAACTTAAAGTTTACAGTATACTGCGGAAGAGAGGGTTAAAGCAACAGCCGCCATTTATATTTGTGAAGAGGCTGCATTATAGTGAAAAAAGATAAATGCGAACTATTTTACCAAGCGAGGACTCTGGGTTCAGAAATGTATAATATTTCATACAGCAAAACATGTATGCACATCATAAATAAATATCATAAACTGAGTTGATTGTGTATATGTTATCAAGGATGTCAGTTAGTCTCATGACTTATTTCAGCCAACCATTTACACCATTCCCTTCAAAAGAGTCCAGTTGCTCTTTCCTCACAACACAAGCAAAAGCCACCTCTTACTCGCCAGCTCTATTACTGAACTCCTTGTTCAGGCTTCTGTTCTCTCTTGGATGGATCATGCAGCTCCCTACTGGCATAACTCCCTCCATCTGCTTTCAGTTTTATAATCCAGCAGCTGCCCATCTGGTATGTTCTGTTGCTGAATAAACCACACGCTCTTCTTCAAGTATCTCAAGGGTATCACTAGCATCTAGCATAAGACTCTCCCATGACCTGGAGCTCTGCACAGGATGTTCTTCATGACCTGTTACATGTTCTTCTGCCCACCTCCACCTGGCTGCCAATTCCCCTCTGTGCCCTCCTCCTGATGCTTTAAAATGCTCACACACCGGTGCTTCCAAATTATTGAATGAGTTCCCCCTCACTGATTTGTCGTCAGTATCCTGACTCTGAGGAGCCTTTTGATAATAAATTCAAACTGGACCTTCAGCTTCTGCCTTTCCCATCCGATGCTCATGCTACAGCCATTTCCTAACATTTCTGGCTTTCCGTTTTAATGTTAACAGTCTGATTTTGTTAATAATCAAATGACAGTATGGTACAACTTCAATTTTATAATGATTTTATACATTTATAAGGTACTTTATTACATGATTACTACCACAGATAAAAAGAGATGATAAAATGATGACACTGAACTTTGTCACTGCTGCACTCTGTATGTGTGTTGGAGTAATGTCTTCTTCATTCTATAAAACATTTCATATTCCAATATACACATTTATTTGACTCTTTTTTCTTTATGGATAGTTTTACAAGAATTTCAGTCTGTGTTTGGTGTTGTATTTTGTTGCATTATGAATTGATGTATTAACATAAATTTAATTAATTATTTAAAATGTTCCTGTTTTTTTAAAGTCACCAGGCTGATTGCTTTCACATCATAATCCCTTATTCCTACAAAGACAATTTACATTGTAAATGAGACATCATTCTAAATGACACAAAAAATGCGAGGTTCACAGGGTTGTCATTTTTTCTTATTTTACTGTGGCATTCTGAGTAAAAAGCGTTTAAGGGAATCTGTGTTTTTTTCATCTTTTTCCATGTGGCCAGTGACATTGTAATAGGTGCAAATGTCAATGTAAATAGTAAAAAAAGTGTTGTAGGAGTTAATGAGCCATGAATATTTGTAATTTTAATATGGCTTAGAATTATGACTGTATGTGCCCTTAACATCAAGTCTAAAATACCTTAAAAGGAAGTAATTGAAAAAAATCAAGATATAAATTTCTGAAACAAGATGTACCTTTCTGGCCAAAAAGGTCACTTAATATTTGTTGGACTGCCTTAGCTTTGATTATGGGGCATTACTACGGCGGCATCATTTGATAAGCTTATGCAATGTCGCCAACATATTTATTTCCAATCCAGAGTTGCATTTAATTCCTTTGCCAGGCTCTGGCATTGATGATGGGAGAGTTGGACCGCCATGAAAGTTTCTCCAGCACATCCTGTACCTCAATTGGGTTAAGGTCTGGACTCTAGGTGCTAATCCATGTGTGAAAGATGCATAGCTACTTTTTCACAATTTGAGTCCGATGAATCCTGGCATTGTCATCTTGGAATATCTGATTAAATCATAACATAAAAGTTAAATCCAGGTGGTGAATTTTTTTGGCTAGGCAATGTATATCAAGAGAACTGTTTGAGTTGTACTGTAATCACTTGATTGGTATGAAAGGCAAGTATGTGCTCAGTTACTACTTTGGAGAGCTGTAGCAAAACCTCAATTTCCAGTGAATCCTTTATTTTGCTTATCTCATTTCTCTTTGATTTACCAAATTTTATTGGCTTTTTTAAGCAGGGATTAAATCCTTGAATGCCTGCTTAACCACATGTTAAGTGACATGTTTGAGCTTAAACATCATAGGCTTCCCCAGAATGTTGAGAATTATTAGAACACCCAAGGCAATGCTGGTTTTCTGTTCCCATTTTCCTTGGTAATTACAGGGGAATTCTTTTTCACTCAGCTTAAGGAGTAAAACCAATGACCCCTACTGTGCAGTGGAGGTGAAATGATTCTAGAGAAAAGTAGCAAGTGAAACTAAAGCATCTGCTTATGATCCTGTCAGGATTGATTACTGTTATTTTACACGAGTCACAAAGGTCTTGCCAGCTAGACTCATATTGTATTAAGCTACGGTTACTGTGCCACCACCTCCATAAGAAATAATCAGGTTTTATACTCCATGAAGGTTAATGGCATACATGTAAAGTGCAGTAATGGCAAAAGAGGAGCAAAAAGTTCAGAGTTGTCTTGCTGCCACTCTGTGTCTCAGTGTACTGGTTTCTCCAGTGTTAAAAATGGCTTGCATCAGTAAGACTGTATCGGGCATTAAATTCACTTTAAAAGTGATGGGAGGCAGCTAGAATGGACTGCTGGAGTGGCAGAATTGCATTATTCTTTCTCAGCATTCAGATTCCATCCATAGAGAAACTGAGGAGCTACAGTCCAAAGTCCACATAACTGCACACAAGACCAGTTTGGTTTATTATTTATTTATTTCAAGCCAAAGTTGCCACATGGGGATGATTCAATGCAATTTCCCACATGGTATTCCATTCAGGGATACAGCAGAGCATTCCGCTCAAGTTCCCAATCCACTGCCAGATCCACACTGGAGCCTAGGGACCTTTTATTTCTTTATCCAACTCACTGTGCATTTGGAGAATGTAACAGAGAGGCAAGGTCATGAAGTATTAACCCTGGCGATACCCTCTGGAAAGCTAACTGTATTAGAAATTATCAGAGTAGCTGGAATGGGTATTGCAGGTCTATAATTAGTTGATATTGATGACAAAAGAGGTAAAGCCCAACCGCAGTAAAAAATAAAAATGTTAATGTTTATAAAGCACAATTCACATTTAGTGTTTAATTTTGTAATACAAATGACAATATAGTAACTGTATGGTATGGCATGGCATGACATGGGATAGTATAATATAGTACAGTATAGCAGAGTAAAACTATACAAGTCATAGGGAACTTTTATTATTTGTTCACTGTTTTACAGGAAGAACCAATTAAAAAAACATAAATTGACCTTTTAAAAGTTAAATGACACTGAAGATTTTAAGTTTAACATGCATAAAAGCGCTTGGCACCATCTTACTTAAATAGGCAAAATCTAATGTACTGTGTGTGTCCTCAGCATATATAGCGCTGAAATGAAAAAAATCAGGTACCTTTCATTTCTCATCAGAGGTTAAAAAAGATCATTTTTGACTATTTAATGGTTTTAGTATTAATTGATGAATAACCAACTTGGGAAAATTTTGGATGGTATGCAAAAAAAAACAGAAAGCAGTGATTTAAAAATTCAAATTCACTTCTAATCCATGAACACTCAATTAATGGTGTATTCAGTACTTAAAGATTTATTAAGTGTTGTGAGAAGTAAAGGCAACTGTCAGGTCCCGTGATCATGGGACCTGCCCACCGGCCTCTGACCCACTGGATCAGCTGACCCACGTAGGCATAAAAGCAGTGAACCAACACCGGCGGGACCTCCTCTACTATAGTTCAGAACTATCTTGCCTCTTTCTTTCATCGCCGCCTCCCTGCTAAGGGTCGCCACAGCGATCAAAGATTCCACTTCTTCCCTGTCCCTCTGCACTTTCTCTCTCCGCCTCACCACTTGCATGTCCTCCTTCACCACATCCATAAATCTCCTCTTATGCCTTCCTCTCTTCCTCTTGCCTGGCAGCTCCATACCTAGCATCCTTCTCCCAATATATCCAGAATCTCTCCTCTGCACATGTCCAAACCAATGCACTTCACCTCTGACTTTGCTTTTCCCAAACCGCCTAACCTGTGCTGCTCCCCCATGATACTCATTTCTAATCCTGTCCATCCTCGCCACACCCAATGCAAACCTTAACATCTTTAACTCTGCCACCTCTAGCTCTGCCTCCTGTCTTCTGGTCAGTGCCACCTTCTCCAACCCATAAAGCATAGCTGGTCTCACTACCATCTTATAGACCTTCCCTTTCACTCTTGCTGCTACCCTTCTGTCACAAATCACTCCTGACACTCTTCTCCACCCACTCCACCCTGCCTGTGCCTTCAATTTCTTCCACACTCCCCATTACTCTGGACAGCTGACCCTAAGTATTTAAATTCATCCACCTTCGCAAACTCTATTCCCTGCATCCTCATCATTCCTCTGTCCTCCCTCTCATTTATGCACATGTATTGTGTCTTAGTCCTACTGACCTTCATTCTTCTTCTCTCTAGAGCATATCTCCACCTCTCCCAGGTCTCTTCAACCTGCTCCCTACTCTCACTACAGATCACAATGTCATCTGCAAACATCATAGTCCACGGTGCCTCCTTGGGTCTGATCTCATCTGTCAACCTGTCCATTAACATTGCAAAACAACAAGAAAGGACTCAAAGCGATCCTCTGATGTAATCCCCTACCCCATCTTGAAAGCATCCGGCTACTCCACTGCAGACCTCACCACTGTCACACTGTCCGTACATATCCCAAAATTAATTTTTACATACTTTTCTGGCACCCCCTGGACTTCATATACAATACCACAGCTCCTCTTGGTACCCTGTCATATGCTTTTCCAAGTCCATGAAGATAATGCAACTCCTTCTACCTTCTCGGTACTTCTCCATCAACACCTCAGAGCAAACAACGATCTGTAGTACTCCTTTCTCGCATGTGTGCCATACTGTTGCTCACAAATTGTCACCTCCCCTTCTTAAGCCAGTCACTACTCTTTTTCCTATAACTTCATGGTGTGGCTGATCAGTTTATCCTCTGTAGTTACTACAGCTCTGCAATACCATCACCCTTATTCTAAAAAAAAATTGGCAATCGGCACACTTCTTCTCCACTCTCAGCAGCATCGCCTCTACCCTTCCAAAATTCCATTAAACAATCTGGTTAAAAACTCCACTGCCGTCTCTTCTAAACACTTCCATGCTTCCACAGGTATGTCATCTGAGCCAACAGCCTTTCCATTCTTCATCCTCTTCATAGCTGTCCTAACTTCCTTCTTGCTACTCCATTGCACTCCCATATTCATAATCCCTACATCATCCAACCTTCTCTCATCTTCATTCATCAGCCCCTAAAAGTACTTTTTCCATCTGCTCAACACACTCTCCTTTGTGAGTATGTTTCCATCGCTATCCTTTATCACCCTAACCTGCTGCACATCTTTCCCAGCTCGGTCCCTCTGCCCAGCCAATCGGTACAGGTCCTTTTTCTCCCTCCTAGTGTCCAACCTCAAGGCTAATCTATCATACGCCTTTTTAGCTCTTACACTCTCTTCACCCTATGCCTCATCTCCTTGTACTCCTGTCTACATTCTTCATCGCTGTCTATCTCACTTCTTCGCCAGCCTCTTCCTCTGTATACTCTCCTGTACTTCCCTCTCATTTCACTACCAGGTTTTCTCTCCTTCCTCTGTCCAGATGTCACACCAAGCACCTTTCTAGCTGTGTCTCTTACCACTTCTGCTGTAGATGTCGAGCTCACTGGTAACTTTTCACTGCCACCCTGTGCCTGTCTTAATTCCTCCCTGAACCTGCCCTTATAGTTTTCTTCAACTTCCACCAGTTGATCCTTTGTTCTGCCCCTCACTCTCCTTCTCTTTTGATCTCCAATGTCATCCCACATACCACCATCCTATGCTGCCCAACTACGCTTTCCCCAGCCACCACTTCAATCTACAGTCTATAATCTCCTTCAGCCTGGCCCTCCTGCATAAGATATAGTCCACCTGTGAGCATCTTCCCCCACTCTTGTACATCACCCTCTTCTTAAAATATGTATTTACCACAGCCATGTCCATCCTTTTTGCAAAATCCACTATCATCTGACCTTCATGCTCCTCTCTCCTTGACATAACGCCCTACCCATCACCTCCTCATCTCCTCTGTTTCCTTCACCAACATGTCCATTGAAATCCACTCCAATCACCACTCTCTCTCCCTCAGCTACACTCTTCAGCACTTCATCCATTTTACCCAATTCTTCATCCATCTCACACCCAACTTATGTGGGCATATGTAATTCAACAACATTCATCATCCTTTTCACCATCAATTTCAGTTTCATAACCATCACTCTCTCAGACACTCTCTTCACCTCCAAGACACTCTTGACATACTGTTCCTTCAGGATAATCCCTACCCTGTTTCTCCTCCCATCCACACCCAGGGTAAAACAGTTTAAACCCTCCATGCACCTAGCCTACTCCCCCCCTTCCATTTGGTCTCCCACACACAATATATCAACCTTTCCTTCTTCCATCATATCAGCAAGCTTCCTCTCCTTTAGCAGTCATACTACCAACATCTGTGCCCCTACCACATCCACTCTTAACCTTCCTCCTCCTCCTTCCCTCCGGACATGGCTTTTCCTCTCCTTCTCCTTTGGCTTCTTCCCCTTCTTCGGCCAACAGTAGCCCAATTTCCGCCAGCACCCTGTCGGTTAGCAGTACCGGTGGCAGTCGATGTTAACCCAGGCCTTAATTTGATCCGCATGGGAAATTTTATTTTGTCCTGCAGATAATAGGGTTTGGCAAATTTACACCGCATGCCTTCCTGATGCAACCCTCCCCATTTAACTGGGCTTTGGACCGGCATAAAGAAATACACTGGTTTGTGAATCCCCTTGTGGCTGGATTCAAATAAATATATAAACAAGGTATAAGAAAATCAAATAATAAATAATGAAAATAAAAGAAAAAATAAAGCAACAGTGAATAAATAAATAAAGAATAAAAATGTAAAATATACAGAGGTTAGAGTTAGTAAACAGGATACATAGGAAGAAGTTAATAAACAGAAATAACAGAAAAACAAGAAGTAACAGACATAAAACAAGTAAATACAAAAGCAAACAACAACAGCAGCTAAACCAAGAACCACAGAACCGATAAGGGCATTCAAGGCATTAAAAAAAAAAAAAAAACAGGTATACAGGACCCTAGATGACTCTGATTGACACTGTCTAAGGGAGGAGTCAGTGACTTAACAGTCTTATTGTGCAGGGGAAAAAAATGTCCTGGAATCTGCTTGTTCTCGTCCGAATGCTTCTAAAGTGTTTTTTTCGGACGGGCGCAAGGAGAATAGTTTGTATATGATTGTGGTCCCTCAGAGCAGGTTCTTCTTACACTGTTGGGTGATGTCCTGCAAAGTTGGTGACCAGTCCCGGTTATGCCCCTGTGCTGTCTTGACCAATTTTGTAGAGCTGTACGGTCTGACGCACTGCAGCTGCCATACCAGGCCGTGAAACTTCAATTTGCTTATCGCTCCAACAGATCTACGGATGATGCCACGTCCTACATCTTGCACACCACCCTCACTCATGTGGATAGGAAACAGGGGAACCATGTGAGATTGCTGTTCATTGACTACAGTCTGGGTTTTCAAACTCATTGTCCCCACAGACTGTCTACTAGGGCTAAGAGACCTGGGGGTTGAACATCCACCTGTGTGCCTGGGTTCTCTCACAGGTTTTCACACAGGATCACCAGGTGGGAGGCCAGTTGCACCTCCAGCATCATCACTCAACACAGGAGCTCCACAAGGTTGTGTACTTAGCCCTCTGCTCTATGCACTCTACACTCACAATTCCGTGGCCACACACGCCTCCAATTCATCATCAGATTTGCTGATGATACAGTGGTGCTGGGCTTCATCTCTAACAACGATAAGAGAGCATACATGGAGGAGGTGGAGAACTTGGCATCATGGTGTCAGGAGAACTGTCTCCAACTGAATGTCAGCAAAACTAAACAGCTGGTGGTGGACTTTGGTAGGCTATAGCAGTGGTCCTATAGCCCCCTTAAAATCAACAGGACTGCAGTGGAGAGGATGAGCAGCTTCAAATACCTGGGCGTTCATGTCAGTGAGGATTTGGCATGGACTGTACACATCTAAGCTCAAGCCAATAAAGCAAAGTAGCGTCTTTACCATCTCAGATAGCTGAGGAAGCTTTGGGTCTCTCCGGTGATCTGAAAGACTTTCTACTCTGGTGCTACACAAAGTGTCCCGACTCAGAACATCACCTCCTGGTTTGGGAATAGCTGTGCTCGCGACATCAAAGCACTGCAGAGAGTGATCCGGGCTGCAGAACACTGCATCAGATCTGATCTGCCATCCCTACAGGACATCTACACCAGAAGATGCAGGACCAGAGCGACTAGGATCATCGGTGACCTGTCTTATCCCAGCAACCATCTGTTCAACCTGCTGAAATCAGGCAAACATTTCAGAAGTAATTTCAGAAGGCCAGAACAGAGAGGCTCAGGAGGAGCTTCTACCCACAGGCCATAAGACTTCTGAACCTAGACCTGCCATCACAATCCTTGCCAACCAGTGTCTACAGTATACATTGAACTCTCCTCTCACTGTCACTGTCTCCACAATGTCACGTAAATGTTTTTATTTATTAGTTTAATTTATTTACTTATTTATTTATTCACTTACTTATTTATCTTATTTGTTGTTTCTTGTTTGCTCAATGTTTGGTTGTTTGTTTACTCATGAAATGGAACCACACACCATCTCATGTCTGATCAGGGTACATTTCACTACATGGTATACTTGGTAACCATGTATGTGACAAATAAATTCTTTGATTCTTTGATTCTTTGACTACAACTACCCACCAAGCAAAAGTGTTATGTCTTTATTGTGTACTTTGCTAGTTTTGTCTTGAATTTGAATACTAATAGTTAAAATAAATCTCTAAATAGGAGGAAAAAGTGTCTTTTCATGTATTTGTATAGACCATTGAAATGATGTTGTGATTTAGTGTTCCATTCACAATGCATTTTAACAAAGTAAATTTGAACAACCAAGACAGACAAATCTAAATGCACGATTTGGATGCTTTAATGGAGTAGCGAGTTTGTTTACTTTGTTGGATCATTAATGAACCCAGCGTGAATCGTAGACGACATATTTCATGTCTTCATGGAAAATGATTATGTGGCAACAATTATGGATGGGAAATGAATGAATATAAAGTGAGCAGCACATATGCTTTTGGTGTGCACTGTATGTTGAGCGTATGCAATGTTTTGGAATGTTCTGGAGCCACTTCTGTCTGGGTGTTCTAATGTATTGCACATTTAATGAAAAGACCTCAGAAAATGGTCATATTGCACACCACTCTAACCTCTCCACAAGATGAAACTGTTCCAAGCCACTTTAACCTTGACAGAACAGTCCTGTCCCAGAACCACTTCAGAGCAATTTAGGCTGAAACAGAGCCATTTATCATTAGAAGCCATTGTGGAAAAGTGTACATCAATCAGAAATGGTTACAGAGAGACCCATTATAGATGACCCCCCCTGATGTCTGCATCGAGAGTATGAAAGGCATGGCACCCCTTAATTCTAAATACACTCACTAAAAACACTAATGCATTCCATACTTGTTTTAAGCGATCAAAGACAAAATGTAGAGCTGCAAATCATTTAAATGTGTGCATGGAATGATCATGTCCTTTCATAGCCTTTTTTCTGTTTGTTGCAAAGTACAAATTTGCGTGATTTTTTTTTTCTTTAATTGCCGCATTTTTCATAACTTTACTACCAGCTTTATTTATTGGAAGAGTAATAAGATATAAAATAAACATTAAAAATGTCATTATCTTTACAATTATGATGTAAGCGAGGTTCACACAGTACTTTGCTTCCACCATAAATCCACCTCAAACACTTATTATGGTGAAATATAAATATATGTCGTTGTCACAAGTCCCTTGGAGTTTGTTGAATTTCTATAAGTGCACGTTTCTTGCGAGCCTGAATTTATTGTGTGAAGTTTCAGTGGACTGATGAAAGTTGTACTTGAAAGTTGTACAACTATTCAGTTTGGACTGAAACACTGAAGTAAAGAACTGGATTTACATTTTGAGGAAAGTTAAAGAAAATTATATCAGTAACTGGGTAGATGGGTCCCAAATTTATACTATGCATGCAATGGACATTTATGTGATTACATGCTATGAAGATGTATGAACTGGTGAAAAAAGAACACCAGAGATATGTAATGCAAGACATGTAAGCTGCAAGGGCTACATCAGTCCACATTTATAAATGTTAAAACATGGCCCAGAACACTGGAAAGAGCGGTAACAGGAAAAGCGCTCCAGAGTCTATGCAAAAGGACTGAAGTGCAAGAAAGAAATGATTGGACTAAATGGAGCTCAAAATGCAAATCAACAGGTGACCCTCACTGGGAAGGGGCTTCTGGCCTTTTGTCATGACTGCATTTTATATTTCTGAGACTTCTGTGGAGGAAAAGGGCAGTTCTCAAAGAGATCAATTTAACATTTTAAGGCTTTTCAGCAGGCAACACTGCTCTTTTTTACACTTGTTATGTAGCAATGTACAAAACACATATGTTCAAAACAGTTTTTTGTTGAGTGTTTCAACATGTTGAAGAACATGTCACTGTTGCACAAATCCAAAAGTTTTGTGATGCTCAGTAGATGACACAGTTAATCATGTACATACATTATTAGCAATCACTGCAACATACAACACATATAAGCACTTTAGTGTGATATAGCACAATTAATCTATAGGCAAAGTATATTGGTGCATATTTTTCTGGCATTTCTTTAAATGCTGCGCAAGGATGCTTATTAAGCCATACGGATGCATGTCAATGCACATTGCCTCACGGATTTTTTTTATCAAATTAGGTTCCATTTTGCATCACAGATGGTTAATGAGAAACTGTGCTATTAAGCCAGTATTATCTAAATGAATTCTTGAATCATATGTCATTCTCCCTCCAAAGGCACACCTTCGGCGAGTCGAAGATACCATATGCTTCCACCTACCATCTGTTACAACGCATGCGCAGCGTCGGAGCCTTTATCTTTATGGTACTAATAACAAAAAATCTGCTTTCAGTGTGAAGAGTCGTGCAATTATAGCAGATGGTGCTAAGTACTCAGGGATGCTAGTCTGTGCATTGTGGTATGAAAGAGACTGTGGGAGCTGTCCACTTTACAAGGTTCTGGACCAAATTTGTTCATTTTGACTTGTGGTAAGCCGCATGTTAGTAACCTTAAAAGATTGTGCATATTCATTATGGTACCCATAGTCCCTCTGGTGAGCCATTATGTGCTTTATTTAAGCTGAGCTCACATGCAGGCATGGATTATTGTGTTCTTTTCATATGACAGGTGAACCTTGTATCATTTATATTCAATCAGCAAACACTTTTCTGCAAAGAACCTTGCAATAATTTGCCAGTTTATCAGTTTAATTTATCAGTTTGACAATTTGAGCTAAGGATCTTCCCCAAAAGTGTTGCAACAATTGGCTCTGAAACACAGGTCTCAGATTTCAGAGGTAGCAGCTCCAGTGACTACATTGCCCGGCCCCTTTTATTTTAGGGATTAAAATCATTGTTAAATGGAGCCCATCTGAATGAAATTAATTCATTGTTGGTATGGCCAACACAGATATGCACTTTATAGTTCAACTGATGAGTTTCTTTTTGTATGGCTTTTAGAGTCTGAGGTCCTTGTGGACTTTGGATTGTAGTGGATAAGTGTGGCGCATGCCAAATACCAAGGCAGAGCACAACTGTGGGAGGACAATTTTTATTCCCCTTCCTATTTTCTTTACAACAAAACTGTAGCCAGAGCACACATACACGCCATCATCTCTGCACTCATCTCCTACTTAATTTTTCACTCTGGTAGAAAAATCCTTGCTGTGACTTTGTGAATCCAGAAAAGCTGCCTGAGCCAACCCCCTCATCCTCCACTCACTGAAGTCCAGCTGCCCCATCATGAACACTGAGGACTGCAATCACAAATAAACTGCTGCGTGCATCTTACCTGCAGTACTCGCCTCATCTTCTTCAGTAGTGTAAGAGGTCTGCAATGTGACTATTCACACTAATGTTTCATGTTCAAAAAATGTTATGTCTTCTGTGGGTGCCAGCCTATCATTATAAGGATAATTTGTCTGATATCCAAATATTCCAAATTTGTGATTTGTGATTTATTTGGTAGTTTAATAAACCCATCGCAACTTGTGTCAAGCCCTATATAGAAGATTTACATTAAACAAAAGAATTATCCACATGCAACTTACAATTTAAGACTTTTACTACTGAACAAAAGTTCCATTGGAACTGACATCTTAAAAGGTCATAGCCAGTTTATTTTGTCATTCAACATGTTTCTCTGCAGCAATCCATCATGTATGACATGCTTTGCTGAAGACTAAAATGATATATAATTCAATCGAACAAGCTGTCTCTGAACACTTAACATCAGCACAAAAAGTACAGACAGACATTTAACCACCAGAAGTAATAGAAGAAAATGCTGGTTGCACAGAAGGGTGGGTTTAATGCACTGAAGTGCGGTCTGATTGTGCATGATATACATGCAGTTCATTCACTAAGTTTACTTGGGAAATGCAAATATGTTGATTTTTGCTGCAAGGTTTTTCTTCCCCAAAGAGGCCTCTAACCTCACTCAGTATGTGAACATCCAGAACGCTGGCTGAGGCCAATCGACAGAAAACATCTGCTCTCTTCTGCTGGACAGATGGAAGGACACCACTGAGGAGCCCAGAAAAATGAAAGTCTTCTTTGAGTTTTAGCTATATTTGCCTCCCCCCACCTGCATCTGCACTTTTAAACCCTGCCTGGCAAAAACTCACAGATGGGGTCACGGACAAGACAGAAGAATGTGACAGGCACATCTGTTCGTCATTGATGATGGCAGGTTTTGCAAGCCGCTTCTGGATGTAAAGGGTCTCTTGGGTCTCTCTGTTGAAGGCCCAAAGACATTTTCTACTGCAGGAAATGGCACTGGCTGACCAATGCCCCATCAAAAATAAGGGTATTTGAGAGTCTTTTACATCTAAATCAACAAAGCAGCAATGCTGAATGACCTTGAGATTGTTCAACAGATGTTTAGCAGATGTTCAGTGAAATCCCTTCTTCCACATACTTGTCTACACCGGTGATATTCAGCAATATTAATCATAAAATTACTATTTTTATGGAGTAAAAAGCTTTACATGTCACTACTTTTAAACTGTTTCTTTCAACAATGGACACTCACTGCATCAGATATTAAGACTGAATGCCAATTACA
Source organism: Heterotis niloticus (assembly GCA_018136845.1). NCBI lineage: Eukaryota > Metazoa > Chordata > Actinopteri > Osteoglossiformes > Osteoglossidae > Heterotis > Heterotis niloticus. The sequence continues at coordinate 23,174,132 of CM030906.1, forward strand.
TTTTCTAAGCAACAGCCTTTAAAATGTCATCACAAATCTGATTTGGTACGTTGATCAAGGGAAAAATTCTGTCTAACTGTTCTGCTGGATCATGTTCAGCATACACTGTTTAACAAATCTGGTTTAAGGTTGCATTAGCGTCAACTTAATTAAGCCTTTCTGTCAGATTTTTCTTCTTTCCTCTATTTCCATGATGCATATAAATATGACATCAGTGAGAACTAATACTATCGTTTCTGAAATACAATAAATTAATCCTTAATCCATGGAGATGGAAAAAACACATCAAAGATTCTCGTGATTTTACATTATGCAAATAGGTAATTTTGCTCTTATACGCTGGTCACAATGAATCCCATATTTATTATAAGCAGCTGATATCACCTGGTAGTAAAGTGCTCAGGTATGCAAGTTTAATTCTTATTTACATCCAATTGTAGCAATATAAAGGGAAGTAATAAAAGCTACATTAAGCAACTGCATTAAAAAAACATCTTAACTATTAACTTTCGTTTATCTGTACTTTGACATATGGTCATATCCTGATAATAAGTATGAAAGGATAAGAAGTACAACATGGTACAGAGAAGGTATACAAAACACTTGACTACAGAGCCTGTCACATTATCAAACACATAATAAAAGCATATTTACAATCACAAGAATGTGTTTATTATTTTAGTTATTTATATATTTGCTAAATGCAAAAGAAAATAGGTCAAAACGTCCACTTTATTTATCAATGGGCTTATTAAAGAGAAATGTGAAATAAGCAGCTTGAAGATAAGGACGTTTTTATGTTGCCCAGGCAATGATAATATCACATATCAATATAGGGCCAAATAGGAAATGTTGTGGTCAGGTTGGATTGTCACAATAAGGTAAGAGAAAGGTTTTTTGAAAATACTATTTATTTGTTACATGCACTTCATTTCTCAGACCCAGATCAAATTCAGGATTATATACATGGAATATACTTTATACTGAGTGAAATTGAATATCTACAATTAAATAATATCAAAAGACACAGAAAACCTGCTTAGTCCCGCTAGATTTATTCTTGAGTGCAAATGATTTCTCATCTGCATCAGCATGAACTTGTTAAAATATTTACAAAGGAGCTCTACCAGAATTTAATCCCTCTTCCTCTAAACATATCACAACGAATAGAACTTTTTTAATCATACACTGACACCTGTTCATTATTTACAAAAAACCTTTTTCCTGTATTTAAATGAGAAGTATTTTTCTAGGCTAATGGGATGGGTCTCATTTCTACTGGTTTAATATTATAGGAGAGCAGATGTTTCCCTAACATGGGCTTGCAATCAAGTAGATGTGTACAAAATAGTGATATCATAATGAGAGGAAGACAAAAACAAAAAGCAGAAGCAGCACGACTCTACAGTGAGAGAGAGAATGAGAGAAACGGTGAGAGAAGCCGTGAAAGACTGATTGTTTGTACACAGAGTGATCCTTCCCCTGTGAGACATTGCCTTCAAATCAAAATTACTTGCTTTTCTTACACAAAATGAAAATGTGTGCATTTGTCTTCCCAGCACACAAACTGACTGAAGAGAGCGAAATAGCTGTTTACTTAAAAAATAACACCAATGATAAGTGCACAAAAGGCTGAATTTTCATTTGTGCTCATAGTGAAATTGCTAGATGGGAAACTGTTAGAGTAGCACAGAGAGAATGGGCTTTTGTTTAATTAGTGATGTGAAAGAAGAAAACAGCTGCCAAGAAAGATGTCTGAATTGAAAAATGTTCTCATCTATGTATGAGAACAGTGTGTCTGAGATCTCTTAGCTGCCAAAGAAGGAAATTGCACCAGAATGGCATGGAAACAATTTATATAAAAGGTAAAACTGCCAGCAGAAACATTTAGCTAAATGGGATGGGGGGTAGTGGCTTTAGCAAAGACTTCAAACACACAAACAGTGGAAGACAGAGGAGCGGGACAAAAACAAGGCCAATTTTGAGACAGTCAACACAGATGAAAAGAAAAAAGGATGCACAAATCAAACACCTTTTGTCTGGAGCATAACAAACATGCACACACAGGTGCAAACAGCAGCTTTAAGACAATATCAATGAATGTATACAAACTTTGCAAATTTTCCTGCATAGTTTTGCTATTCTGTGAAACGTCCATTGCAGAACTCTCCACACAAAAATATCTTACAACATTTAAAGGCTTTTTAAGACTGTAAAATAGAGACCCATATTTTTTGCAACAGAGACTAAGTGATAAACACTTGTATTACAAATTTTATTTTTCACTGTCTTCTTCACCCAATGAATGAAAATACACCGATCAGTCACAACATTAAAACCACCTGCCCAATATTGTGTAGGTCACCTTTACACCAAAAAACAACTCTAACCCATAGAGGCGTGGACTCCACAAGACCTTTGAAGGTGTCCTGTGGGATCTGTCACCAAAATGTTAGCAGCAGATCCTGTATGGATCGGACTTGTTTTTCCAGCACACCCCATAGATGCTTGATTAGTTTGAAATCTGGGGAATTTGGAGGCCAAGACAACACCTTGAACTTTTTTTCATGCTCCTCAAACCATTCCTGAACAAATTTTGTATTGTGCAGGGCCACTGCCATCAGGAAATACTGTTGCCCATGAAGGGGTGTACATGGTCTGCGACAATGTTTAGGTAGGTGGTACCATATACATGAATGCCAGTACCCCAGGTTTCCCAGCAGAACATTGCCAAGAGTATCACACTGCTTCTGCCAGCTTGCATTCTTCCCATAGTGCATCCTGCTGCCATCTCTTTCTTAGATAAGTGACATACACACCTGGCTGCTTAAATGATATAAAAGAAAACGTGAATTCATTGGACCAGGCCACCTTCTTTCGTTGGTCCATGGTCCAGTTCTGACACTCATGTTCCCGTTGTAGGCAATGCACAGGGGTCAGCATGTGGCAACGCAGGCTCATATGCAGTAAGCTGCGATGCACTGTGTGTTCTGACACCTTTCTATCATGGCCAGCATTAAGGTTGTAGCAGTTTGTGCTACAGTATCTCTTCGATGGGATTGGACCAGACGGTCTAACCTTCACTCCCCTCTCACATCCATGAGCCTTGGGTGCCCATGACCCTGTCACCAGTTCACCGGTTGTCCTTTCTTGGACCAATTATGATAAGTACTAACCACTGCATACTGGGAACACCCCACAAGAACAGTCGTTTTGGAATTGCTCTGACCCAGTTGTCTGGCTATCACAATGTGGTCCTTGTCAAAGTCTCTGAGATCTGTACACTTGCCAATTTTTTTTTGCTTCCAACACATCAACTTCAACAACTGACTGTTCACTTGCTGCCTAATGTGTCCCTCCCACCCATTGATAGGTGCCATTGTAACGAGATCATCAATGTTATTCATTTCACCTGTCAGTGATTTTAATGGTGTGGCTGATCGGTGTATGATATAAGAGTCTTCTGTAAGCATCTATGCTAAGATATTCTACATAATATTCAAATTCAGCATATTTTCCAGATTTATAATATATTACATATTCTACATGATATTCGGATATAAACACAATGAAAATGTTACTCATTAGTTGGTTTGCCAAAGTCACAGTACAGTGGGTCATACTGATGCAGTCTATGGTGTAACCCTTTACTGCCATGTCTGAACAAGACTATTCATTTTTTGGAATTTAAAAGTAATGAAAATTTTTCAGGTTTAAATCACCTTCATAAAAATTTTGTGTGCTTTTCTAATGACTTTATGTTCATTTTAGATGTGTCAGATTCATAGTTTCGGGTCCAAGCAGAATAGCAAATAATTTTATTTTCATTTATATGCAGTTTGACACATGGTATTTTACTGATAAATTAACTAATTATGTGTAGTGAAAGAGCAAATCACAGAGAAAGGTGTATGAAGCATGTACATTTTGATAAAAACACTGGTGCCACCTGTTTGAGACTGAGGCCAAGTTTATTAAAAATAAACTGACGGAATCTTCATAATTCATCAGGGTATCAGCCTGATGTGGCCCATGATAGCCCCCATCTCTCCCCAGTGTTTTGTGAACTACTGGGGATGATTATATCCAGTCTACTGATCATTTCACATTCTGTGACCTCTCCCTGCAAACCGGAGGTGTTCAACCACAGGGTTTAGAGAAGAGATGCAGGGCTTTGCTGTTTCTTACAGGACTAAAATGACACGCTTCACTGATCAACATTATCTGTATTTCTTTGAAGAGAAACCAAAAAGCCCATCATCCCTTTTAACAGCAAATCCAGATGTCAGTCTGAGGAAAAAGTTACAGTTTTAAGATTAATTCAGCCCATAGGAGATTTCTGTTTCACCATCAGTGTCGTTATAAACAGCAGGCCATTTTACTTCAGCCAGGTAGGGTAACCCAGAAGGTCTTCACGGGTCAATCGTAATATCAGAGCCTGGGGGAACAGTTGTAGAGGTCAAACAGACAATTCACCCCAGGGCATAAACTGTCCCATTATACAAAAGATATTTATATATTCTTGACATGTCGAATATATATCTGAACTTTTCTTTTTCAGGGACAAGCAGTAACACTCCAGACACAGCTGCCAGGATTTTGACTACGAGTTTTATTGGGAATAATCAAGCAAATTCTTTAATCTTTGTCCATAGCTGTACTGGTTAAACATTTACAGCAGCAGTCCTAGCTAAAAAACCTTCCACAACAGTAGCTGACCTATGGAAAGTATGGGTTTGCATTTGTCAAATTTTCTGAAAACTTTCTCTATGCAGAGATATTGGCACATCATCCATCTTCTCCTTCAATGTGTTTGCCAAAGGAAATCAAAGTTTTTCAAGCAGGGGCACCTGTTTAATAGGTGCATATTTTGATGGAATTTATATTGAATGTTAAATAAAAAAATTAGAAACATAAAACATAAACATAAAAAAGTCCTCTCTCCTATCATTTCTCTATTTCTCTAATATTTCAATTATTATTTTGCAATTTCTCTATTTTTATCTCAAACAAATGTTTGACCTAGTATATTACAGTATATTATATCTAGCCTATATTTAGTATTTTAGTATGTTAAATTATATTTTTAACATATAAAAATGTGTTTTTTAGTGAGGTAATTTATTTGCTGTTGTGTGACACTTTCCATGTTCAGGGGTGCCTGTTCCACTAACATTTATCATATATATGTACACCATCCATTGTCTATTGCCTAAAGTGTGCAGGGGGGTGCTGTGGGGTACATCTGCACCTTCTGTAAGCACATTTGTTAGACTTTGGTTGTTGGCATTTGTTTGCTTCGCTGTTTATATAAAGGAGCTTTGCTCTAAGCTCCAATGCCCCCCCACACACACCTGGCATGATGATGAATTACATCAACAGAAAGCTGTGAGTGATAGCATCATTCATCTGGAGCAGCCAGTCAGTCTCAGCAAGTGTACTGCAGAGCTCAGAGCTGCCATAGTGTACCGCAGCCAGGGGAGACACACATGTAATTGTCAAGCTGACTGATTTCAAGCTCGCTCTGTCTCTTTACAGCAGCAGTGTTTGTTAGTGGTAAGGAGTATTTTATTGCTGTCCAAATGATTGCAGTTATGGGCATATCTGCTATTGTACCCTTGAGCAAGACTCCTAGCTTGATAGCCTTAGTAAATATCCGGCTATAAATAGTCAGCGCACCGAAAAACCTGTCAAGGGAGTAGTGACAAAAAATGGAAAATAAGAATCAGGGGAAAGATCCAGATGTTCAGCATGTATGATAAAGACTGTTTGAAGACTGCTGAGCAGCTATAAAATATGCTAATATGAAAATTTTAATTTAACAACACAACCAAGATATTTTGCGAGCAGTAAATGCATTAACACATTCTGACCTGTTTCCTGAAGAAAGAGAACTGCAGTGATGCTGAATAAGTTACTTCACTGATGTAGATAAATTGGGTCTTCTTGGGGGCACCACTTTAAATAATGTTTATTGGTATTTTTTTATGTTTTGTTTCCATCATCATATACTTTGATGCAGGTAACAATACTCATACTGTCAATAACTGTGTTTTTCATGATCTAATTTAAAAAATATATTTTATATATATATATATATCATATTACACATCTAGCCCTTCATGCAGTATGATACCCTTTTAAATTGAATGGAAATAAAGGTTACTGATAAGTTTAAATTAGGGGAATATTACCATTCAATGTACATTTTTTAATTTAGAAGATACATATTTGTGTGACAAAAAGTACAGGAGTTACTAAGGAGGTACTGGGTTATTTTTGACTAACAAAGTAGATGAGGTGAACAAATTGTCCAATCTGAGAAAATTTCTGACAAGTGGAAGGACTTAATGTAAAATGGCAGATCTTAGTCTTGAAATGCCTGAGTTGTAGATTGCCATGTCATTGATCCACAGAGATTTCTGAAGGGTGGGCTGCAATGTGAGAAGATATATATGTGGCAGTTGGAAAAAAGAGAAAAGCTGTGACAGAGCAATGTAAATGGATGAGTAAAGGGTCCAACATCTAGCCCTGCAGAGAGAAAGACTGGGAGCCAGAAATGCACTGTAAGATAGATGGGATGGGATCAAAGTAACAGGTTATGGTTCTATGTGAGAACGATCAGTCAAAGTTATTTCATTTTCCAAAAGAGGTTGAAATGCAGGCAAGGAAGCTTTGCTGACATGAATAGGAATGTGGATGCAGAGAAACTAATAGTTAAGGAGTCAGTGCTGTCTTCAAATAACAAAGAAGCAATAGGGTTGAGGGGGAGGGAAGAAAGCGGTGAAAAGTCTGGGTGGATTGTTAACAAACTGTCAGTAATTATTAAAGAAATCAGTTGCAAGTCAGTGACATTTTTATATATGGATCATTTTTATTTCACAGCTCAGAATTTTGCATTGTTGGCATGAAGAGCACCTGATAACCATGATTTGGAAGTGGCACATGCTAGTCTGAAAACTAAAGTCAAGAAAAGAGGATTGGGCTAAAAGAACCCTGTTGGTGGTGTCATCTGTAGACAAATCAGATCATTCTGCAGCTGACTGGAGGGAAGTTAGAGTAGCAGAGGACAAGGAGGGGTAGTGGCAGAAGGCAGAGTAGAATTCATGATGGAAGGCTAGAAAATGATAAAGGTAGCCATAAGGAAATGGGCAAAAGCATGAAGCAGGACAGCAGAAAAGACTGGAAAGTCACAATTCCTAAAAAAGAAAAGGTCAAGATGGTTGCCAAACGTATGACAGTCAGAGGACTGGGACAGAGATGTCAACAGGCTGTAGAAGTGATACAAGGCTGGCTGCACAATTGTTCTGAGAATGAAAACCCAGAAGCAACAGTGAAAGCTCTACTGGGAGGGACCTCAAGAAGATGTCATAGTCATTCAAGGAGCTTCTAGGGGAGCCAGGAGGGTGGTAGAGGACAACTAGACAATGGAGTAAAAGTAGCAAAATAGAAATTTTCCTAAATGTGGCTTTGGCAAATATCTTTAAATACCTGCAGTTAACTAAAAAGATGAAAAAGTTAGATGTATAGGTAGCTGTCTCGAATAAGTAGCCGCCACAGAGTGACAAATATGCAGGCTGTAGTGCAGACAGTAATAAATTTATAAATAACCAAACATTATTGCCTTTAAACTTCTTGAATTTAAAAACTTGGCTCACAGTGTACAGTAGACAACACAACATACATACATATACACATATATAAATATAATGTAATGGTGCTGTGCCGGAGAGGTAAATTGTTGTTTAAATGTTAATTGTTAGTGTTTGTTTGTTTGTTGATTGGTTGTTCTTGCTCATTATGTGTGTCACTGCCAGTGGTGTATTCTGGGAGATGGGGCTAGAGGGTGCACCGTAGACAAGGCACTGGACTCCCCGGCATAGGGTGACCCTGTGGGGGCTTTGAGTTCTGTTACAAGATGGTATGTTTATTGGTTCTGCTGTTTTTTTTTTTTTTTGTAAAGACTTGTTTGCAAGCATGTACCATAAAATAAATGAGAAAATTTCCTGACTAAAAGTTTCTTGCACTGGTGCTTCTGGGCACTACAATACATACATGCATTGACAGTATTGCAGAATGAGAATAAATAATGAAAGACAGAATAAATAATGGAGAAAATATAGCACAAATTATAAAACAATCACCTGTTCAGGGATATAACAGCATGGGGAAAGAAACTGTCCTTGTATCTGGTTGTTTTGGTGCACAGTAATCTGTGGTGCCTGCCAGATGGGAGAAGCTGTAATCCAGGTGAGATGGCAAGATTTTCCTTTCCCATCTCCTGATTCAGGAATAGTGCAGGTCCTCAAAGCAGGGTAGTCTGGAACCAGTGGCCTTTTCCTCATACCTTACAATGTGGTGCAGCCTGGTGTTTCTTTGATAGCTGGAGGAACTGAAAACAGACTCAGTGACTGCTGTGTAGATCTGGATCAGCAGCTCATGTGGCAGGTTGAGCTTCCTCAGCTGGTACAGAAAGTGTATCCTCTAATGAGCTTTTTTATGATGGAGACCATGTTGGTTTTCAACTAGATCCCTAGAAATGATAGATCCTAAGAACTTAAAAGTGTCCACCTGATACAGCACTGTAAAAAATGAAGAGGGGCAATATTGGAGGGGTTTCTCCCCAAATCCACTGTCATTGCCACCGTTTTCAGTGTATTCAGCTCCAGATTGTTCTGACCGCATCAGAAGGCCAGTTTTTCCACACCCCATCTATATAATCAGACTCCTCATGATTTCTAATGAGTCCTATTAGTGTTGTTTCATCTGCATATTTAAGGACCTTGACAGAGGGGCCCTTTGAAGTACAGTAAATGGTGTAAAGGGAGAAGAGCAGCAGGGAAAACACATATCCCTGGGGAGCACCAGTGCTGATTGTGCAGGAGCTGGTTGTGAACTTCCCCAGTCTCACCTGCTACCTCCTATTTGTCAGGAAGCTGATGATCCACTGGCAGGTTGAGGCAGGCACAGAGAGCTAGGCAAGTTTACTATGAATGAGTCCTGGGATGACGGTGTTGAATATAGAGCTGAAATCTACAAACAGGATCCTTGCATAAGTTCCTGGATTATCTGGGTGCTGCAGGATGTAGTGGAGACCCCTGTAGACTGCATTATCCACTGAGCTGCTTGGTCAATAGGCATATTGAAGGGGATCCATTAGGGGACCTGTGATGTCCTTTAGATGGACCAGGACCAGTCTCTCAAAGGTCTTCATAATCACAGACATCAAAGCAACAGGCCTGTAGTCATTTAACCCTGTAATGGATGATTTTTTGGGGACCGGTATGATTGTGGACAGTTTGAAGCAAGAGGGAACTTTTCATTGTCCTATTGATCTGTTGAAGATTCATGGGAAGAGGCAGCTGATCAGCACAGATTTCCATACAGGAAGATGAGATACCATCTGGGTCTGGTGCTTTCCTGGTCTTTTGTTTCTGGAAAGGCCAGCACACATCTTCCTCACAGATCTTCAAAGCTGGTTGAGTACATTTACCTTGATTCCACCCAAACTTCCCATAGGAGGAGAATTACCTGTGCACCAAATTTCCTGTCCGTGGCTCATAAAGCAAAACATTTTGTGCATAAAAGAACAAACAGACAAATAAACAAAGACTGAGCTTCATATAGAGAAATCATCTGCAGAAAACCTCTTTTATAAACCTGTAAATAAAATAAAAACAATTTCTTTATTATCTAAACGGACTTCTTGAACTTCAAGCTGAATGATGAAAGGCAACCTATTATTTGACACATTAAAGACAGTATTGTTTTATGAGACTAATTGGACAACTTGGAAAAGTGTCATGCACTGAAGACAATCAGTAATGCAGCGACAAATGTACAACAGCTCCACCTACTGCTTATTAGTCTAAATGCTTCAGCTCTTAGGGGATCAGGTCACTGCAGGGCTGCCACTGGAGCAGGGACAACACTGTACCTTTAAACAGCACTCAGCACCTGGTTTCATGTGCTCCTGTAAGTGACCCTGTGTTGCCAACACTCACACAGTCATACTGTGGCATATGAAGATAAAGACTTGACACATGCTCATGTTGCACTTGCAATTTCTTTATCACTCACGTCTTGCATAGCTTTATGTACTAATATTTAATTTATAGACAGTGCAATCAGTTTTGACAGGCAGCCCACAAACTGTGTTATTTAACAAGCTTAGTTAATACGTAACTGTTAATTGTGAAAACCAACAGTACGTGACAGGCTCTTGCTCCAGTCGTGCCAACAGAAAATTATACTAATTTAACAAACTGTTGTTTTAAGAAGGAGTGCTCTACTGACAGGTTACCCTTTTGATAGCAGTGAACCCAGAGTTTGGAAAGAATGCCTTAAAATGCATACAAAACATGGAATAAAGTATGGTGCTTAATGAGAAAAGACTTGGTATGTGCTGAGGTGTCAGCTGTGATCAAAAAATGAATCTAAAATAACCATAAAGTCATGAAATCCAGCAGTGCATGTTGAACAGAACAAAAGGTTTTAAACAAAATACTGAAGGATGAAGTCATGCAAATTATTTGTTGTACTCCTTACTAAAGACTAAAGTTGAATTTTTTCACTGAAATTATAAGAAATTTCTTCACTTAAAATTGCAATAAATAGATGACCTTTTATAACCATAGATTTCTCTCTAACTAAATTTCACAAAATTTATGTGGTAGTGTTTATTCTTTCAAGCGTTCCGTTTCATCAATATTGTCTGTTCATCCTATACTATTTTTATAAATACAGAAACATAAAATTCCACATATTTTTTGATCCTTTGTCTGTCAAAAATATAACAATTTATTTTTAATATTTCTCCCCATTAGAAGATACATTACAGTGACAATAATTCAGTCTATTATGCTGCACATATTGTACTTTTGCCTTTACAGACATGCAAATTGCTACCTGCTATGTGTTACTTAAACTTGAAGAAAAGAAGAGTTGGATTCCTCTTGAGTGTCAATTACCTTACAGAATGGAAATCACTCTTCTCTTGGCAGATAGCATGAACTAGTATCTGTCACACTGTATCATGTCAGTCCATGTCAGCCAGGAGAATAACAGGATATGGAGGCAGAAACAAATCTCTTATATTTTCAGTCGTGTACAATATTATATGATGGTGAGTTTATCTTCTGTACATATGAGTTGAAACCTTTTTGGTGGTGAAAGGTCAACAAATGTAGCACTGACATTTAAAATCAAGATATACTATTATATACAAACTATAGCACTCATATGTACGGGTAAATATAAGTGGTCCAAGGAATGACAACCGGTGAACCAGCGACAGGGTCATGGGTGTCCAAGGCTCAGTGTGTGGGGAGTGAAAGTTAACCTGTCTGGTCCGGTCCCACACATGAGCTGCTGTAGCACAAACTGCTGAAAACCTTAATGCTGGCCATGATAAAAAGGTGTCAGGAAACACAATGCAGCTTTCTATGTGTGGGGCTGCGTTGCCACAGACAGGTGAAAGTGTCCATGCTGACCCCTGCCCACTGCCTACAATGGGCACATGAGTATCAGAACTGGACCATGGAGCAATGGAAAAAGGTGGCCTGGTTTAACAAATTACATTTTCTTTTAGATCATGTGAACTGCCGGGTGCGTGTGTACTGTTTATCTGGGGAAGGGATAGCAACAAGATGTACTATGGGAAGAAGGCAAGTCGGCAAAAGCAGCCTGATACTCTGGGCAATGTTCTGCTAGGAAACTTGGGGTCCTGGCATTCATTTAGATATTACTTTTATATGTATCAATATTAGACAGGTGGTTTCAATGTTATGGCTGAACGGTATTTACATACTATATCATAAGTTTATTAGTTTGTGGTGAAATTTTAAAAATATTACAAAATAATGCAATTATTTCAACTTAATTTTAAGTACTGATTTTCTAAAATGATTATGAATTAATATTTTTGGTGTTCTTGTGATCACTGCTCCCGCAGAGTTTAGATTCTGCTAATGAATCACTGTAGTCATTATATATTGACTCTTAATGTCTGCTGTTGGGCAGAAGAAATTGAATTTGTCATGCAGAGTTCATTGAAAATTGGGCAACGCTGCTAGATCTGAATGATCACATTATTTCACAAAATCACTGCAGCAGCATTCTGGATGCTGGTTAGGCGATTAGTCAGAGTCTTCCAAGCAACATGGACAATGCATGTTTATTGTCTCCACTAAGGTCCCCTTGCACCCAGCCTGTGCTGTAATTGCAGTGTGGTCCTGCAATACAAACTGTCTCTTATCACCTCCTAGACTTATGAAGATGTTTCTGTCAGGGTGTTATCTTGATCTTAAGCATTCTTCTCCAATTAAACCATTGTTAAAAGCATAAATGACCGGTCTTTTATTGCCTGCTCTGAGGAAATTGTCTCACCTGGCTTTAGGTCAGGACAAGTGAGACAGTTACATTTTCTGTTCCATTCTCCCAAGCACCAGTGAATGGTTAATCAGCAGTGTTAAATGACATTAAAGATCGGCGCAAGGACTAATCGGCCGCACTTGCAACCATTCCATAAATCTTGTCTGACCCACCCACTTTGTGTCTCCGTTCAGACACAAAGAGTTTTCCTTCATAAATCTTCTGTAATCTTCTGTGGCACCTTCCCCCCCTTGAAAAATCGAAATGGGGCGAGCCATCTTTCATAAATCTTGTCTAATACACAACAGCAACACCCTAAAGATGCAAATGAATTTAACAGTTGGATTACATCTGATTATACATTTCATTGACGTAAATGACTGCTCCATGCAGTTAGATTCAACCCTATGCTGTTGCATGGTTTAATCACAATTCAGTTATTTTAAATTGTTTGTTTGTTCCATGTGTGCATGTGAAAATTGAACTTCTTCATGAATAACATCCTAGAACCACCAATACTATTGTATGCAGATATGCAAGGACCTTAGCATTAAAGATCCATTAACTTGCTAATGCTAGTGAGCCCAAGAAGTCCTCATAGAAAATATGTTTCATATTTGGTATCTAGCTGATAATTATTTAGTTCTTCACTTTTTTGAGTAAAGCTTCAGATAAAGCAAAAAAGGAACAGAGACTAAACAGAACTGAATGAGTACTTTGAACAGACCCCCCGCACCACTTGCATACTTTGATGATATAATGATTTTTGTCAGATGGATCTCTGAAAATCCAGACTCCAAATGTATTTCTGCAGTACCCATACATTTGTTGACAAAATGGCTCTGGGGCTTGTTCTAAATTTAAAAGCTAAAGCATGTTAATCAAACTGTGAATGGATAATTATTCAAGCGTTATCCAGACACTGCAGTAGAAGAGATTGTGGATCTACAAAGACCTCCTGCCAGCATGCCACCATTTGAGTTACATCACATGATGCTCTTTTCTTCAATCAAGTGTCCTGGGAAATGTAATTTCAAAACTTGACTTTGCATTTAGGCAACATGACTGTAAGGAATCTATATATATTTCAGACTCCAGAAAGCATACCCTTAAAAATTTATTTACCAGGAACTGTCTGTATAGTTAAGGAAAGTGTGTCCATTGTGAAAAAAGCAAGCCCAAGTCCACTTTGCTCCAGTTCAGCACTTCTGTGCAGTTGTTTCACCTGTCAAACAAAAATGGGCTCACACTGTTTCATAATTTCATCATTGCACAGAAGGGGGGATTTCAATCAGCTCACATCAAAATTTATTCTGTTTTCAGAGGTAAGTCCACTGTCTTGGGCCAACTAGAAAGGCAGAATTTTTTCAAAGCAGTTATGTGACCCAAAATAACTGTTGATATTTTATTGCTGCCATTCTTTTTCATCCATGTGTTTTCTCACAAGGATGTTCAGTTTTACACAATCTGAAGGCAGCAATCTGCATCTCCCAGTCTGCTACATGGTCACTAGTGTATACAACCAATACTCTGTGTTGCCAGCATTTTTTGGATACCCCCCCCCCCATATCAACATTGTGTTTTGTGCATCCTTCATGTCTACGAAACAACCATCTGTGTATGTGTCTTCTGAAAGCGGCATGTAAGCGGCAAGCCCATAATGCCTTTTGAGGTTAGACTAGGTTATGATAATCACTAGGTGTTATGCCATGGGTGGGTGGAAGCAATCGTGAGACACCACAGTAATAAGCGTAAGTTCTAAATGTTGTTTTCGTTAACTGGCAGCTAGTCTTAAACATTGGCAATAAACAAAAACGGAAGATGCCACAATTCAAAATAAAGAAAATACAATGTGTTAGGAAGACAGTGGTTGCAGGAGAGGTTACAAAAGGCAGCAGAAACTGAGCACCAACAGGAAGTCTAGGTCCAATACTGTCCATGACTGTTTCCTACATTAATCATTACTCAGTCTGAAGATGGGGGCAGAGAGACCGCCTATCTTCTGTTACTGAAGCGGTCACAGGCATGACAGTAGGTTAGGTGTATTAAATGCATTTTTGACTTATGTTGGGTTTATCAGAACATCACCCCATCATAAGACGGGCACCATCTGTACATTGATAAAAAAGTGAATTTGCGTGTTATGCTGATAGGGTTAGGATTGAGGGTTTAGAATAAAAAAAAGTTTTTTTTTGTTTTTTGGTTTTCTTTTTTTTTAAATTATTACCATTCTTAATATTACTACCAAAAGTCAAAGTCAAAGTCAAAAGAGTTTATTTGTCAAGCACATGGTTGTGTACCATGTGTTGAAATGTGCACCGATCTGAACCAGGATGACTGTGCGAACAATCTATAATGGAAAATGAAGCAAACACATATCCAAACACTAAGAAGAATAGAAACAGAAACAAGCAGTAAATAGATAAATAAGTAAGTAAATAAGTAAGTAAGTAAGTAAGTAAATAAATAAATAAATAAATAAATAAATAGGCAAAATGGTACGGAACAGTTAAGGTGCCCTGGAAGGGCAGTGACAGTGGGGGGGGGGGTGGGTTGGAGCGGAGTGGTCAGAGATTATGTGAGGGTAGTGATGTCATGTCCGGGTTCAGAAGTCTTAAGGCCTGTGGGTAGAAGCTCCTCCTTAGCCTCTCCGTTCTGGCCATAATGCTTCTGTAGCGTTTGCCTGATTTCATCAAGATGAATAGATGGTTGCTGGGATGAGACAGGTCACCGACGATCCTAGTCGCTCTGGTCCTGCATCTCCTGGTATAGATGTCATGTAGGGACGGTAGATCAGATCTGGTGCAGCGTTTCGCTGCCCGGATCACTCTCTGCAGTGTCTTGATGTCCCGAGCACAGCTGTTCCCAAACCAGGAGATGATGTTCTGAGTCAGAACAGTTTGTACAGCACCAGAGTAAAAGGTCTTAAGGATAGCTGGAGAGACCTGTAGCTTCCTCAGCTGCCGGAGGTGGTAGAGCCGCTGCTTTGCTCTACTGGCTTGAGCTCGGATGTGTACAGTCCATGTCAAGTCCTCAGTGACATGAACGCCCAGGTATTTGTAACTGCTCACCCTCTCCACTGCAGTCCCGTTGATTTTAAGGGGGGTGTAGGACCGCTGCTGTCGCCTACCAAAGTCCACCACCATCTCTTTAGTTTTGCCGACATTCAGTTGGAGGCAGTTCTCCTGGCACCATGATGCCAAGTTCTCCACCTCCTCCAAGTATGCTGTCTCATCGTTGTTGGAGATGAGGCCCAGCACCACCGTGTCGTCAGCAAATTTGATGATGGAGTTGGAGGCGTGCGTGGCCACACAGTCGTGAGTGTAGAGGGCATAGAGCAGAGGGCTAAGTACACAACCTTGCGGAGCTCCTGTGTTGAGTGTGATGATGCCTGAGGTGCAACTACCCACTCTCACCACCTGTGGTCTGCCTGTGAGGAAACTGAGAACCCAGGCACACAGGTGGCGGTTCAATCCCAAGTCATTCAGTTTAGTGAACAGTCTACGGGGGACAATGGTGTTGAAAGCTGAACTGTAATCGATGAACAGCAGTCGCACATAGTTCCCCTGTTTCCTGTCCACATGACTGAGGGTGGTGTGCAGGACGTGGGATATGGCATCGTCCGTGGATCTGTTGGGGCGGTAGGCAACTGAAGTGGGTCTACAAAGTTGGAGATGGATTCTGTGATGATGGCTTTGATGAGTCTCTCAAAGACCTTCATGACTACCGAGGTCAGTGCAACGGGCCGGTAATCATTTGGGCATGAGGGCTTATTGTTCTTTGGTACCGGGACAATGGTGGATGTTTTAAAGCACTGAGGGACTGTGGACTGAGCCAGAGACTCGTTGAAGATGGCTGTGAGAACTCCGGTCAGCTGGTCGGCGCAGCAGCGCAACAGGCGCCCGGAGATGCCGTCCGGCCCCGGCGCTTTCCTGATGTTGACGCGCTTCAGCTCCCTCCGCACATCGGACTCAGCGACGGTGATGACGTCACCACATTCCGTCGACCGGCTGCGGGTCTCGCTGCTGTCGCGGGTGACTTTAGCGCAATCGGACTCGAAGCGGGCATAGAATGCGTTGAGTTCGTTAGCGAACCCAGAATCGGCACTCATAGCCACGCTAGATTTCCTTCCGAAATCTGTGATGGTACGCAGTCCTTGCCACAATTTGCGCGCGTCACCCTGGAGGAAAAGCGACTCGACCCGCTCCCGGTATCGGCGCTTCGCGTCCTTCACTGCACGCCGTACGCCGTATTTAGCCGCTCTGTAAGCGCTCATGTCGCCAGTGCCGAGACCTGCGTTGTACGCAGCAGTGCGCGCATTCACAGCCTTCCGGACCGTACCGTCGACCCACGGTTTTTGGTTGGCAAAGCTCTTAATCGTAACCGTGGGGACAATGTTCTCTTCCAGAACGCTCACAAAGCTGACCACTACCTCCGCGAACTCGCTGACGTCATCCGAACTTGTCCTGAACATGTCCCAGTCGACGTTATCGAGCGCGTCCTGTAGCGCGGCTTCCGATTGGGCAGACCAGCGCTTTACCTCCCTCGTGGCCGGAGCCTCAAGACGAGACTTCTGTTTGTAAGCCGGCACGAGGAAAACAGCATTGTGGTCCGACTTCCCAAACGCCGGCTGTGGGACAGCTTTGTAGCCCTGCTCGTACGGCGTGTAGCAGTGTTCCAGCATGTTGTCCCCTCTAGTCATGCACGTGACATGTTGGTATAAGTCCGGCATGACTTGTCTGAGGTTCGCTTTATTAAAGTCCCCCACCACTATTGTTGCTGCGTCCGGATGGTTGTGTTGGGTAGTGCTGAGTGCCTCTTGTAGTTCAGACAGGGCTGTGCCAACGTCCGCATGAGGCGGGATGTAAACCGCCGTGGCGATAACCGAGCTGAACTCCCGAGGCAGGTAGAAAGGACGGCACTTGATGGTCAGATGCTCCAGATGAGGTGAACAGGACCGAGAAAGAACAGAAACGCTCATCACCTCGCACCACTTAGTGTTCACCATGAAACAGACTCCCCCACCTTTGGATTTGTTGGCCTCCGCCGTTCTGTCCATGCGAAACACAGAGAATGAATCCGACGGAGTCACTGCCTGGTCCGGCACAAGGGGGGTCAGCCATGTCTCGGTGAAACACAGGATGTTACAGTCCCTCACGTCTCTTTGGAAAGTCACCCTTGCTCTCAAATCGTCCAGCTTGTTTTCCAAGGACTGAACGTTCACGAGCAGAATGCTGGGCAGTGGAGGGCGATGAGCTCGTTTCCGCAGTCTGTTCCGAACACCGGCGCGGGTCCCCCGATGTTTCTTTGTGCGTCTCCGCGGGGGGTCTTCTTGGTTGCTTCCTTTCTCGCTATCCGCCGTCCGGAGTATCTCAGCCGGCCACGACAAATCGGGTTTGAAGAGTTCAGAAACCACGTAAGGAATCTGATTCCCAATTTCCCGAAGTGTCGCGCTGTCATACAGTACCAGTCCCGTTGATGTGTGAGGGAATAATAGGTAGAAAACTACAGAAATTAAGGAAAAAACGCACAGTCTTCCTGGAGCGATCAGGTAGGCGTCTGGACGTGGCCGCGCCATTTTGAATCGACCAGAGCTTATCTGTTATTCCAGGAGTTGTACTACATAAATAAATGCATGACCATGTATGTCTCAGTATGTAAATGGGTTTGGTCCATGGTTGTCCAAATTATTTAATCTGTAAATGTATTTATTGTCAAAAGGTCTGTGGTTTTCCAAAAAAAAAGAAAACAAAGACTATAACTGTTTATTCAGCTGACATTTTTCTATAAAGTGACTTATAATGCTGACCTAATTACACTGTACAAGTTGTACATAAAGCAAGAGTCTTCCAAATGCTAGATGGCAGCTGTACCCATGACACTACCAGCCTAGTCACAGCAAACAAACACACAAACAGAAGTGTGCAGATGGAATCAGTTCTCCACACACCATTTGTACACTGGGTTCTACTGTACAAATGCATATTTTCACTTTGTCTGCATCATAGGTCCAAAGAATGAAATGGAAAAATGTAAAGGCTAAAAAGATAAATACCATATATTAAACATAAATTTGCAG